>OZ020544.1:3159877-3206070 GCA_963971435.1 Lasius platythorax
GAAGGAGAGAGAGAGGGAGAGGGAGAGGGAGAGGAAGAGGGAGAGGGAGAGGGAGAGGGAGAGAGAGAGAGAATAGTTTGACGCGGAGCTCCAGCGTTACGCGCCGCTCGTGCGTAGCCCTCGCCGCCTGTAATAAACAACTCCCCGCGCGCCTAGCAACCTCGATCGCTGGGCGGCCGCATCTCGCCGCGCGCTTGCATTTGGCGGTAGGCCGGACTAATACGACGATTTTTAATAATTAATAATTCATTAGCTATTGCGAAAATTGCAAAATGGTAGAGGACTTTTCGACTCAGTTCAGTCCGCTCTACCTGCACACGAGATTAGTCCCCATTATTCTGGGACACCCTGTATAACATCGATTTTTGAATGTATGATGCAATATCAACAAACTTTATATATATATTGTTACGTCCCTGGATTTTCATCCCCTAATCGTCGTCAAGAGGGTTGTTGTTTAACAACCGGCGCGCGATTGTTTATCGGCGCCATGTCAGATTCGGTCCCGAGCTGTCGTGCCGTGAGGACGTATCCTCCGACGGCTAAGTCTTTATAGATATATTATGCATATCTTGTTATTGAGTTTAGCTTTGTGCTGTTACTTATTCGTTCACCGAAAAAATTGTATTCTTATCTTAAGTATATGCCACTTATCTTTATAATATTTTCCACTAAAATAGGCGCCAAAAGGATCCTCTTAATTTAAGAGGAAAATTCTCTAAAGAGATATTCTTATTAGATATTCTTATTAGATATTCTTATTAAATATTCTTATTAGATATTCTCGGAAACTAGGTTAGAGATATCTAGGAAATATTAATATTACAATATTTCTATTGTAAATATTTCTAATACTTATAAATATTTCTATTAAATCACTTAAATCTTCCTTTTTTAGCCATTCAGCTACTTCATCCATTGTTTCTTCCATAAAGATGATACCTGGGCTGTGTTCCGAAATTCACTGGCAGTACTGCTAGCATATCGTCATATTTGTTGTTTACCAAGTGTTAGACAAGGATAACGACATGCTAGCAGTTCTGCCAGTGAATTTCGGAACAGCCCTGATATGCACAGAACAAAGCATTGAACTGCTGAATATGTACTGACACGCACTGCACGTCGCACACGCGAAAATGTTAAGGTCGAATTGCGGCGCTAAAGTCGCAAAAAAAAAATTAAGAATATATTCTTAATTTAAGAGGATATTCTAAAAAGCATCACGTAAAGACGGAAATATCCTTATTCATTAAGAATATCTATTAAGAAGACTTATAAAGTATGCATTTCAAGAAAACAATTTTTTCGGTGTTATATTAAAGTTTCTTCGTTTATTAAAAGAGCGTCTTTATTTCGGGCGCGTGTGAGAGTGTGTGCGAGACGCGGAGTGCGAACGAGATATCGCAGTCGGCCCGCGGACGCAACAATATTTTATATTTATAACATCAAAACTTTTTACAGAGTTACGTATTATAAAGTTTTAATCACACAAGTAATTTATTATCTGCAATATATAACATTCATTTTCTTTCATGAAGAAAATCTCTTCTCTGCGTAAAGTTTAGATCAGAGCACATAAAAATACTTTTTCTGAAGACTTACACTATCCTCCAAATCTTCCGACAAAATTGCGATGGCCGCTCTCGTTAACATTAACACTTGTAGTAAAACACATAATGTTTTTAACATTCTTTGCATAATAATTTTCTTCTTTTGAAGAGTTATATTTTGTTTGCACTCGATCGGCTTCCATGCGATTCTCGACTAGTGACCAACAGCTATCAATGTTCCATGCTCAATGATTTACATTAATCGAATCAATGTTCCTTCATGTCTCTCGATAGATTCTTTGTAACACGCCGAGTTCGTGTGCGTCCGTGTGTGTATACAGGGTGTCTTAAAACTACCGTACTTCCTTTTAATGGCAGATTCCTGAGGTTAATTGGAGACGATTTTTCCTGTACGAAAATGTCGAGAGAGGTCATCATTTTTTGCAAGCTCCCAATTTTTGCCATTATATATCTTTGTAACTAAGCTTTAAATTAAAATTCTATTAAATTAAGCTCGACCTGAAATTAACTGAAGAATGTAGTTTTGTTAATATTTTAATTCCATAAAGCTTAGTTTGCAAAAAGCCCTTCATTTTCAATCACTTATAACTCGAAAATTATTGGTGCCTCGACATTTTCGTTGAGGAAAAATCGTCTCCAAATAACATCAGGAATCTCCCATTAAAAGGAAGTACGGTAGTTTTAGGACACCCTGTACAAATTACGAGTTCTTTATCTTTGAATGTTACTTGTTAAGACCCTTTCTTATGATCGATTATAATGATTTTTTATCATCAAATTATAAAACAGCTGATAAATGAATAAGTGTATTTTTCTAGATTAAATTGAAATAATGCGTATAGTATATTTGATAGCACCAAAGACACTAATATGGATCTTCTTTCTTAATTTTTCAAAATGTACAAGTAGAAAAATAATTAAATGATAAAAAACTGCTATATTATTTATAATTATACATTATAATTATAAAGTATCAAGATATATATATATATATGTATATATATATATATATATATATATATATATATATATATATATATATATATATAAACTTTATTTATCATATTGCCATATAAAAATTGCGTCTTATCATCGATAAAGATATTATTTTTATGTTTTCGAAGTAGTAAATTTATTTATCTTATTACGATATCTACATTTTCAGTATCGATAAATCTACCCTTCAATGCTGTTTTCTAGAAATTGAAACTGCTAGACGTAATCGAATACCTATAAGCAAATTTAGTTTGCCAAATTATTTATTGCATTAACTACAATATTTGAAGAACAATATTTGGGACAAAATTCCGGACAATATTTGTCGCACTTTTTAGTTTAAACATTTGACCATTTGTCCATTCAGAGTGGCATGCATCAATTCATTATTTAATGAATTATTGTCTTATTTTAAAGAATTGTCTATGATATGAGGCTATATATATAATCTTAAGTATATCTTCTGTATTTTATACACTTTTTTTACTTTTTTCGTATAAACATTGTAAATATATATATTTTTTTTTATTTTAAATGCAAGGTTGTGCAATACTAAAAATTAACAGAATTTAGAAAGATAGTTTAATTGACGCAGATTAGTTCAAAGTTATGTAAAATACGTGCATAGTGAATTTTTAATACAAATAAAACTGAAATATTGTGTAAAGGCATCGATCATACATATCTAATATATTATAGAGAGAACAAATTAAATACTGAATATAAGATTATTCGTGTCAACTATTTTGCTATTTCGTAATATATATTTATATATTACTTATGTAATATCTGAATATAAGAATGTAAAACTAGCTCTATATATAGCTGGATATAGGAAAAATGTGTTATTTATGCAGCTAAATTATGTAGGTGTTTTCTCGAAAAGTTAAGTTTATATTAAACATCTTTATTGAACTTTTGCACGACTAAAAATATGTTTTTACACATTTTTTCCTGTTTATTATAAGGCCTTAGGAAAGCATGACAGAAAAATGACATAGATAGGACGTTAAGAACATACTTGATTAACATCAACCGATCAATTTTTATTCAATCAATTTGCTATCTTACAAAAATGTGAATAAAAATAAAAGCAAATGTGAATGCTTTAAGGATACAAAAAGAACAAGAAAATATATAAATTACATCAATGTAAAGCAAACATAAGAATTACCATTACGGATACCCAACACATTTATATGAATTATGAGGAAGATTATAAACAAGAATAAAATTTTCGTAAGATTTCTAACTATAATCCTGCTTTTCCTTTTACTGCTTCTCTGTCGCCTTCTTCTGGATCGCTGGCTTAACGGTATGTTAGATCTTGATGGAGCACTTGTTAAGTGAGAAAATATTGCGATATGACTTTTTTCGATTAGACGGAGAAATTAGATAAATATTATTGATGGTAGTATAAAAAATGCTTAAAGGCATTATCACATTATCACATTTAGCTATTTCATAGTGGCTATCGATGGCTCGTCAAACGGTAAAATCGATTATGATTTACATTCTGTGTAAAAAGTATCCGGAATTTATCATTTGAAAGACGCGCGTAAAAGATATCGCCACAATTTTTTTTCTGTAAGTTGGCAGCACTGTACTGAGTTATCTTGCCAAATTTGAGCGCCATCTCTCACTCAGTTTGTTGACATTAGCTGTTTTTGTTACTTAAACTTTTGAGTGCTCTGCGATTTTCACAATGGAAGAGTTAGTTGAACAAAGAGTTTGTCTTAAATTTTGTGTTTCAAACGAAATTTCATGTGCCGAATCGCTAAAAATGTTGCAGAAGACCTACGGTGAATCGTGCATGTCGAAAACACAAGCATATAAATGGTATAAAGCATTCAAAAAAGGCCGAGAAGTGGTAGTTGATTTGCCTCGTTCTGGCCGACCTTCAACTGCTACGAACGACAAAAACATCGACAAAATCAAGGAGCTGGTGCTCGAAAATCGTCATATAAGTCTTAGAGAGTTGGCTCAAGAAGTGGACATATCTTTTAAGTCCGTTTATAATATTATAACTGATATTTTGGCCATGAAACGCGTCGCCGCACGACTGGTTCCGAAAGAGCTCAATTTTCTCCAAAAAGAGCATCGAAAGCAAGTCGCTGAGGACATGATTTCCCGAGCTTCTACGGATCCCACCTTCATGAAACGAATCATAACTGGCGACGAGACATGGGTTTACGAGTACGACATGCAAACAAGCCAACAATCTTCGGAATGGCGCTTCGAAAACGAGCCGAAACCCAAAAGACCGCGGCAAAGTCGGTCAAAAATCAAGGTCATGCTGACAGTTTTTTTCGATTACCGTGGTGTGGTGCACTCCGAATTCCTTCCAGAGGGACAAACGGTGAATAAAGAATATTATTTAGGCGTCATGAGGCGTTTGCGCGAGAATATCCGCCGAAAACGGCCAGATTTGTGGAAGGACAATTCATGGATTTTGCACCACGATAATGCACCGTCGCACAAAGCCATCATTGTGCAAGAGTTTTTGGCAAAAAACACAACAAATGTGATCGACCAAGCACCGTACTCACCCGATATGGCCCCGTGTGATTTTTTCCTGTTCCCAAAGCTAAAATTACCACTTCGAGGAAGGCGTTTTGAGTCGATTGATGCCATAAAAGAAAATTCGCAGAAGGTGCTGAAGCTCATACCTCAATCAGCCTACGAAAAATGTATGGAAGATTGGGTCAACCGCTGGCATAGTTGTATTGCACTCGATGGGGCCTATTTTGAAGGCGACAAAATAAATTTTAATGAATAAATTAATTTTTTGTGTTTTATTTAACAATTCCGGATACTTTTTACACAGAATGTAAGTGTCGGCAGAAGCTCTCAAAAATCGCTCGGTCAAAGAAGCGTTACGTCAAAGGTTCTATGATATCATTTGAAACATCATTGGCGGTTAAACGTTTGCAGATACATTGGCTGTGCTTTCGACAAGATCTTCTATCTGTCCAGAAGACAGAAGCTAAGACAGAAAAATGCATTTTACTAAGAATTGAAGAAAGATAGAGAGATAGATAAATATGCACGCTATAATATTCAGTAAAAATATATTGGTGAAGCGACAATCTCGAGTTTAATTAGATTTGTCTGAGTCATTTTTTAACGATACACAATGTTTATGTATTCTATTTAGATTAGCAAAGCTTGACAAAGATCGGATGTAGCTCGAGCGTACACCGTACACATACGGATCTCGCAACACACAGATTCTCATGCTTTTTTTCGCAAACGTCAGCTGAGATGTTTGCAGTACAGGAAAATTGAGTTGAGAACAAAATAAGTTTATGCTATCAGATTGCATCTCTGACATTAAAATTGCAAAAATTTTCTTCTTTATGGTTATCATTTGCTGTGTGTGTAGTCTTTCTTATTAGCTGTGTGTTAAAGAAACACATTACAATTTCTCCATTGTATATTAATCTTATATTGTAATTTGACTAATGTAATATTAGTAAAACAAATAAATTAAAATAATATTAAATGTATTATGAAATAAGAGCGAAAGTAAATGCAATATATTTTAATCGATATTATTTCTTAATGGATTTGCAAAAATTCAATGTTCCATGCAATGATAGGCACAGAAGAATTACGATCTACTCATCTTTGAATGTCTGATAATATTTGTCGAACTCAGTGTCGCGTCTTCTATGTTGTCTCTCATAGTTATGATACATTCGAGACAAAGAAGTTCGGTCTATCGTCCACCGCACACCAGCAATGCTTCATCAACTGGTACAACATCGATGGACAGTTGAGAGGTTCGGCAGCTTGCCTCCCTCACACACACACATACTGCAATACTTCAAAATTATTTCTACCAGGATATGGCTGTTTACCCAATGATATAATTTCCGATATTAGAACACCGAATGCCCAAACATCGCTTTGTGAAGTAAATATTCCATCCATCAAAGATTCTGGTGCCATCCAGCGAACAAGAAGCAGGCTTTCTCCTTTCTAAAACATAATTTTATCGCAGTCATCAATTTTTGAAACAAACGTCATGCAAATTAATTAGGTCATCTCTCTTCTTCTATACATTTACAAATAAAAATAGTTTATTTTTTACATTCTAATCAATTTAAAAATGTATTGTATAATATTATTACAATGCTATAAAAATAAAAGAAGTTTTATCTCTTTCAAACAATTGCATTTACCTTTCGGTAATAGTCATCCTTATAAATATCTCTGGCTAGTCCGAAATCGCCGATTTTCACAATACGGTTCTCGCGATTTTTCGCGGATACTAAGCAATTTCGACAAGCGAGATCTCTATGTACGAAGTGTAATTTTTCTAGGTAGCAGCAACCTCGCGCAACATCTTCACACATGGCGAGCAAGTTTTGCAGACGCAGAGCGTGCGAATCTGACGGTTGCAATGTCCGACTCTCTCTCAAATACTTCAGTAAGTCAGCTTCCATTAATTCTAATATGATCAATGGTGAATCCGCGTCCAAACAGATGCCCATCAATCTTAGCACATGTTTGTGGCGAAGATGGCTCATAAGCTTGGCCTCTTGCAAGAATTCCTTTTTCTCTTGCGAAGGAGCATTTTTACGTAGCATCTTTATGGCGACAGGTGTTGTGCCCGACCTTTCTAAATCCTTGATGGTTCCTTGAAATACCTGCGAAATATTTCATAATTAACACAAATCGAAAATAGGTTTGTTAAAAATAATTATATTATTTAACTCGTTATGAAAAATTTAGATTTCTGATATTATTTTTATTAGAGAATGTGTCTTTATATCTCAAAATATTTTGATTAAAATAATAATAAAAATCTTCAAGCATATATTTATTAAAAGCCCTTACGGAAAGAAACTACAGCGGATTACAGAAAATTACATTGCAGGAACTACATAAAAGTATTACACAAAATTACAGACTGGAGTATTGTAATATACTGTAATATTTTCGCACTACACGCTCGGACTACAGGAAAATATTACAGGAAAATAACCTGTAACGTACATATATTGTACCAGATTACAGGAAATTAAATAATAAAAATTAAATAATAAAATTTAAATAATTTATTTAATAAAATTTAAAATTTTAATTTATATAGAAATTAGACTTTACAGTCTAAGTAGTACAATAAACGGGCGATTTTCACTCATTCGGACATTTATCTGTCCGATTTCTGAACAATCAGTTCAATATCTGAATTCCCTGTATTGGGATCGTATCAGAAAAATAAAACTGATAAACTGAATAATTAAACTGAGAAACTATAATCTTAATATCCGCCTTTTGCAAACTTTATATAATTCTCATGACTAGAACTTAAATACGAGATAGATAACGCATCACGCGTCGCATAGCGGTAAACGAACGAACTAGCGACGTGTAGTATTTTACACATGTAGTCGATTACACATGTAGTCTATTACACAAGTCACTTACCACACGTGTAGTATATTACACATGTAGTGAATTATACGTGTAGTGGATTACATACCTACCTACCTTCATGGGCTAGACGTGTATTCCGTATTACAGGGATTTCACGCACTATAGTAACTACAGCGTGTAATAACTACAGATTATTGTGATCCTTTCTATGATAACTACAAAAGGTTCTGTAATAACTACACAACTATAATATTTACTGGCTGTAGTTTCTTTCCGTAAGGGAGATGAACTATTACCGCAAGGATACTTTAATAAGTAACAACAAATTAGTTTTTATCATTCCGAATGCGCCGCTGCCTAAAAGCTTTGCTAGGATAATTTGATTTTTTCTGATTATGGTCAGTTTAAATTCGTCCGGATTATATTGCAATCTAGGAGCGTACAGCGCGTTGAGTTGAATGTTCTCGGAAGGCATTTCGTGTAATATTGCTAATTCGATGTCGGTCATTATCGGAGGAAGAATTTGTTCGTTATTTTTTTTGCGTTGTCGGTATGCTGTTAAATAACGTTATAATATACTCATCTAATATTATGCATTGCATAATTTAAATTATTTTCAACAAGTATAAGCTATTTTTTTAGAAAATCTCTATTAATATACACTAAATCTAAAATAATTTACAATCAAAGTCTGAAATTAATATTAAATATACTTACAACAGTAAAAGGAAACATATATTACAAGGGCAACCAATAAGCTTAATATAAATAGTAGATAATATTGCATAGCTGATATTTCGATAGATTCTATCAAGTCAACGATCACACTTGATTCACTCCATACTCCAAAGCCGTAAGCGTTCTCAGCCTTCACGCGAAATCGATATTTTTGTTTCATGTCTCTCGTAATAACCCAGTAATTATCTGTTCCATTATAACAAAGAATCCAATGTTCATTTTGGTCAATTTGATTGCCTTTCTTGTAATTATTTTCGACGATTAAACCCTCCAGTCGATAAAAAGTTACTTGTGAATCGTGAGCTTGTGCAGGTCCCAGTTTAACTGATACGTGAAATTTGGGAGTCTCATTACCGTAGGTATCCCTGGAGCGCTCGGAATATTACCTATGTTACACAATAGAACCATTTAAATTTCTTCGTTTTATTTTAGTACATTATTTTACTTAAAGCTTTATTATTTCATTTCTAATTTAAAAATTTTTTTAAAACATTTTTAAAATAAACATTATGATATCATAATATCTCCATTTGCTTACCAAGCGTTTCGAAAGTAAATCTCTCATCAGGTGGCCATATAAAGTCTTCCATCAGAGATGAAGGGAGAGATGACCAACGCTCCGAAAAATCCCGTCCACGAAATTTAAGCCGTTGCATTGCGCCATCTGTCTGAACTACGTACTCGCGTGCAGCAATGTTAATAAGGCAGTAGTACTGTGTTATCCGAAACGTGGATGTCAATTGGTACATATATAATGTATCGATTTTATCCAATATATATTTTTATATATAACATTTTATATAAAATATATAGAATCGTGAAAAAAATTAAATATTGAAATCGTGTAAATTGAATTTGTACATTGCTTTCTCACTTTTTCCTATTGTTCACAAAAGCAATTTTCTTTATGAGCAAATAAATTTATTAATTTTGGCAATTAAATTTATTAATCCTTATAAAAAATGCTTCAGTATGGGAGAAACAATGAAGTAAAATGTACAAATATATAATTTGTACGATTTTAATGATTAAAATCAAATTCTTTTTATGAAATTAATAAGAGTACAATGTTACATTTAATTATCCTGAATGCCACGATATGATACTCTTTAGAGGCAATCAATGATATTTGAAATTAGTGCAGAACTTGCTGATTAGCGATCAACACACGCGGAAACAACGTATATAAAACGAGACGATGTGCCAACTGTAAAATTCCATGGACTTTCGCGCATAGCAATAAATGTTTCTATTTAGACAAGGATAATAATATTTAAAAATTGTAAAAAATAAAATATAAAATTTGAAATTCAAGAAAATGAGAGGATATGGATTATTCAAAATATTTCATATAATTCTATGGCAATTGAATCGAGAAATTATTAAGAACCCCCCACACAGCATGCATATCCACAAGACGTCCAGAAGACATACAGTGTGCTATATTATTAGATTTAATACAGGTATGCAATATTATATCATCGAGTAAAATAAATATTTAATTAGAGAAAAACATAATTATAGCTAATGTGTAGAACGTAAATTGTGTATCATGAATAGTATGCAGGTTACATATACATATTATACATACATACATACATACATGCACACATGCACACATGCAAAGTAAACAATAACACTTAAATTAACTAATTAATAATTTTCTGTCGCTAGTAAATAAATTCTAATAGGGAAAATTAATATAATTCGACCCAACTAGCAAATAACTTACACGGGCGAAGTTGGAAGAATATTTTCAGGGAGACGTATCTCTTGGTTCGAGATTACAAGATTCCCCTGATTATATTTCAACCATACCGTGAATAAATAGGCGAGAAAAATATAGGTCCGAAAAGTCGCTAAAGCAGGAATCGAACCTGCGTCTTTCGCTTGCCGGGCGACTGCTTTTAACCAACTAAGCTATTCAGACCCTTTCGATCTGAATAGCTTAGTTGGTTAAAAGCAGTCGCCCGGCAAGCGAAAGACGCAGGTTCGATTCCTGCTTCAGCGACTTTTCGGACCTATATTTTTCTCGCCTATTTATTCACGGTATGGTTGAAATATAATCAGGGGAATCTTGTAATCTCGAACCAAGAGATACGTCTCCCTGAAAATATTCTTCCAACTTTGCCCGTGTAAGTTATTTGCTAGTTGGGTCGAATTATATTAATTTTCCCTATTAGAATTTATTTACTAGCGACAGAAAATTATTAATTAGTTAATTTAATTCGCTCCTGGACCGGAATATGGAGCTAACACACAATATTAGAATTTACATCTTTCACCGTTGAGAGTCGGTAAAAATTGTTCTCAAAAATTATTGTTTACTAACATCTATTTAAAAGGCAATTGAAAAATATAGGATTGAAAGGGTCTGAATAGCTTAGTTGGTTAAAAGCAGTCGCCCGGCAAGCGAAAGACGCAGGTTCGATTCCTGCTTCAGCGACTTTTCGGACCTATATTTTTCTCGCCTATTTATTCACGGTATGGTTGAAATATAATCAGGGGAATCTTGTAATCTCGAACCAAGAGATACGTCTCCCTAAAAATATTCTTCCAACTTCGCCCGTGTAAGTTATTTGCTAGTTGGGTCGAATTATATTAATTTTCCCTATTAGAATTTATTTACTAGCGACAGAAAATTATTAATTAGTTAATTAAATAAATATTATTGGTGCGTGATATTCTTCAATTTCTTATTCTTTGACTTATTACTACGACCTGCCGCCTTCACCGCTCGGTTATTGTATCTTGTGCGAGAATATAATTTAACTTTAGTTAAAAAATCTAAAGCATATAGACGATGCTGTTTGCACGAGCCTGTTTCATTAAACCAATCTGGAAACACAGCGTTTGTTGCGCTTCGCATTTCACGCGCTATGTCTTGAAGTACAGTATTTGATTTCCAATGATGAGACCAAGAATCATTGAACGTTCGTAGTTGGAGACCAACAATTTTTTCAAACAATGAAGTCGGCCGTTTTAATTTGGATATGGATGGTGCGTCATCTTGATTTTTATATTCTTTTGCATGCGTGTAAATTTCGTTTTCGGTCGCGTCCTCCATTGGAATTTTTAACATCATATTTCGGCAAAGATTGCAATTACTATTGGCAATTATTTTATGTGCCACATATCCTGCCAAGTAATTGATCGCATTCAACTCGTAGATTGAATTCTTCTCGACGTCTTCGATTTCAATCTCACTCTCGATAGTGTTTAATGCTTCTCGCACGTTTGAATTCTCGCTCGATTCCTCAATATCTTCCTGAAACTCAACCGACTCAGGCTCGTCTACCGTTTCAAATGCTCTACCTACTTCTGTCGTTATTGGATTCAACAGCGATAGAGCCTTGTCGCATTGAACGTTTGCTCTGTCGCTTCCATAAATATATCCAGTCGATAATATATGCCTTATCGATAAGCGAACCATTCGTGCTGTTGGATTTGGATTATGTCCACCTCGTTGTCTTAGCTTAGAAAATAAGTGTTCAACCGAATCCTGGTTACACAAACCAGCAGCTAATTCAAAGCCAGGATGTTCCTTAGCAACTGACTCATATACACCCAATATCGCTCGTATAGATAAAGGAAAACCTTTTACACACGGGGCACGTTGTAAACCGTCTGGTTTCGTACTCCATTCCGAAGACCAGTCAATGAAGTCTGTCAATAATTTTTCAATTTCAGGGTTTCTTGGAGATAGCGGACGTTTTTGCGGATTGCGGAATATACCCACACAGCACAAATGACTGTTTGCCGACTGATAGTCGACATTTTTTAGTCAACTTGAAGTCGACTTTTTAAGTCGACGTTTAGTCAACTATTTTTATGATGATTTATTGTCGACTTTAACTATTGACTGTAAGTCGACTCAAGGTCGACTATTTTCAAAAAATTAAAGTCGTCTTTCGGCAAAGCGAAAAGTCGACTAAAAGATATCTTTTCGTCTTACCGAAAAAGACAACATAAAAATGATCTTTTTGGCCAAGAAAATTAAATTTGGACATTTTCAAAGACTTAGTCAATTTAATTTCATTATTCTTTAATTGTATTATTGTAACAATATTATACAATTAGAGTATAATAAAATTAAATTAATCAAGTTTTTGAGAAATGTCACTATTAAAATAAAAATTTAATAGTTAATATAAATGACTCTAAGTTCCCAGTGAGAAATGACAGGTCGGAAGGACGACTATTAGACGACTATGTCGTTTATGGTTGAAATTAGTATTAATCTATTTAAACCATTTTTCAACTAATCGAAAATTTTGTTTCTATCCAGCCAGAAATATTAATAATATTGCGAATATTTCTATAAGATTTCTATTATCTTTCAGTCAATTTTACATCGAAACAAAGCTGGAAGCGAGCAGAATCTGCAGCTTTTAGCCATTTATATAATTTATTAAAATAGTGTAGTTTATTCGCTTACCGCTATGCGGCGCATTATTCACTTTCTATACCCGTATTCGAGTTCTTGTCATGAGCGTATATAAAGCCTGCAAAATGCGGTTAATAACATATGTAATTATTTCTATCAGTTTAATTTCTGATACGATTCCCGTACAGGGGAATTCAGATATTGAACTGATTTTTGGGAAATCGGACAGATAAATGTCCGGTTTTCACTTATTCGGGCAATTTCTGTCCGAATAAGTGAAGATATTTCGTTATTTTCTACTTAAGATATAAAATAGAAATTTATCTGGCCCGATAGAAATCGACTTGACGTCCATTACGCAGTTCGAGTCGACAGGCGATCGACATGAGAGACAAAAAGAGGTCGATGTCTATTTCGATCCTATTTCTCACGTTTTATAAAGGTCTAATTTGAAGGACACAAAAACGTCTAATCGACCGATCTCCTCGGTTGAAAAGTCGTTGATTCGACGTCTTTTCAACTGATAATTTCTCACTGGGTGATATATAATTGCCATAATAATGACTAAAGGTCGACTTATAATCGCCATAAAGTCGACTTCTAAGTCGACTTTTTAGCTGACTGACAGTCGACTATAGTCGAGTCATTTGTCGGCTGTTAGTCGACTATAAGTTGACATTCAGTCTGACTTTGAAGTCGACTTTTGACTTCTTCTGCCGACTGATAGTCGACTAACAGTCGACTTGGTGCTGTTTGGGTAAGTTTGTAAGAGTTACATGCATCAATTACTCGATTCATCGTCTCCGCAAAATCTACTGTTGCTTCCCATGTCGAGGATTGAAGTCCGTTTTTATCGCTTCCTGCCAACTTTATCGCACATGCGTAAGTATGGCTGAGCATCTGAAAAGCCCTCTTCACATTCATGGCTTCGAATCCATCTGGGTGCAAGTGAGCCTCAGATATGTGAGAGAAGAGATTCGATGTGCCGTTTACTCTGTCGTATTTCCATGTATCTTCAAAATCTTTATACGCAGCAATGACTTTTCCATTGTGATACAATATTTTATGTTGGCGTAATTGACTTAACAATCGTTTAACAAGGTGCGGGAAGTCGAAGCTTGCAAAAACTTCCGTTCCATTGAGTTCACAGATAGGTCTCTCCGGCGTTACTTTTAAAATTGAACGGTACAATTGTTGATTCGCCACACCTTGATCACAGGTCAATAATTTGACAATTGCCCCGGCGTCTTTCAGTTTTTGATGACAAATTGTTACGAGCTGTCCGATTTCTTGTGCTGTAATTACTGTTTTAGAGAGAAAATATGCAAGAGGTTGACGCCAAGGATTTTTAGCGTTTAAGCTGTCCACGCAAAATACAAAAACCTGTTTTGCCCGTATGTGCCGTCTCCCCAAAGGACCGAGATCAACTAGCCCCTCAATTATGTCGAATTTTGTCGAATATTCTTCATAACTTTTGATTGCCATTTCATCCCATTTAAGGGCGCAAATCCTCTCATCCATTGGTAGAGTGGAAAATTTTTCGGCCAATTTTTTAAAAATAATATCACAGAATCCAGTTGCAATATCATACTCAGCAATCCACATTTGTATAGTGCTTTTTGCAGGAAAATTACAACCACCTTTTCTTAATCGAACAAGTGCTGCAGCTGAGTGAAAATATAATTGCTTCGACAGGTCTTTTTCGTCCTGCATATAAGGCGCGTTTCGTTTATGCAATTGTAATTTGACCATAGCTCGTGCCGAGGGATTATAACATTTTTTTTCGTCCAAAAACTCGTCTACGGTCATTTGCTTTTTTATTTTCAATTCTTTCTTGGTAGTCTGCTTTACATTGCTTCGGAGTTTTCGAATCTTTCGTTGTAGGCGATGAATAACATTTTGCAGTCTTTGAATTTTCTTCAGTAGATTGATCTGAACCTTTTTTTTCTATCGATATAGATTTTTTTTCGTGCAGCTGCAATCGGTTTTTTTATATTGTCGATATTTGACATTTTTTATATGCATACTGGTTGGGGGTCAAATTTTATCCAGTCCATATCATCCGAGTAATTGTCATCAAATGTTAGACGATTGTGATGATATACTCGCAATATTTTATCGCTTCTATTCTCGTCACTTCCTTCTATTGCAACAGAATCTGCTTTTTCCACTTCACAGTGCGTAAGAGTGTTAAGCAGTACAGATATTGAGGGTAGGCGTGTTACCGCAGAAATATCATCGTTGCTGTTTTTGCACTCTAAATCATTGAGTTGTGAAGTTCGAGGACAAGGAGTGGAATTGAAATTTGTGGCAGTCTGTATCTGAGAAGTCGTTGGAGTTAAATTCTCGCGCTGCTGGATTCTTGAATATGGTATTGGTACAGCATTCCATTTCAACTTTATTTTATCAGCGTTAAGAAAACTGGTGTCGCTGAAATGGTTGCTACATATTCCGTAATTTCTTACCGTAGCTGGAGAAATTGTAGCCAACCGTAAATTACCTGTCAAGAATATATTTATTAATATATTTATTATACAGTTATCTTATATCTCGCTAAAAAATAATATCGTAACGTAAAAAACGGTTTTCTATCAATTCCTTAACAAAATTTTTATCATAATTTTGTCGACTCCATAAAGTTGATTAGTGTTACGAAATAAAGTTTTAAAACATTTCACGGGGTCAACGAAACAATGTGGAAAATACGTTTAATTATATATTTAAATAGATATATTTATTAATATATATATAAATTAATGTATATATATATAATATATATATTAATATATATATATATATATAAATTATATATTTAAATATATAATTACATGTTTTTCAAATAATTATATATTTTTTACAAAACAATGTGGAAAAAACTTGTACGAACCGGTATTATATGTATTTACTGTAAGTGCAATATTTTAATCAACTGTAAAAAACTTACTATAAAAATCTATCTTCAAAAAATAGTTTTATTTTAATGTAAAAAATAATTGTTTTAATGTTTTAATATCCTATAAAGATAATATCTCTCAAAAAATTGCGCCAATTTAAAATAAAAAGTTATAAAAATATTTTAACCATAAAAAGTTGTACAAAATAGTTGTTTTAATTTTCTACAGAATAAATGATATTAAAAAGTTGCGCCAACTGAATAAAAATTTATGCTCTAAAAAATTTTAATTTTTATTTCTAAAATACATATTACATATAGTCTGAAAAGTTTAATTTTTAAAAAGATAATAAAAACACAAAAACCAAAAATTACAAATTAATACAAAAATTAAAAATTAGAAATTAGAAATTTTTAATACAAAAAAGTTAAAAATTAATACAAATTAAAAAAATTTTAATTAGTCAAAAAAAATTGGCGTTGCTAAATTTCAACATATATATTAAACCAACAAATAGCAGCGCTAATTTTTTGAAAAGTTTACCAGAATGACTGATCCATGTCTTAAAACGATCATCTTTAACGGATGGAAATCGATACAATCGCATGCCATCATCGAATTTTGTTCGATGACACTCAGCGTACGCACACCTATCATATATGCTTATCATATTGTGTATTATATATATGAATATATGATAATTCTATCTCGTATTGCTACAAAACTTATTATATTACGCGATTATCAGATCAGTGAAAACAGAATAAAACGCAACGAGCTAATAAAACAAAACGCAACGAGCAAATAAAACAAAAACAATCGCTTCTATATACAGGGTGTCCGGTAATTGACGGATCACCCGTCGTGTGCAGGTAGAGATAGCCTAATGTTTATGCGGTTGCTATAGTATATATATATATATATACTATATTACTTTATATTGGAAAAAAAAGATAAACTCTGAACTAGTGCAGCCAGTTCAGCTAAAAAGAACAGGCAATGATAACGTCTTTTTTCTTTTTTTTTACAGCCTTTTTGTATTATATTGCGCGTCCCAAATTTGGTCAATCACTGATTTGATAATCACGTAATATAAGTTTGATAGCAATACGAGGTAGAATCGTCATATATTCATATATGTATATGATACACAATATGATAAAAGCGTAGTATATATGATAGGTGTGTGTACACTGAGTGTCATAAAAAAAGCTTAATTATTGCATACGATTGCATCGAATTACAACTTTAATTCAACTTTATAAAGTCGACAAAATTATGACAAAAATTTTGTTAAGAATTGATGGAAAATAACGCTTTTTACGTTACTTTATTTTATTTTAGCGAGATATAAGATAACTATATAATAAATATATTCTTGACTGTCTACAATTTGTCCAGCTACGGTGAGAAAATTACGAATATGTAGCAACCATTTCAGCGACATCAGATTTCTCAACGCTGATACAATAAAGTTGAAATGGAATGCTGTACCAATACCATACATATTCAAATCGATCGCAGTCGCACGAAAAAAACCTGTATGATGATTATAATTCTTATGTTGATCGCTAATCAGCAAGTTCTGCACTAATTTTAAATATCATTGATTGCCTCTAAAGAGTATCATATCGTGGCATTCAGGATAATTAAATGTAACATTGTACTCTTATTAATTTCATAAAAAGAATTTGATTTTAATCATTAAAATCGTACAAATTATATATTTGTACATTTTACTTCATTGTTTCTCCCACACTGAAGCATTTTTTATAAGGATTAATAAATTTAATTGCCAAAATTAATAAATTTATTTGCTCATAAAGAAAATTGCTTTGTGAACAATAGGAAAAAGTGAGAAAGCAATGTACAAATTCAATTTGCACGATTTCAATATTTAATTTTTTTCACGATTCTATATATTTTATATAAAATGTTATATATAAAAATATATATTGGATAAAATCGATACATTATGTATGTACCAATTGACATCCACGTTTCGGATAACACAGTACTACTGCCTTATTAACATTGCTCCACGCGAGTACGTAGTTCAGACAGATGGCGCAATGCAACGGCTTAAATTTCGTGGACGGGATTTTTCGGAGCGTTGGTCATCTCTCCCCTCATCTCTGCTTCCATATACTCGGGGTATCTCAGGATCAAACGGAATTTATATAGAGTTCGCGGCAGTAAATTTTCTATATAATATGTTACTTTGTCATTATTCTTTTCGGTGTTATACACTTTTTGCCACTTCTGCATCGTATCATTCTTGTATTCCAGTATGTAATAGATCATCAGATTAATGCTCGGAATCCATGAAATATTCATACTGTTTGTATTGACTCCGCTCAAAACTAAATTATTCGGTTCCGAGTACATATAGACGCTTTTGTTCAAACTGTCAGTGAAGAAATCGCTGAAGTTGCCTGGATACACACGCAAGTATATCAAATATTCCTGTTCTGGTAGCAGCTGGATTTTCGTGAAAACTTTGCCATCTACAGTTTGTTCGAAATTATTGATAAGTTGTTTGTTGGGTGGCATTTGAAGAGTTATTATTCGCGTGTCATTTAAAAAGAAAACTGATATCCAATGCACCTCGTAGTTCACTACCGCGCAGTTCAGTTCTTTTTTTTTATTTAACTTTTAATTAACATAATTAACAAATTAAATAGAGAAGAATTTAAAAACAAGTTTGTTGCGCCTAATTTCTGCGCTCTTCTTACAATTAGCCCGTTTCCTATCTAAATTTGTATTTATATATCAGAGCCTTTTCGATTTATTATAGTGAATGTGTATAGTATACAGTTTCAAAAACAGAGTGTAATATTAAAATTATTTGTCTAATGTATAATACGTAAATTTTGCTTTAGGATTCTTGAAATTTTGTAAGAGATAAAAATTCGTATAGGAAATTAATTGTAAATTATTGGAAAGAAAATTACAGCAGAAACGAACATATATAAAAAATCTATGGCTTAGCCAATAGTGTTTTAGATCTATCATTCTCTTGATATCACTATATTTTAATATTATGCGCGATCTACCTAATAGTTGTTGCTGTAAAGTAGTTTTTTCGATCGTGATAATTTTTAACGTTTTTTTTCCAAATATTACTCTAATTTTTTATAAAATTACTCTGGAGACATAATCATAAAATAATTGATAAATTAAGGTGTAGTATAAATAATGTTTTTAATAATAAAAATAAAAATTATAAATTAATAAACGTTTTATTACAATTCTCACCGAAATATTCACGAGCAATAATTATTGTACTTCTCTGCTAACTCAAATATACTTTATCCAATGATTTAAGTTTTTTGCCGATCTAAATGTAATTTGTCATTCGGATTGAGATTGCATAATAAAACGTAAACTGTCAATCAAAGATCAATTAAAGTAATTAAATTAAACAGATACAAATAATGAAAAGCAGTAATATATCAATCGCTTAATTAATAGTTAATTTAAAATTAAAAAAACAGAATATTTTGCATGAATTTATTTTATTTTACGTTAAATATGTTGCGGCCATAATGAATTAATTTACTTTGCACAATATTTAGCGCTCATTTTTTTACGGTATATAAAATATTATTATTTATTGCGAAAGTTATTCGATCAAACTCTATTATGTGAACAGTCGGCAAATCGAATTATATTCTCGAATATTATATTCCGCGAATATGTATCTTTAATTTTAACTTGTATATTTATTCACTTATATTAAAATGCGATATAACTATAATTTCTAAAATTATAAAATAAATTATTAAATTTAGTGCGTTGAGCTCACATTAGTGTGTTCGGTCTTTAGTGTGTAGCAAATAATTAGTCGCGTTTTTGTATGATATTTCGATTTCGCTCCGATAAAGTGTTCGACTTGAATCTGTTAAAATTCGATTGCTCGATAAAGGCAGGGTGGAATCATCTGCGTTTAGATCTGTCCTATCTCTTTTGTCTCTCATGCATCATATGATTTCTCCGTATCATGTTTTCATATAGAGTTCATTGAACATTATGGTCTCCTTTTTTCCTACGTTTTGAAGACATATATATTTCGATTTGATGAGCTGGCTAGAACAACTTAGCACGATTTCTGCGATATCATAACGTCTCTAAGCCGCTATGATATCATAACGAATCGTGTATAAGCGAGTTCGAATCACTCTGAGGTCCAAATGTGCTTTGAGACAAGAGTTCGGGGCGAACACGATTCGTATCGATTTCATCCATTGATTTCTTCTTCCGCTTTGAGTTTACTATTTTTGCCCGAAGTTAACTCGTCGTCTCGTAGTGCGATTCTTGCGCGAAACGGCGTATTGTTTCGCGATCGCGGAATTAGAGTGTCGTGCAAAGTAGCGTGCGTTTTATAATGTTTTTGACTAATTGTTCTATAATGTATACATCAAATGATAAAGAAATTTACTTATTTAAAATTAAAATACGATAAAAGATATTTTCAGAAGGCATTTTTATAATTTTTTTCGTCAATAAAATGGATAAGTGAGAAAATTTATGGCATAGCTTTTTTCGTTTAGACGAAGAAATTAGACGAACATTATTGATGTAAAAATATAAAAGTGGTATAATAAGTATAAAAAAAATAATTAAAAAGAGATTATCATACTATCGTATTTAGTTATATGTATAGTCGTCATTTAGTAGACTGTCCATAGCTCGACAATCGAAGTAAAAAAACGATTACGAGAGTCGGCAGAAGCTCTCAAAAATCGCTCGGTCAAGGAAGCGATTACGTCAAAGGTTCTATGGCATCCTTTGAAGCATCATTGGCGGTTAAACGTTCGCAGATATATTGGCTGTGCTTTCGACAAGATCTTCTATCTATCCAGAAGGCGGAAGCTAAGACAGAAAAAATGCATTTAATCCCTTATAAGAAAAGTCATGTAGATCTGAGAAGTTTGCGTTTCGAGTCTTGTATTGTTGCCTTTTTTCCGCGTGTGTGATTGGTTGTCGATGATATCGTGACAGAGAGGTGTGAACGTGTTCGGTGACAGTTAAGGGGTTAATAGATGACAGATGTCAAAAATAAGTCTTGCGTAAAAGTCTTGTGGTCGGTGAAAGAAAAAGGCGATAAAGATAATAAGAATTAGTCTTGTGCCAGATATATACCATTGTGCAGTGTGGTGGACGTGTACAGACGTGCGAATAGCGCAGGTATTTTGTATTTTGATTTTTGTAGAAAATAATTCTTTATTAATTATGGAGATTTTAATTTTTCATTTTTAATCTTTCATTTTTCCTTTTTCGTTATCTATTTTTATACACACACACACACACACACACACACACACACACACACACACACACACACACACACACACATATATATATATATATATATATATTAAATGTTAAAATTTGATTGAGGTTAATAATCATTTAAATGTTTTATTTAAAGCTAAAGAAGATATAAAAAATTAATAGAAAACAGAAAGAAATAGGGAGAAGAAGAAAGAGAAGGGGAAGAAAGTAACTTTGAAATTACAGACAACGAAGAATAAGAAAGAAAAAGGTTAACAGAGAGAGAGAGAGAGAGAGAGAGAGAGAGAGAGAGAGAGAGAGAGAGAGAGAGAGAGGTGAAAGGGGAAGAAGAAAAAAAAATTTATTGCATATTTGAGGTAATAATATTGTTTAATATCATGTATATATTATATATATGTATACAGGGTGTTTCCGGTTTTTAATAAAAAATACACACATATTATTAAAATTAATACTTTTTTAAATGTTTTATGAAAGCTAAAGAAGGGATGAAGAATAGACAATAGAAAGAGATATACAGAAAAGATCGGAGATAAAAGGAAAAATGAAAGAAGCTTTAAATAATCTGTCATACAATAAGGTATAATGATGAATATTAAAAATAATGTAGTAAATAATTAAGTATAAAGTAATGATAATGTTAAAAATGGTTAAATATTATTAAAGTAAGAAAAAATAAATAATACATAATATGTGTGTGGTAATATATTGTGTGGTTATATATATATTATTATCACATATTATGTATTATTTATTTTTTCCTTCTTAATTTTAAAAATATTTAACCCATTTTAAACATTATCATTACATCCATCATTATACTTTATTGTATGACAGATTATTTAAACAAAGCTTCTTTCATTTTTTCTTTTTTGTTATCCATTCTTTTATATATATATATATATATATATATATATATATATATATATATATATAGTACTAAATGTTTAAATTTTATTAAAGTTAATAATTTATAAATAGGGAGAAGAAGAAAGAGAAGGAAAAGAAAGGAAACTTTAAAATTAGACAACGAAGAAAAAAAGAAGTTTAAGAAAAAGAAAAAGAGAGAGAGAGAGAGAGAGAGAGAGAGAGAGAGAGAGAGAGAGAGAGAGAGAGAAAGAGAGAGTGAGAGAGAGGAAGAAAGGTGAGAGGAGAAGAAGAAAAAAGAAATAAATTATATTACATAATATTGGAGGTAATAATATTGTTTAATATTATATACGTATTATATGTATATATGTATGTGTATATATATATATATATATATATATATATGTGTGTGTGTATATATAGGGTGAGTCATTTTAATGGACGCACGCAAATATCTCGTAAAGTAAGCAAGATAGAAAAAATGTTTTATACTAAAGTTGTAGGGTTCAGAGGGGGACACCTGGTAGTGACCTTGACTCTGACCTTGGAGTCACATTTAGGAGTCATTTTAAGGTCAACTTGATTTTCTTAAATGAAACCACCAATTCTTCATATCATCTTCTTGTAGCTAGCATCAAGACTTTTTCAAAACACTATAATAAAATGTTTTTTTATAAAGTACTTTTTGAGTTATTAAGGCTTGAATTTCACAATTTTTTGACATAAAATGTAAAATATTTATTTTTCGATAATCTTATATTTTTATGTTTAGAATAATGAGACCAATCAGTTAGTGTAAAGAAAACGCACTTGCTTTAAAAAATAAAATACGCAGTTGCATGTTGCAATTTGCATATTTTTTTTTAAAGCAATTATGTGTTTTATTTACATCAATTGATTGGTCTTATTATTCTGTGTATTAAAATATTAATATAAGATCATCAAAAATTAAATATTTCACAATATATTTTATATTTTGTTAAAAAATTGTGAAATTTAAGCCTTAATAACTCGGAAAGTACTTAACAAAAAATCATTTTATTATAGTGTTTTGAAAAGATCTTGACGCCAGCTACAAGAATATGATATGAAAAATTGATGTTTTCATTTAAGAAAATCAAGTTGACATTAAAATGACACCTAAATTTGACTCCAAGGTCAAAGTCAAAGTCATCATCTTACTTTCCGCTTGAAACCATATAACTTTGCTATTGGATATTTTTTCCAAAATGTAATCTAACTAAAAATATTAGGGGGGTCTGATACTTTTCGATAACCCTGTATGTTATTATATATGTATATGTACATGTTATATAAAATATAATAAGTAATTAATAATTTACAGATATTAAAAATTAAAAGAAGAAAAGTAAAAAAAAAATGTTAAAGACAATTAAAAGAGAAAAATAAAAAAAATAAATAAAGAGAAAGAAGAAGACAAAGAAAAAAGAAGATAAAGAAAGAAAAATTTTCATCAAAAGAGGAGAGTGAGGGGGAGGGGGGAGGGGGGCTAGGAGGAAAAAGAGAAGGGAAAGAGAAGATAAGTGAAAAAAAGAAAAAAGATAAAATTACAAAGAAAAATAAATATTATTTTATTCACATCTTTTTTTAAATAAAAATTAAGTCGTGATTGTAATTATTTACATGTTATATATATAAAAATATGTATTATTTTACTTTATCAAAATATATGTTATTAAATTTAAATTGGTTTCAATTCGGTTTACTGAAAATTAATTTTTTATTTTCTGTTATGAATAGTTATTCTTTTATATTTTCTGTTTTGAATTAAATTTTAAATTATATTAAAATTAGTTACAATTAAACTTATTATTAAATTAATTATATTTGAAAGAGAAAAAATTAATTAATTAATTTGATTTAAATTAAGATTTGATTTAAATTGATATTTGATTTGAATTGAAATTTGACTTAAATTGCGATTTGATTTGAATTGAGAATTGATTTGAATTGAGAATTGACTTGAATTGAGAATTGACTTGAATTGAGAATCGACTTAAATTGAGATTTGACTTGAATTGAGATTTGACTTGAATTGAGATTTGACATGAATTGAGATTTGACTTGAATTGAGATTTGACTTGAATTGAGATTTGACTTAAATTGAGATTTGAATTGAGATTTGAATTGAGATTTGATTTGAATTAAAATTGGATTTGAATTGAAATTGTGACTTGAATTATAAAATTGAAATATTGATTTGTATTAAAATTTTATTTAAAATAAAATTTGATTTGAATTAACATTGATTATAACTTGAATTGTTGTACTAAAATCAATTATAACTTAGATTATTTAATTAAAATTTAACTTCAAATATAATTATTATTAGATTTATTATATTAAAATTGATTATAACGTAGATTATTACATTAAAATTATTTATTTTATTTTAATTTAAATTATTTTTCTTTCATATAAATTAAAATAAACTAAAAAATAAACTTTGACTTCAAATATAGAATCAAATTTATTTTGATTTGATTAAAATTAAATTTAACTTGACGTTAAATTAAAATTTATTTTAAAATTATTTATTTTATTATTCATAAATTACGTTTATATTAAAAATTAAATTTTATAATTTTAATTTTATAAAGTTATATAATCTTTAATTAAAATTAATTTATATATTTTTATAATATTTAAAAAATTATTACTATTTTTAATATATTTATAATTTTTAATTAAAATTATTTAAATAATTATGCCTCGAAGAAAGATAAACCGATCAGTAGAAGAAGAAGAGGAATATAAACGTAGAAAACGAGAAAGACAAGCAAAAAGGCAAGCCGAGAGACGAGAAGCAAAACGAATATTATCTAAAAAAGATTCTCAATCTTTATCAAATATTGAATTTTGCTCACATATGACTGAAACTTCTTCAAATTTTTCAAAAAATATATTAATAGATGTTAATCCTTCCACTTCACAAGCAATAGAAGTATATTCAACAAATGAAATAATTAACAGTGCATCTCAAAAAAATGATACGTCAACCATTACAAATGTTTGTATAATAAAAAATAGCAATTAAGTTAATAAAACAATAAATGATAATATACAATTATTTAATGTTAACAATGATATTCAAATAATTCAAAATGTTCATAACTCAATTACCGATACTTCATTAAATAACAATATTATTTCTTCAATACCTAGCACATCAAATATGTTGATAAATTTAGATGATAATAGAGTAGATTTAGAAAATTTAATTATTTCACAAGAAGTACAATCACGAAGTACTGTAATATATGATAAAACATTAAAACCAAAATCAATATTTTCTAATATATCTAATAAAAATAACAAAGTAAAATGGATTGAAAACTCTCGAGCATTAAAAAAAGGATACATAAATATTAATACATCTAACATTCACTTAGAAGATATTGTAGAACATTATATAGGAGAAATGAATTTATATTGTGAACATTGCGGTGCGAGACATTTTAATTCTGAAAAAGTAGCTAATAAAGGTAATTCATTTAATGATTGTTGTAGTCATGGAACAGTTGAATTAAATTCTTTACCTCAACCTCCGCGCGAACTTTATAAATTATTTACTGAAAATCATCCAAAATCAAAGCATTTTTACAATCGTATTCGTGGATATAATAATTCATTTTCATTTGCATCTTTTAATGCAAATTTAGCAAATTTTAGTGCGCAAAGACGTGGACCTTACTGTTTCAAAATTCAAGGACAAATTTATTATCAAATTAATACCGCATTATATCCAGCACCTAATGAAATGCCAAGTTATGGTCAACTCTTTATCGTGGATAATAATGAAGCGACAGAATGTCGACTACAACAAAATTCAAATCTCGATGAAGAAATTTTACATTCAATAGATAATATAATACGTACAAATAATATTTTTGCACAATCTTATCGAATGATGCACGAGGAAATTCAAATGCAACAACAAATAACTGGAAATAACAATATATGTGAATTACAATTAGGATTTTTAACTAAAAAGGGCATCGATCGAGGCCGATATAATGTGCAAAAAGTAAATGAAGTTGCAGCTGTTTTTTCTACTACAGCAGATGGTGAAATTCCTGAAACCTATGTAACAATTTATAATAAAACTACTAAAACATTAAAACAAGTTAGTACAATGGATCCAAATGTAGAACCATGGATCTATCCATTATATTATCCATATGGTAATCAAGGTTGGCATAATAATTTACAACGCAAGAATAATAATAAACGAATAAGTAGAGCTGCATACGTAAAATATCGAATAGCTATACGTGATAATTTTAATATTTTTATTATGGGAAGACGATTATTTCAACAATGGCTTGTAGATAGTTATATAAAAATTGAAAAAGACCGAATTAATTATTGTAAACAGAATCAAAAACAATTGCGAGCTGAGACTTATCAAGGATTAATTGATTATTTAGCAAACACCGCCAATAATAATGATGCTCATATTGGAAAAATGATTATACTTCCATCGACATTTGTGGGTTCACCCCGTAATATGTTGCAACATTATCAAGATGCGATGGCTATTGTTCGAAAATATGGAAAACCAGATATCTTTATTACTATGACTTGTAATCCAAATTGGCGCGAAATTAAAGAAAATTTACTTCCAAATCAACAACCTGCAGATAGGCCAGATATATGTGCTCGGGTATTTAATATAAAAAAAAATTATTTAATCGATGTTATCGTTAGACAAAAATTTTTTTGTGAAGTTTTAGCATACGTTTATGTAATAGAATTTCAAAAACGTGGATTACCACATATACATTTATTGATTACATTAAAACAGAATTGTAAGATATCAAATTCTGAAAAAGTTGATAAATTTATTTCTGCAGAAATTCCTGATCCTAATGAAAATGAAAGTTTACATAATATTGTAATGAAACATATGATTCATGGACCATGTGGAAATTGGTGTTTGATAAATGGTAAATGTTCGAAACACTTTCCAAAATCATTTCAACCTGAAACAACTATGAATGAAGATGGTTATCCACAATATCGTCGAAGAAATAATGGATTACTATACGAAAGACCTAGACGATATGTTGTTGATAATCGATACGTCGTTCCCTTTAATCCAATACTCTTACTTTTATTTAATTGTCATATTAATGTTGAAATAGTATCGAGTATACAATCTGTAAAATATTTATATAAATATATTTATAAAGGTCATGATGCCGCATCTGTAGTTATTGGAGAAAATGTAGATAAAATAATAAATCATGATGAAATTCAAGATTTTATTGAAGCTCGATATGTTGGGCCCGTCGAAGCATGTTGGCGTATTTTAAGCAAACCTTTGCAAGAAAAAAGTCATGCTATATTTCGTTTACCGGTTCATTTACCAAATGAACATAATGTAATAATCGATGATAATATTAATAATGATGCGATAAGATTTGTTGTTGAACGAGTAACAATGTTATTAGATTATTTTGAGTTAAACGCTCGAGATAAAGAAGCAAAACAATATTTATATAGTGATATTCCATCTTATTATGTATTTAAAAAAATTACAATTAACGGCAAAATTATTTATCGCTGGGAGAAACGTAAAAGATATTTTAATTGTATCGGTCGTATGTATTCCGTCAGCCCATCTCAGATAGAGTTGTTTCATTTACGTATACTTTTATTACATGTTAAAGGAGCTACGAGTTTTCAAGAATTAAGAACAGTTAATAACGAAGTACATCAAACTTTCACCTCCACATGTTTAGCATTAGGACTCGTAGAAGATGATGAAGAATGGTATCGTGCAATGAATGAAGCAAAAGTTTGGATGATGCCAAGACGACTTCGTAATTTGTTTGTACGAATTTTGATTCATTGTCAACCAGTTCATCCGAAAAAATTATGGGATGAGTTTAAAAAAGATATGTCGGAAGATTATACAAGACGATTTGGACCTATAATAGGAATAAAGAAAGTTTATAATTATATTATTAATTTGCTTGAAATGGAAGGATCGAGTATTGCTAATTTTCCTGAAATGGAACAAGAAACAGAGAAACAAGAAACAGACGACGAAGAACAGATTGAGGAGGATACATCGACAGGTATGCGACAATATGAACAATTAAGCATAAAACAAAAAGAAATTGTTGATACTATTTTAGTGGCAACAACAAGTAATAATAGCTATTTTTATATTGATGGTCCAGGTGGTTGTGGTAAAACTTTCATTTATACAACCTTGTATTATCTACTTAAAAGTAGAGGAAAAATAATTAGTACAATGGCATTTACCGGTATTGCTGCGACATTACTTCCAAATGGAAGAACGATACACAAAGTTTTTGGGTTACCTGTACCTCTTTTCGCCGATTCTGCATCGAACATTAAAGTTCAATCTAAAGAGGCTGAAAATTTAAAACTTGTGGATGTTTTCATTATAGATGAAGCTTCTATGGCACCACGTTATGTATTAGAAATAATGGATCGAACATTACGCGATATAATGCAAAATGATTTATATTTTGGTGGTAAAATCGTTCTTCTTGGTGGAGATTTTAGACAATTATTACCTGTAAAAGAAAGAGCTACGCGTTGTGAAATTATAAATTTATCGATAAAATTTAGTATTCTATGGAAACAATTTAAAATATTTTCATTGACAAAAAATATGAGAACTTTACCACAGGAAAAAGAATTTGCACAATTTTTACTAAATTTAGGTAATGGTTCTTTAAATGATTACTCAGATAATGTTCACATTTCAGAAAAATTAATAGCAAACGCAAACTCAGATATGGTTAAAGACATGTACGGAGACATTATAATACTTAAACAATATAAAACTATGGCTAATCACGTTATATTATCTGCAAGGAATGTCGATGTTGATGAAATAAACGAAAAGGTAGTAAGTTTATTGGATGAAATGACAGAGAGAGTTTATACAAGTGTGGATACTCTTGAAATGACTGGAGATAATGAAGATATACATGAAATGATTCCGATAGAATATCTCAACTCTTTAAACCCAACGTGTCTTCCACCTCATGAATTACGCTTAAGAAAATACACTATTGTCATGCTTATTAGAAATCTTAGTATCAGTGAAGGTTTATGCAATGGTACCAGATTATTAGTTTTAGATTTAGATAGTAATTTATTACGATGTGAAATTTTAACAGGTAATAAGATTGGAGAAATTGTTTTTCTTAATCGCATCACTTTGTATTGTGAAAATATATATCCATTTACTTTTAAAAGAAGACAATTTCCAGTGAAATTAGCATTTGCTATGACTATAAATAAATCGCAAGGACAGACCTTCGATAAAATTGCAATAGATCTTCGTAAAGACGTTTTTAATCATGGACAACTGTACGTCGCATTTTCACGAGTTCGTTCTTGGGATTCATTGAAGATTTATTTAGGGAATAATAATCTATCCAACAAAGTAAAAAATTGTGTTTATAAAGAAATACTCGAATAAAGCATAACAGAAAAGAAATAAGTGATAATATATAATTACATAAATAAAAGATTAATATAATAAATGCAAATCAAAATAATAATTATGAAATAGAATATAACCCTTGATAATCCTTATAATTTTCTTTTCAGATAAAATTCGAAGATAGTTCTCATGTTCATATTAAAAAATATATATCAGATAAGTCTTATCTATAAAATTTTTATTTTTGAATAAATACTCTTAGTAATAATAAGTGAATACTTTATATTATGTTTCATTTTCAGTGAATATGGATAAGGAGACTACTTTTAAAAAAACAATATTTAAAAGAAGAAAAATATAAAGAATACAAAAATATAAATTTATAACAGTAAATTTAAAGAAAGTAAGCGTCCTAGATTAAAATTTGCTTTTCATAATATTGAGTAATTTATATATTACTTTATGTAAAATTGTGTTAATATTTAGTAACAGATTTGTATTGAAGGCATTTTTACTACGTGTAACATTATACCTGAATGTACAAATTTTTAATCACATGATTGATAACTTTAAATATTTTCTATTTAAAAATTATTAAAATTTTAACATTTTGATATTCGAATTTTAGTCTCAAAATATTTGCAAGAATAAAAAAAATTTTAAGAAAACAAATATTTTATAAACATCAGTTTTTATATAAAATATTAGAAAAAAAATAAAATCTTTGATGTATAATATATAATTAAATATATATGGAAGTTAAAAATATATATATGTATTTTGTATACTTAAATTTTGTACTGAACTTCTTATGGTTTGTTTGTATATTAATATAATTTTAAATAAATGTTTATAATAAATAAAAAAGCTGACACACTGATTTGTAATGACTTTTAAATTACAATATTTTATTTTTAAGTAATATCTTTATTTTATTAATAATTAAGTAAGATAAAATTTTTTACTATTTATGTATATTTCTTATAATAAAAATAATGCAATACTTCAATAAAATTAATAAAAAATAATGTTACATCATTCAATTAAATTAACCCATTAAACCAAAGATAAATAAAAATTGATATAAGATGTTTATGTAAATGTTGCTAAAAATATTTTTTTAGCATTATTGTTATATTATTTTTTAGATAAGAAAATAAAATATCATAAAAAGTCTTAAAATTATTATAAAAAGTACACATAATATATATTAAAGAACTTTAACTATAAATAAAGAACTTTATTTTAATTATTAACATACACTGAAAGAACATTAAATGTACCAAACTGAGTTTCAAAGTTATACAAATTTGTTATGTAAATGAACTGAAATCTAATCAAATCAAATAAAAATTGAATGAGATTAATAATATGATATATATATATATATATATATATATATATATATATAAATCTTTAAATTATTGTTTAGGAAATTTCATTGAAGTTAATTGTATGTCAATATCTGTATTAGTATGTGCTCTTTTTAATATTGTTTTTGTTGCCTTCAAACTTTCTGCCAAGGATAATCGTTTATTTTCCTTTAATAATTTTATATCTGATGTATTGTCGACTTCAATATAAAATACGTCATCTGTATAATATAAAAAAATTAATTTAAAACAAGGATAAATAAAACAAGTTAAGGAAAATGAAAATATAAATTGAAAGGTATTTTAAATTTTTAAAAATTTTTGAAGTGTTCTATACTAGGTATTATTTTTTGTAACTATTATATATTTTATAAAATAATTATTAATTTTTTTTATTTAAAGAATTTAATTTTAATATATTTAATTTTTTTGCATTTACTTTAAGAAATTTTTTTAATTTACTGTAATATATAGTATTTCGCCTATTAAAATTTTATGATAACTTACTCGTTATTTTTACGTAACCCTTTAGTTCTATATATTCTCCTTTCTCAAAATGTGACTTTTGATCGTACTCCATAATTTGGATTTGTAATTTATAAGATCCATCTGTTATGGATCCGTATCCATGAGTATTATTAAATATATTAAAATTCGTTTTAATATATCCGCGTATTGCTGTAAAATAGTGCAATTTTATTAAAATTAAGATTAAGATTTAGATTTAGTGTATTAGAACAATATTATTTTTTAATATAAAATTTAATTATTAAGCAATCACTTATGTCAAAATAAATTTGTTTAATTTTTAAGTTAAAATTTATTAGTTAGTATTAATTAATTAACTTTAATTCTATTAAAGTTCTTTTGAAATAAAAATTTGAAGTAAAAATATGAGAAGATATATTAATATATTTTCAATAACCTGTTTCAAGTTATAAAAATATGTAATAAAATATCACTAACAATTATCTACACAGTTGAAAATTTTATGTACAAATTAATAATATAATAAAAAATTGTTTACATTAATGTAAAAAAGATAATAAATAATTTAAAAATTGTATTTCAATTAAAATTATTATTAATTAAAATTATTATATTAATATTAATTAAAATAATTATATTAATATTTTAATTAAAATTATTATATTAATACTTACATACAAAGGAATTTAAATTATCAGGTACTTCTTCAAAGTTTATTAACTTTGGTTCACCTATATTAATAGATTTATTGATGTCAAAAGAACCTATGTTATTAACAAGGGTGTTAGAATTTATTATTAATTCAAACGGGAGTGTTCCATTATTAAAAGTTGGATTTTTGGGTATTTTTGCCTTTGCTCCATCTATATGGATAATCTAAAAAGTAAATAATGTTTAATAAAAATCTAAATATTATACATATAATAACATATTAATTTTCTTATTTTTTACTGTTAAATTTTTTGCTATTAAATTCTTTATTATTAAATATTAATACATTTGCAGCCAGTATTTTTTTTACTTTCTTAAATCTGGTTGCTACATCCAATAAGTTTAAATTTATAGTTAATTGCTGCAAGGTTATATTATTAGAATAAAGATAAGAGTTAGAAAACTTGCTTTGAAATATTATATTTAAAGTTTCTTATTATTTTAATTTGCAAGAAATATTTAAAAGAAACAACAGCAAAATAGTAATGTTTGAACTTATTATTATTTAACTTTAACCAATTATGTCAAAATAAATTTGTTTAATTTTCAAGTTAAAATTTTTAATTAAATTTAACTAATTTTAACTCTATTTACATTAATAATACCTATGAATGTGTTTAGTTTCTAGGTTATAGTTTTATTAAGTTATTATAAGTATGATTATAGTTTACTAACTCGATTAGGTTTTAAATTATGCTCAATTCTTTCGATTTCCTTGTTCCAGGCAACAATTTGGACCCTATGTCTGCTATTATTATTCAAGATGAAGTTTAATAAACGATAACGTTGAGCTACTCCAACTATTTTTGGGCCATCTATCTCATCTATAAAACCGACAATTTCACTAAAAAATTTTAAAATAAAATTAATAATCTATATATTTTTTATTTTTGTATATATAAAATATAAAGTTAGACATTTATATAGTGTTAAAAATCTACTGCATTAACTATTAATAGCAAACTCATTAAAATGCCTTAAGATTAAAATTGTAATGTTTTAAAAACAATTTTAAAGTATTAATAATTTTTAAATAAAAAATGTTTATAAAATTGATCAATTATATCGTTAAAAGTTAATTTGTTTTGTTGTTATCACTTGTTATGTTTATTTATTATAAATAATAAATATTTATTGTATATATATATAAATATATAATGTATTAATTTGAATTTAAAAACTTACACTGTTGCATCCTCTATTTGGATTGATTCCATTATCTCATCACTTGAAAATTGTAATATTTCTACTTCATTATTTTTATTTAGGACAGAAATATCTTGTGAAGAAGTATCTTGTATAGGATTTCTATTCTGTGCTTCAATCTCAATTTCATTTTTCAAATCATCGTCGTCAATTTTGGCTTCAGCTTTGTTAGCTAAAGTTAAAAGGAAAGGAAGGAGAATAAGAAGTGAAAGAATATAAAAATGAGTATATGAAATAGTAAAAAACGACAAAATAAATGTATAAAAAAGTGAAAAAACAAGATAACAAAAATATAAAAAGGTAAGAAAGTGAAAAAATAATAACATTCAAAATTATTTTTATTTTCTTATCTAAAAGATAGAAAAAGGGAGAATAAAACTTTTAAACGCGCGGGGGTAATATATATTTATAATATTATCTTACCTTGTGATTTATAGATTATTTTTTTAGGCATCTTAATGTATTATTAATAATTTTAATATATTTTTTATTCAGCTTCAGCTTATTTAAAATACGTTTGAATTAATCACTTTCTATTTCGTAACTGTTTGAGTCCTTAGCAACGCTTAGCAATTATTGATTAACCATATAAATATATATAGGCTGCGGTCCGATTTATGCTCACAGCGCTATCAGCGCGCTCAAATCTATAGATACGTCACGTGGACTATAGATTGATAGCGCTGTGAGCGTGAATCGGACCGCAGCCATAGTAATATGTTGCAAATATACATATAGAGTGTAAAATTAAAGGTGTTAAAGACTATTACTTTCAAAACTAAACAAAATATGAAACTTTTATGATCTTAACTACTCCATCTAAAGAGAAAGTAATTTCATCATATTATTTTACTTTTGATACCAAACAATTAACAGGAAAAAAAATTTTTATATTTTGCTTAGTTTTAAAAATAATAATTAGTAACACCTTTAACTTTATTCTCTGCATATGTATGTATATACATAATTTAAACTGATTATATTCTATTATAAGTTTTAATATAATGAGTTTTTTGTCATATAATGAGTTTTAATCCAAAAGAAATGATGATCAAGAAAATAATGATCAAGAAAGGCGCGCGCGTTAGCGCGCGCTGTGTGCTAGTCCTTAATGAAAAAATCCATGAAATGCATGAAGTGTGTTTTAGAGTCGCATTTCTCGAATCTATTGTTACCCTTTTTCCTGATTGGCGATCGCGATGACGTCGAGAGAGGTGAACGTTCAGTCGAGTTCAGTTAGTTCGGTGACAGTTCGATTGACAGTTTACGTATACCGTGAGTGCGGTTAGACAGCCAATTGTGACAGAACGACAAAAAAGATAAGATTGGCGGTCGATGCTGGCGATCAAGATCGCGGCGAGTTTCGCGGTTATTATGACAGTTCGTATCGTGTCAGATTAGTAGTGATGATCGTTTGGTGACAGTTCATAAGACTCAGTTGTGATTGTATTACTTTAATATATTTAAAATAATATTTATAATTAAATATTTCAATAATAATTTATTATTACGAAAAGTAAGAAGAATCAATGAAGAATCAATGAAGGGATGGGAAAGGATAAAACTTCTATTTTTAAAAAATATGTTGACTATTAATAATCACATTTATCACACGCCAGGTGATTTATGATTAAAAAATTTTTAATCATAAACTTTTTTTAATCATAAATTTGCGTTTTGAGTTGGCAACTATTTATCAAAGTTATTTCTTGCATGTTTTGAATTTTCTGTCGGCTTTAATGCCAATTATCTTCGAATTGAACGCTGAGTAATTTTATCGCATTTTAAATATTGAATAGATTATAACATTGTAAGGGTTGGCGTTTATGTTTAAGCCACCCTGTATATGCCGCGTTATGCTGCGCACGCCGCGGCTACTTCTCCGTTCATTGACGATTGACCATGTTGATCTGGTCACCAAGCGACGCGTGACCTAGCGACGCGCGATAGCGAGAGTCGCAGTCAGTCTTTCTCCGTAACTCGCACGAAGTACAACTTTCCATAATAAATTACCTTTTAATTACAATTTCCGAGTTATCTCTGCGCCGAAACCCATGAGAACCATTTTTCCACGCTTACCCTGACGCCATCCTAACAAGAATACCCCTGACTCGGGGCAACTTTACAACATAGTGTTAGGAATGAATCATATTATAGATTTGTGCGATCTTACAATTAATGCATTTTTCCAGAGTGTGTGTCCTTTTATTGCAATATAATATTATTATATTATATATTTTTTATAATATTATTATTATTTCAAGCATCGAAGGACGGCGTTACGTGGATAACGTTATACGTTCATAAATATTTATTATATGTATAATGTTAATAAATATTAATTTTCAGTACCTATTTCTGATTTAAAACTAAAATTTGGTTTGGGTTAGGTTATATCTTCCGGAAGTGGAACCCCCCGCAGGGGGGGCGGAACCCACTGCGTCCACGCATATACTTTACAACGCAAAACGAGGTGTACTCTACAATTCTTGTGTAAATTGGAAAGTGTATGCGTGGACGCAGTGGGTTCCGCCCCCCCTACGGGGGGGCTCCACTTCCGGAAGATATAACCTAAACCTAAACCTATTTCTGATTTAAAACTAAAATTTGGTTTGGGTTAAGCTCTCTCTGTCCACTGAAGCAACACACACACACACCGAAGGGGGGGTGCGGGGGGCCTTCGGCCCCCCACCCGCACCCCCCCTCGATGGGTGGAACTCGCTTCGCGTAGAATGTTGCAAACTCATGTGAATTATTTTTTATTTTTTTTTCAGCTTGTATCTCCGAAACTATTTGAGTCCGACCCTTATATATATATATATGAAATTACTCGGGAAGACCCCCCCTACAACATATTTTAAAATAAAGCAAATCGGAGAGGAGGCCCCTTTTATGCATAATTACCCAGATTTTTTATATGTGCATTTAATAACTTTTCTATTTTTTCTTATATTATTTAACGTACACACGCACACATATAGCGTACATTATTTTAACAAATACTTATCTGGTCATATTTTTATTGTGATTAATTGTATTTTATCGTGTATGGGTTCGTAAATATCAGATATTTTACATATTTCATAAAGTTTCAAATATAATATTTAACAAATTTTCTATCTTTAGACACAAGAGAGAAGTACAAATATCTCGGTCGAATCGAATTTATCGCTTAGATTCACAAAAATCTCTGTGTTTCCCAAGTAATATTACTTGTTGCATCGACTGATCAGAAGCACTATTGCAAAAACGTATCTTTTTTCGCCGGAAATAGTTTGCGATCTTGGGCATTTATCGCAGCCTTGATTTTCTCAACATTGACAAGTAAATATAAAATATATCGTATTAATTAATAAAACAGAAAAAAAATTTTATTATAATGAACGTATTGAAAAAAATATTTGTCCACACATTTGTATAGACATTTCGTTTTCTTTAGAATATTCTAAAAATATTATTAGATAAAATATGCATATAATTAAGTTATGTTTTTGATTCGCATATATCACACAGATTTTTTATATGTGCGTTTAATAAATTTTCTATTTCTTCTTATATTATTTAACCCACAAAAAAATATTTATAGTCTACTTATCATTTTTAATTAATATTTATCCGGTCGTATTTTTATAGTAATTAATTGTATTTTATCGTATTTTGGTTAGTAGATATCAGATTTCTTAAATATTTAACAAAGTTTCAAATAAAATATTTACAAAAACCAAAATTAAAATAATTTTTTCTTTTATCATTATCTAGATTTTTTTAATGGACTTAATTATATTTTATTGTGCTTTTTTGATTCATAAATATTCAAAATATATTGTTGACATGATTTGTGTGTGTGATTTTCTCCATATATTGTTACATTATTTAAACATATAAATTATATATAGTCTTTAATCAATACTCTAATAAATATATGCATATTAATGCAATCATATAAATGCAATCAAGTTGAATATTATTTGTAATATCATATAAATAATATCATTATCATTTTTAATCTTATTAATGGCTTTGCACATTTTATATCTGCTGGTCGTAGAAGGAATACGAAGTAAATATTTCGCGATAAACGAAGAAATTATAAACGATAAAAAAAGATGTAATTTAAATAAGCATACGATTGAATTTTGTAGTCAAGTTTTCAATGAAATATTAAAACAACAATTAAGATTAATTCAACTTTTCTCTCCATAATTACATACATTTTTTTTAAACTCATTCTTCTATCATTTATTTTTTTACATACGACGTAACTATAATTTTAACTATACTTTTATAACTATTTTGTAACAATTTTAATTATTTTTTTTAATGTTTATATTTTTGTAACTAAGTGTTATATTATGTATATTATATTATGTATATTACAAACAATATACTTCGTCGCATCGATTTTTCAGAAGTTATTGCAAAGGCGCATCTTCTTTTGCCTAAAATAATTTGCGATCTTGAGTATTTATCGCAACCTTAATTCTTTCAACATTAACACGTAAATATGAAATGTATCGTATTAATAAAATAGAATACAAATTTTATCATAATGAACACATAGAAAAATATATTTGTCCACGCATTTATACATATGTTCCCTCTTTTTTTAAAATCCGATAAATATAGTCCGATAAAAAAATATTTATATAATTAAATTGTGTTTTGATTCGCATATATCACACAAATTCTTTATTTGTACGTTTAATAAACTATCTATTTTTTCTTATGTTGTTTTACTCACATATACATATATAGTGTACGTATCATTTTTAATCAATATTTATCCGGTTGTATTTTTCTCGTTATTAATTGTATTTTATCGTGTTTTGGTTTATAGATATCAGATCTCTCACATATTTAACAAAGTTTCAAATATAATATTTACAAAAACTAAGATTAAATCAATTTTTTTCTTTATCATTATATAGATTTATTAAATGATTTTAATTGTATCGTATCATGTTTTTTTGATTTATAAATATTCAAAATATATTGTTGGCATGATTTGTGTGTGTGATTTTCTCCATACATTGTTACATTATTTAAACATATAAATTATCTATAGTCTTTAATCAATCCTCTAATAAATATAGTCACATTAATATTATATAAATGTAATTGTTACGTCCAGTAGACTCCACGATTCTTTTCTTTCCCACGACTTGAAAACACGTGCATCTTTTTGAAAAATCATAAAAGTCAAAATCTCTTTGAATTTATTATGGCAAGTGCGCCACATAGGCGCCAAAACGATTAAGAAATAACGCGTGGACCTAATAAACTCATAGAGATATAGACACTGCGACATCTTTATGAGACCGAATCCGGATCAATAAATATAAAAAAAAGTGAAGAAGTCATAAAGATTACATTTCAGAGACACTCCGTGACACTCTGTCCATATTTAAGAAGGAAGCTGTTGACAGCTGAAGCCGAAAAATATGGACAAGCCGTCACTTTCCCACACCGGATATCGTATTAAACAAAAAATTGAAAAGACGGACACCGACAAATGCACGAGAAAGCTGCACGTGCGCTCGGACAGCGGACGCGACATACGCATTATCGCTGTCTCAAGAGGGTAATAAAAGTCACCCCTTTTCATTAGCGGGTGCATTACTCGCTTCCTCAAATATAAATTACGCCGGACAAACGCTGCCGCCGATGGCGTAATACCTAGAATTTCCGATTTTTGGAAGACGCTCTCCTATTCGTAGAAACTAAAACAAACCCTCCGATTCGTTACCCTTTTCTAATCTACCCTACGGAGGGGGTAGCTAAAACTCATAAGTGGGATAATTAAAGAATCCTAATTCGTTAAAATTTCTAATCGTCAACGGAGGGCGTGTACCAAAAATACAATATAAACCGAGATTTTTCTCGGAGCGGACACATCTCTAAGTCGTATCATCTCTTCGTCTTTGAATACCAGCTCTGTATCTCTCCGAGTCGCTAAATCTCTAAACATCAGCTCTAAATATCAGCTCTAAATCTCTTAGTGCGGTCGCGCAACAGATTCAGTTCCGCGATTTAATATTGAAAAACTTAGAGTTTTTCACTGCGTTCGCGAGTGAGTGCTGTGGTGTTCCAAGTACTGTTCAGAGCTTCATCACGATCAACCTCAAATCTATCTATCAGCGGCACTGAAGCTCTCACGGGGAACATCACCGCAGAGGCCGAGCTCACCTGTAAAATTCATCCCTTTATCAACGCACGCTATAAGGAGTAAGTCGTCCAAAACTAGATATCTATCATATTCACTCATCTCAGAATAACTCTTGGATGTTTTTCGTAAATTATTATCATTCAATTGACTATCTTCAACTCTCAACTTTCCCCTTTCAAATCAAAATTCACACCTCACAATCATCCTTGATCTCCATCAAGCTTTACAAATTTCCTCCACACTCGCACTCACACTTAGTCGCACACACACATATCGTTGACGAGTTTCCTGCTTATTGCAGCGAGAACTCGCGATATACACACACATATCGTTGACGAGTTTCCTGCTTATTGCAGCGAGAACTCGCGATACACACACACATATCGTTGAAGAGTTTCCTGGTTATTCCAGCGAGAACTCGCGATATACACACACATATCGTTGAAGAGTTTCCTGCTTATTGCAGCGAGAACTCGCGATATATATATATACATCATCGAGTCTCCTCCGCTATAGCGGTTAAGACTCTCGATTCAATCACATTCCTTGTCCATCGTTTTCGAGTCTCCAGCTCTATAGCTGCGCGGACTCACGACCTCCCCTCCTTTCCATTTAGAATAATCATCTTGACTGCCCCACCCTCATTGAACTATAGACATTGTTTTATATAGATATATATATGTATATATATATATATACATATATATATTCATACTAACATTAATCAATTGAAAAATTTGTTATTTATTTATATCCAAGAGCTGTTCTATATGTATATAATATTCGGCTTCCTCTAACAATCTTAAATTGTCTTCCTGATAGTGAAGCCCGTTTGGCGAAATTCACGAAACGTCGCCAAACGTTCGCGAAATCGGCGCAACCGTCGCCTACGAAAGGCACTGGCTCGGGGTTCGGCGGAAAACCATCCGGAAAATTCCGCATCTAGCATAGATTCCGCGCTTATTTCGACCTTTTCTATAAACGACACACCGATTACACTTAACAATGACCAGCCGTCTAGCATAAGTAGCGATATCTTAACCAATTACCCGCACGTACCTTACCACCCCCGACTTTCTCCCATCTCGTTCCAGGAACGGTCTTCCTCCCCCTCGCTACCCCCCTTTTCCTCTCGCGAAACCTCTCCGTCTCCGAGAGTCCCTACTCCCCCTCCTCTCTCTCCGCTATCCTCATCTACCTCCTCAAGATCTCCTTCACCAATGTTAATAGATTTAGGAGATTCTCCCCCCCTTTCTCCAGTCCATGAGTCCCCGAGATCCCCCTCGCCTCTCGTAATAGAACTCGGAGATTCCCCCCTTCCATCACCCTCGCCACCTCTCCTTGAAGATGATCCTCCTCCTCCGCCCACTTACCAAAATTTATTAGACTACTGCTTGAGAACCCTCCCCCCGTACACAGATCCTCTCCCCGAAGATGCCTTCACCGTGGGGCCCGACCCAGTAAATCTTGCCGACCTGAAGAAGGTTTTAATAGAAGCTACTCCCGATACCATTATCCCATGTTTTCATCCCTGCCGCAGGTATCCAGTGGCAGTTCCCATCCAATTCTTTTGGCGGATCTATAAACCTTCCACCATTGAATTGGAAGAAATCCCCGATTCATGACATCTTGCTTGTGCTTAGACGAAACATTTACCTTTTTTTTGTTATTACCTTTCATATTTATTTTGAATTTGTATATCCAGTCAGAAATTTTAAAATCTAATAATAGAAATACCCTAGACTTTTCTGACTGATGACCTCCAAATTAATGTAACACCCGCGGAAATAAAAAAAATACACACTCACAAACACACACACACACACTATTTAATTAACATACGCTATCAGTAGTTAAATATAAATATATATATATATCATGTACTATAACCTAAGATTTTATATCAATCAAAATTTTTACTTAATTAATTTAGAATAAAATATTATGTTTAAAACGAATTTCATTTATTTAAATTAATCCCGTTCTCATCTCCTCATTCCGAAATCGCACAGGGTCCCGTCCCGTGTAAAAGGGATTAAATTCTCTTACCGAAAAGGGACTTTCAAGTGAATGCCCTACGAACAGAGTCATAACGACCTTCCCAGTCGTTGACCTGTTCGGGCCTTAGATTTCACTTGACTCGAGGCACGTGCCTAGAAACATCTGTCTCGAGAAACGGTAAGTTACGGTCCTTCCGTCTGACTATATCTTTTTTTTTCGAGTCTGCACGTAACATAATCAAGTTGAATATTATTTGTAATATCATATAAATAATATCATTATCATTTTTAATCTTATTAATGGCTTGCACATTTTATATCTGCTGGTCGTAGAAGGTATACGAAGTAAATATTTCGCGATAAACGAAGGAATTATAAACGATAAAAAAAGATGTAATTTAAATAAGCATTCGATTGAATTTTGTAGTCAAGTTTTCAATGAAATATTAAAACAACAATTAAGATTAAATCAACTTTTCTTTTCATAATTACATAGATTTCTTTAAAACTCATTCTTCTATCATTTATTCTTTTACATACGACATAACTATAATTTTACCTATACTTTTATAACTATTTTAAAACAATTTTAATTATTTTTTATAATGTTTATATTTTTTTAACTAAGTGTTATATTATGTATATTATATTATGTATATTACAAACAATATTCTTCGTCGCATCGACTTTTCAGAAGTTATTGCAAAGGCGCATTTTCTTTTGCCTAAAATAATTTGCGATCTTGAGTATTTATCGCAACCTTAATTCTTTCAACATTAACACGTAAATATATCGTATTTATAAAATAGAATAAAAATTTTATCATAATGAACACAGAAAAATATATTTGTCCACGCATTTATACATATGTTCCCTCTTTTTTTAAAATCCGATAAATATAGTCCGATAAAAAAATATTTATATAATTAAATTGTGTTTTGATTCGCATATATCACACAGATTTTTTATTTGTACGTTTAATAAACTTTCTATTTTTTTTATGTTGTTTTATTCACATATACAGATATAGTGTACGTATTATTTTTAATCAATACTTATCCGGTTGTATTTTTATCGTTATTAATTGTATTTTATCGTGTTTTGGTTTATAGATATCAGATCTCTCACATATTTAACAAAGTTTCAAATATAATATTTACAAAAACTAAGATTAATTCAATTTTTTTCTTGATCATTATATAGATATATTAAATGATTTTAATTGTATCGTATCATGTTTTTTTGATTTATAAATATTTAAAATATATTGTTGACATGATTTGTGTGTGTGATTTTCTCCATACATTGTTACATTATTTAAACATATAAGTTATCTATAATCTTTAATCAATACTCTAATAAATATAGTCATATTAATATCATATAAATAAAATCAAGTTGAATATTATTTGTAATATCATATAAATAATATCATTATCATTTTTAATCTTATTAATGGCTTTGCACATTTTATATCTGCTCATCGTAGAAGGAATACGAAGTAAATATGCCGTGATAAACGAATAAATTATAAACGATAAAAAAAGATGTAATTTAAATAAGCATTTGATTGAATTTTATAGTCATGTTTTAAATTAAATATTAAAACAACAATTAAGATTAAATCAACTTTTCGTTTTGATCATTATATAGATTTTTTTAAAGCTCATTCTTCTATCATCTATTCTTTTACATACGACGTAACTACAATTTTACGTATATTTTTATAAATATTTTGTAACAATTTTATATAATTTTTTGTAATATTTATATTTTTGTAATTAAGTGGTATATTATTTATATTATATTATACATATACATATATATATATACAATATTATTTATTTTATTTTATGACTAAAATATACATATATATTTTTTTTCCATAAAACGAAAGAAATTCATTATGCAAAGAATATAAAAAATATAATAAATAGAGTTGTAAAAATAAAGTCTTATTAATATAGTCTTTTTTATTTTTATTTTTATTTTATTTTTTATTTTCAACACAACAGAACCTGTTTCAACTGCGTGACACATTGATTGACTATTGATAAAAGAATTAAATATGCCCAAAAAAGTAATAGAAAAAACACAAGGCAGTAAAATGAATGTTACAAAAGTATTAGAAGATAAAGAGGGATTAATGCATTTTAACAAATCGATAAGGTAATATTTTATTTATTATAATATATCTCTTATTCAGTTTCTTCCTTTTCTGTTTTCAATTTATTAAATATTACTGCTTGTTTTCTTTTTCGTTTATTCATGCTTTCTCTCGCCTTATCTTATTTACTTTAATTTTTTTTTTAATTTTTTTTCGCTAACTGTGTTTCCTGTAAGTATTTTTCTTATTCTCTCTTCTTATTTTCTTTCTCTTTAATTGTTTTTATTCTTTTATTCCGTTTTTATTCTTTCTTTTCTATATTCTATCATATTTAATTATTCTTTTTTCCTTTTTTTCATTTATTCATTTTTTTATTTTTCACGTTCTCTTCAAATAATCAATTGAATAATAGTTATATATTTAATATTATAATTAAACGTTTATATTATTTATATTATTGTTTATAATTATTACATAAAATACAAGCAAAATTGTTTAAATTAATTTAAATAATATTTCAAAAACATAATTTTATATGTTTTAATATATTTTTAATGTTTTTTAAATATTTTTTTATACTTTAATATTTTTTAAAAATATATTTTAATATTTTTTATTTTAATATTTTTTAAATATTTTTAAAATATTTTTTATTTTTATTATTTTTATTATTATTATTAATTATTTATATTTACAGTATTTCTAAAAATGAAGATTTTTTGGAAAAAAAATGAGAAAGAAAATTTAAACAATACTTCTGATAATTTGTTAAAATCAGATAAAAATGAAATTTCTATTTTAAATCGCAACAATGAAAAGGAGATTATACAATTTGTTTCTGATGAAATATTAGAAACAATTCAATTTGAGGATTCTACTGTGTAAGTTTTTATATTTTGTATATTTTTATTTAGTTTTTATTTTTATTCAGTTTTTTAGTATTTAGTTTTTTTTAATTTTTTATTTGATTAATTTTTTTTCTTACTTATTTTCTTTTTTTCCTTTTTTTTTATTTATATTTATGTACGTATATTTAAAACTTTAAATTTTAAAAAATAAATTTTTCAAAAAATATTTCAGTGAAATTGTAGGTTTTATAGATGAGATAGAAGGACCTAAAATTGTTGGCAAGATACAACAATATAAATTATTAAAATTTATTGTCAATAATAATAGCCGACATCGGGTTCAAGTTGTGGCCTGGAATAATGAGATTGAGCGGATTGCTTTTAATATTCAATCAAATCGAGTAATTATAATAAATTACTTATTTATATTTATTACAATAAAATGTATTAATAATTAATAATTTATTAATACTTAACAATTATTAATAATTAATAATAATTATTAATAATTTAATTAATAATTTTAAATTGTCATATTTTACAGATTATTCATAGACGGTGCTAAGGCAAAAAAATTAAAATTCCCAGACTTTAATCACGGGACACTTCAATATGAACTTCTAATACAATCACACACGATAATAAATAACTTGGGCATTTTTGACGTAAAATCAACAATAAATATATCACAATCAAAATTAATAGGATTTGAAGAAGTCTCTGAAAATTTAAATAATTATATACGTAAGAAATATTTTAATATATGTTAATTTATGTTATATGTTAATAGTTATATGTTTCATTTATGTTAAATGACAATATTAATAAATATACATATATACATATGTATATTTAATATTCCAAATATCTTATATTACAATATTCATATATTTTTAGTCATACGTGGATATATTAAAACAAATTTTAATATTTCATCTAATAATATGAAAACCTTTGGAAAAGGTTCCATCACAGATGAAATATATAAACTAGAAATAAGAATAAATGATTACGACAACAATATATCTTTCGACAAGGGACAGCAAATAGAAATTAAAGGATATATAAAAATTCTAAGTTAGAAATTAATAATATATAATTTTTAAAAAAAATTATAATAATTTTTGTTAATACATATTTATTTTATAGATGATATATTTTTTCTCGATGTTGAAAAAACAAGTGATATAAAAGAGATTGATGGGAGAAAAATGACATTTACAGAAATATTGGAAGGATCCAAACCAATTACAAAAAGAAAAAGTGATGAAAATAATAAATTGGAAATCCCAAATAAAATATCTCGAAGTTTTTAAATATTTAATTAAATGTTATAAGTATTTAGGTTGTATTTATGTTGTGTTAGATATTTATGTTACAGATATTTATGTTACAGATATTTATGTTGTAAGTTATTATGTGTGTATTATATTATTTAATATATAAATTATTCTGTAGTTCTTAAAAAATACAATAATAAGCATAGTCATGTTAATAGTCATATAGATACAATCAAACTGAATAATACTTAATCGAAGAAATTATAAACGATAGAAAAGGATGTAATTTAAATAAGTATTTCATTTAATTATGTAGTCATGTTTATCAATGACTATCATATAATAAACGATTAAACTTATTTCATTTTAACTGCATTAGAATGTATAAGTTGTTTAACAACATAAAAAACGATGT
>OZ020544.1:3206270-3274910 GCA_963971435.1 Lasius platythorax
GATTCCTGCTTCAGCGACTTTTCGGACCTATATTTTTCTCGCCTATTTATTCACGGTATGGTTGAAATATAATCAGGGGAATCTTGTAATCTCGAACCAAGAGATACGTCTCCCTGAAAATATTCTTCCAACTTCGCCCGTGTAAGTTATTTGCTAGTTGGGTCGAATTATATTAATTTTCCCTATTATAAAAACTTAGGTTATAGTACATGATTAATATATATATATCGATTGATAGCGTACCGAGACGTATGTTAATTAAATCGCGTGTGTGTTTGTGAGTGTGTGTGTCTTTTATTTCCGCGGGTGTTACATAAGTTCGGAGGTCATCAGTCAGAATGCTCTGGGATAGATTCTAGATTCTATTATTAGATTTAAATTTCTGACTGGATAATACAATTGATTTTTAATTAGGCAAATAAAATAGAATTAAAATGTGTGTGTGTGTGTGTGGTGATTCAAGTAATTTCTTCTATGACGACTGAGGATGGGGTATGAAAATATTCCTTGAAGGTTTCAATAGGAATTGCGAATGGATAGGGAGAAAATCGGGTATACCAAGGGAGGAGGGTCCCACAAGGATATATCCTTGCCACTAATTCGAGCTCTTCAAAATCAATCGAATCAGGCCCAAACGAGACGGTTCCCTCCGGTAAAGGTAATTCCAGGATAGGGAATCTTTGAGCTAGGAACTCGAAACATCCGATATCGCCTATCTGTTTGATGTGAGCACGAGCCTCCTGGTCGAGATCGGGGGTGTCGTCATCAATGCAGATTACTTCGATATCGGCGTTGGGTTCAGGAGGTTGAGGGGAAGCGGGAGGAGAGTCGTCAAGCGTAATTACTGGCGGAGAGTACGAGGATGTGTGTAAATTGATTGAGTGATAACTGTTAGAATCGTAGTGAGAATGATCGCTGGCAGTTAAATCTAAAGTCACCGCTTGTGCCCGAGCCAATTCCTTCCTCAGGCGACGATTGCGCCGATTTCGCGAACGTTTGGCGACGTTTCGCGAATTTCGCCAAACGGGCTTCACTACCAGGAAGACAATTGATAATTGTTAGGGGAAGCCGAACGTTTTATTTAAAGAACAGCTCTTGGATTTAAATAAAAGAAACAATTTTTTCAACTGATTAATGCTAGAATACTACACATATATATATTTATATATATGTGTGTGAGTGATAATGTCTATTTTTCTATATGGATGGGAACAGCCAGGATGAATGTTCTAAATGGAAGGGAAGGCAGGCCGTGAGTATCGTGAGTTTTCGTGAGTATCGTGAGTTTCGCTGCGGTAAGCAGGAAACCCGTCAACGATGTGTGAAAGTATTGTGAGTATTGTGAGTTTACGCTGCAATAAGCAGGAAACCCGTCAACGATGTATGTGAGTATTGTGAGTATTGTGAGTTTACGCTGCAATAAGCAGGAAACCCGTCAACGATGTATGTGAGTATTGTGAGTATTGTGAGTTTACGCTGCAATAAGCAGGAAACCCGTCAACGATGTATGTGAGTATTGTGAGTATTGTGAGTTTACGCTGCAATAAGCAGGAAACCCGTCAACGATGCGTGTGAGTGAGGAAGAAATTTTAAGGTCCGATGGAAATCAAGGATGATTGTGATGTTGGAATTTGGTTTAAAAAGGGGGAAGGTTGAGACTTAAAAATAGACAATCAAATGATAAGAATTTACGTTAGATATCCAAGAACTACTCTGAGAGAAATGAATATGAAAGCTATCTGGTTTCGGACGACTTACTTCTTATAGCGTGCGTTAACGTAAAGGGTTTTAAAGGTGAGCTCGGTCTCTGCGGCGATGTTCCCTGTGAGAGCCTCAGTGCCGCTGATGGACAGATTTGACGAGGTTGATCGTGATGAGGCTCTGAATTGTTCTTGGAAACACCACAACACTCACTCGCGAACGATTGATACGGAGTGAAAAACTCTATGTCTTTTCAAGACTGAATCGCGGAACTGTATTCAGAATTAGTTGCGCGGTCAGCCGTGCTATCGTACGCAGTAAACTCGAGCAAAAGTGAAGAGAACTTTTGTAGATGATGATGATATAGAGATGGAGATCGAGACGGAGATGTCGAGAATTAGATATTTAGAGATGATATTTAGAGATGTAGAGATGATGGCTCCGAGAAAAATCTCGGTTTATATTGCATTTTTGGTACACGCCCTCCGTTGACGATTGGAAATTTTAACGAATTAGGATTCTTTAATTATCCCACTTATGAGTTTTAGCTACCCCCTCCGTAGGGTAGATTAGAAAAGTGTAACGAATCGGAGGGTTTGTTTTAGTTTCTACGAATAGGAGAGCGTCTTCCAAAAATCGAAAATTCTAGGTATTACGCCATCGGCGGCAGCGTTTGTCCGGCGTAATTTATATTTGAGGAAGCGCGTAATGCACCCGCTAATGAAAAGGAGTGACTTTTATTACCCTCTTGAGACAGCGATAATGCGTATGTCGCGTCCGCTGTCCGAGCGCACGTGCAGCTTTCTCGTGCATTTGTCGGTGTCCGTCTTTTCAATTTTTTATTTATTACGATATCCGGTGTGGGAAAGTGACGGCTTGTCCATATTTTTCGACTTCAGCTGTCAACAGCTTCCTTCTTAAATATGGACAGAGTGTCACGGAGTGTCTCTGAAATGTAATCTTTATGGCTTCTTCACTTTTTTTTATACGTATTGTTCCAGATTCTGTCTCATAAAGATGTCGCAGTGTCTATATCTCTATGAGTTTATTAGGTCCACGCGTTATTTCTTAATCGTTTTGGCGCCTGTGTGGCGCACTTGCCATAATAAATTCAAAGAGATTTTGACTTTTATGATTTTTCAAAAAGCTGCACGTGTTCTCATGTCGTGGGAAAGAAAAGAATCGTGGAGTCTACTGGACGTAACACCGGGATATGTTATGAATCTTGGCAATAAATGCCCAGATATATTTTATGAATCCTGGCAGCGAATGCCTGGATATGTTATGAACCCTGGCAGTGAATGCCGGGATATGTTATGAATCTTGGCAATAAATGCCCAGATATATTTTATGAATCCTGGCATCGAATGCCGGGATTATTTTGTATCTTGAGTTAGAAAAAGTTTTACTTACTTACCATATAATGTCCGCAAACCTTAGCTGTCCAAGATCGTTGCGTGCATCGAGCCCTTGCTTCCTCTCATGTACCTCGGCTTCGGGATATGAAGGCTGAATTGATGTACGCGGATATGTGTATAAAGTTTTTTATTTGAATTTTCCTTTACACTGATCTTGGCTTAACGAATCTAAGACCGACAATTATATTTCGCAGATAAATTGACGAGATGTGTTCGAAAGATAATTTAGAATTGTAGAGCTTATGATTGAGTGAAATGCCGAATACTAATGCCGAGAGAAATAGTGACTGATTAGTGGCCGAATTAATAATGAGATAATGAATGTCTCGCCTCTGGATCAGTGGTTTATATACCCGCGAGACACAAAGGGTTCCGGAGTCGCGTACAGCTATTCCCTCTAGGTGTCTCCAATTCCGAGAAAAACGCTGTCATCATGTGTAGAGATCGCCGCTCAGTAGTTCGCGACGTTCCATCGATTATTCTGAGAATGCGGCGATGGAGAATTATCGATCGGCGCATGCAATCGAAAGATGTGGCATCTGATATTTTAATATTTCTCATAGCATTGTTGCCACGTTTCAAGAATGATTTCCGTCGCTTGAATTTCTAATACTATTTTAATAAAATTAATATAGGCGTAAGGCATATTGCCATAGATTTGTTAATTCATAGAATCACCCTTTGCATAATTTACTTTGCATTGTTCCAAGAGATTAGATTGTTAAATTCGGATATTTAATAATTAGAATGATTTAACGATTCTAAACATTTTATATTTGTTCTGGAATTTGTGATAAGGAAAGGTATTTAGAGCAAGTTATGCTTGTGATTCTATAAGTTAAAGCGCATATTGTCCTTAAGTTTAAATAAAACATTTATATTGAATATTTATCCGCAAGGTTCAATCGAGTAGAATTTAAGTAGCTCACAATCTTAAGGATAAATAAAGAATTTGATTGCGTATATTAAAATGTTAAATTATTTTGTAATTCATTACTTACGGAATCATTTTTATAATAATTTGTCTATGATCCGAGAAAATAATATTAACGTTTGTGAGTATAGTTTGATAGTTCAATTCAAGAATAGAGTTTAAGACAAATTATTATATATATAATTTATGTTTCCGTAAATCATAACGCATATATTCTTCGGATAGAACATATATTGAGTATTTCAATTAAATAATATCATTAGCGTAATTATTGGTAGTCAAGATTCGCTCGCAAGTTCGTCCTTGTAAGTAGTCGCAAGTTAGTTCTAGAGTGTTGCGCGCGCATGTCCTAGTGTATCGGAAGACGCCTGATTGGTTGGTCGTTAGTTACTCTAGGTACATTTAGTTCTTGGTGCAACTGAGCGCTATATCTTAAATTACTAAGGCCCGATTGCATCAATGTTATTTTGGCTTTAAGTGAGACTTGAATATGTGTCTATCTTTATCTTTCTTTCTAAATAAATAAAGACAGACACATATTTAAGTCTCACTTAAAGCCAAAATAACGTTGGTGCAATCGGGCCTAAGCTAAATAATTATATGGAACAAGAACGATAAGCAATAAAATGCACTAGAGATTATTTTGTTATGAAATTAAATAATTATAAGAATAAAAGCAAGCGGCTAAATAATCGTTCTTTATTTTATTGATATAATGTGAAGAATAAAAGCGGGGTAAAATTATTTGCTAAAATAAGTTTTGAAAAATGGCGGGACGTCACACAGCACACTCCTCTTCTTTACCACTTACACCATAGACTTATATAATAGACTGAGCGTTCCAGTGGCAGCTTTGAAGCCGACATGCAAGAGAGAACGATATACAGCGGGGTGTAGCTGTCTCCTTTTATGGGCAAGAAGAGGGGATATCGCACAAGCACGCACAAGCAATGGCAGTGAAGGAGAAGAGGAGAAGAACCTCCCACTTTACCACAGTATAAGTATACACAGTAGCGACAGTGAGCCATCCGACCCGGTATCAAATTTTAGTGCGCATGCGCGAGTTCGTACATCTAACAATATGGCTGCGCCCAGAATGTTACATCAGGTAACCTTTAATTCTATAGCTTCATGTTTTTTGTGATTGGAATAATTTTTGTGTTTTTTTCAGAATGTAATATGCAAAATGAAGAAAGGAGGATATAGTTGTAGCATGAAAAGCTGCCAAAATATTTCTGGGCGTCAATCTAATCTCAGTTTTTTTCGATTCCCAAAAGATCCAGTTAGGTAAAAATAATTCTTATTAATGTGTGTTTATTGTTTATTAAATTATACCAAATATTTTTTATTAATATATTTTATATAAAATATTTTTTAGAGCAAAATTGTGGTCGGAAAAATGTGATCGCAAAATTGACGTGCCACTAGAAAAACTATATACAAATTATAAAGTTTGTAGTGATCATTTTACATCATCGATGTTTTTAAATGATTTAAAAAACAGATTACAAGCACATGCAATTCCTGCATCTAAAAATGATAAATGTTTGGAGTTATCAAGTGGAAACAAGACAATATTCAATTTAAATAATGATGAAAATATCTTATCAGGTATAGGTATTTTGAATTCTTTGGAAGAAAAAATGTATAGAATATAATTATTATGTTTTAGTTGATTGCGCCATTATGAAATGTAATTGTGAGAAGCAACATTTTAAAACCGAATGTTCAGACAAGATTGAATGTCAATCATCAGTATCAGGTAATAATTTTCAGTATAAAATTATTGTATAGTTTAATATAGAATTATCAAATTAGTAATATAAAATAGTAATATAAAATAGTAATATAAAATTTCAGTAAATCAATTACTAAAAAATTTACATGTTTGTCACAATTTATATGTTTGTATTCCTTCTTTTATAATAAAAAGAATATATAATAAGCAATATTTTAAGTTTTGAAATTTAATATTTTTTAAATATTACAGTTAACAATCATCAAGTCATAATTAATGAGCAACATGAACAAGTAGAATCAGTGTTACAATTAAAAGATGAGTACACTGAAACAGAGCCAAGAATTTTCAATCATTCTCCACGCAAAAGAATTTTGAGAGGCAAAATTGTTGCGTTACATCGAGAAGTTCGGAAATTAAAACAACAACTAGAACGACAGAAAAATAAAATAGAAACTTCTGCGAGGGAAATATCCTTGAATGAATATTGCGAGGCTACAGATAAATTTCTACCACCAGAAATTGCAAATTTCGTGAAAACTCAAGTGCATCTTAATAACTGTAAGTCAGCCAAAGGACGAAAATATCCGCTTGCATTTAAAAATTTTGCTTAGGCTTATTGTTTTGTGGGGGAATTAGAGTTTATAACTCCTTAGCACACAAATTTATTCTTCCTAATGTCAGAACTTTACAACGCATGATTGAACAATTGAAATTTGCTCCCGGTTTGCATGATTTTGTTTTTGATGCCTTGAAGAAAAAAGCCGGTAAAACGTTCTCAAATTATTGTTTACTAACATCTATTAAAAAGGCAAGATAAAAATATAGGACCGAAAGGGTCTGAATAGCTTAGATGGTTAAAGCAGTCGCCCGGCAAGCGAAAGACGCAGGTTCGATTCCTGCTTCAGCGACTTTTCGGACCTATATTTTTCTCGCCTATTTATTAACGGGATTGTTAGAGAATAATCAAGGGATTCTTGTAATCTCAAACCAAGAGATACGTCTCCCTGAAAAATATTCTTCAAACTTCGCCCGTTTAATTTATTTGCTAGTATTGGTCGAGTGGTAGGAGTGTTTCTATGTGAATTTATTTGACTAGCGGTTTTAAAAAATTATTAATTAGTTAACTTGAAGAAAAAGTTTGAGTCTTCTTCATCATCTCTCGATAAATTTTGTATTTTATGCATTGATGAAACATCAATTAAAGCAAATCTGTATTATAATATAAGTCAGGATGAAGTCATTGGGTTTGAAGACTTGGGTGATGGCAAATCATATCTTTCTGCATGTAATGTTGCAGTTTTAATGATCAGAGGAATTTGCAATGATTGGAAACAACCTTTGGCTTAGTACTTTCTTAATTCAACATTTTCCGCTCAGAAAGTAAAAACTATTATTCCTCAAGCTATTGCAAAATTGCAAAGTGCGGGATTAGAAGTACTCGCATTCATCTCTGATATGGGAGGGAATTTTAAACAAACTGCTAAATTTTTAAGTGTGACAGATGATGATCCATTTTTTTCTGTTAATAATAAGCAGATTTCACATTTTTTTGATTCACCTCATATAGCAAAAGCTGACAGAAATAATTTACATGATAATAATATTGAATACGATTCTGAGCCAATTTCTTGGGAATGCATTAATTATTTATATATTCAAGATCAAAGCAGGGAGTTTCGACTTGCACCTAAACTCACTGATAAACATATAAAATTTTCGAATTTCGAAAAAATGAAAGTATACTACGCTACGCAAATTTTGAGCTCTACAGTTGCTAGTGGCTTGAGGAAAATGGTTATTTCTGGAGATTTTAAACTTGCAGATGCCGCAATTGCACTTAGAGCAGCAGATTTTGTGCACAATATGAATGATTTTTTCGATCTATTTAATTCATCTTGTGTTCAACATCCATCACAATTTAAACAAGCTTTTCAGGGAGCGCAATATCAACTAGAATTTCTTTCAAAAATTAAAGATTACTTATCTAAAATAACGATATTTAATAAAGCAGGTGTTAATATTTCTAATAGAGTTAAAGTTTTCAAATGCATGATACACAATATAAATTCCCTTCTTAAAATGTGGGAATATTTGCAAAATGTACATCCAGAAATCAAATTTTTATTATTGCGCCGTTTTTCTCAAGATAGTTTAGAACACTTTTTTTCAGATGTTCGAGGATTGAATGGCAATGTTTTTAATCCTACGCCAATTCAGTTTTTTTATTCATTTAGAAAACTCTTTTCTATTAAGTATTGTACTGCTAATAAAACTGGGAATTGTGAAAGAGACAATGCTGATATATTAATAAATATTACAAATTTCAAAGAGAATTGTATGGATATTGAACCAAACAATAACACAGATGATTTTATTGAACCAATACTTTTGGATGACCATGATTATCGTGAGATGGATGTAAATGAACATGATGTGTTTCGATATGTTTGTGGATAAGTAATACGTAAATGTCTTCAAAAACATTCATGTGAGATTTGTTTGCAATATGCACGCTCGTATACCGATTTAAATCAAACATCATATTTCTGCTCTTTTAAGACTTATAATTCTATCGAAGATAATCCTTTTGGGAATCTATTAATGCCGAATGATAATTTCGTAGAATATATCAAAGCATTAGAACATTTATTTTTTTCTAAAATTGAGGAATTAATTATACAAAAACATGTAATTCGTAATCTTATTACAATTTTTAAAGATGTTAAATTTATTGATCCGTGTCAGCAATTTCCCTATAATTATTTATTAAAATTATACGCTCGAGTACGACTATTTTACACGTTAAAATTCATTAATAAGCGTTTTAAATCGCAGCCTGGACATAGAAAAACTATAATCTTACGTCACAATTAAAATTTAAGTCTATATTTTCTGTATAAATGCAAATTTTTATATTTATATATTTATAATTATATTTAAATTTTTATGTTTATAATTATAATTATTTCATATTTTTATAGAAATGTCTGTGTTCTCATTAATTAAGTTTTGTATTAAGTTATTATTAAATCATTTAGTTTAATTATTAAGTTATTTTCATAGTACCGAGATTTAAATCGATCTCAACATTATTAAATTTATGATTCAAGTTACTTATTATTTTCTAAAGTTTTTGGAACTTTGAATTAATGTAAAAAACTGTTGCTTGCTAAATAAATTTTTATTTCTTATGAACCTGTTATTTACTGTGTTATTTACTGAAATAAATTGTGTTATTTACTGAAATAAATTTTTAACATATTTACTTATGTAAGTTTATTATACAGCATAATAATAGTAAATATTACATATTTTTAATTATATCAATTATTGTTTCAGTTGCCTGTAACATTGATGCCTAAAACATATTCTTTCTACTCGAATACTTGGAAGGACATTCAGAAGATAGCTGCAAAAAATTGTTTAATTATTTATAATTTTTTAAATCATTTATACAATTTTTGAATTTTACATTAGCTTTTCAATGGTCAATGTATTGTAGATTTTTTTAATTCACTTTTGCCTAATAATTTATATGTTATATATTCGTTTTTGCACTCACAATCAATGATCTATATATTGTATATTCGCTTTTGAGCCTATAATCATATATATATATATATATATATATGTATATATATGTATATATTGTATTTTCGCTTTTGCTCAATGATCTATACGTATTATATACACTTACTGACAAAAGTTAAGAAACAAAATAATCGTTTGATAACTACTGTATGTTGTTTATTTTCTGAGATACATAGGTTGGAAGCAAAAATAGCATAAAGAAATAACATTTCATACATCAACATACTACAAGTTTTTTTTCAATTATACTTGTATAAAGACTACAATTAATATTGAGTCGAAGAAACGAAATAAAACTTTGTGACAAAAATTAGGAAACATAGTTTACTTAAATAACACAGGTATGCATGGTCCTGCGTTCTGGGAAACAAAAGTCGTTTCTTACGTAATTTTGCTCGCAGAATCCGAATCTGGCCGCAGAATTACTCTATCACGTCAGGTTCCCGAGATAAATGGGTTGAAATAGCCAAAAAACAGCGATTTTGGCCATATTCATCCTATTCTTAATAACAAAGCAATTTTTTTTCTTAAAAATACTCAATAGCATCTTAAAGTACTGGTTTTTATCTTGAAAATTTATTTTGGTTTTCAACAGTACGATTTTTTTTGCTGAGATATTCTATTTTGAATGTAGAGAGTTTATAGTGCATTATAGCATAGCATTTTAGGCTAATAGATCACATTTTCAATTTCTGTAACCCTTCTTGTGGTGTGTGTGTGTGAGTGTGTGTCACAAGGATAATTGTGACACACACACCACAAGAAGGGTTACAGAAATTGAAAATGTGATCTATTAGCCTAAAATGCTATGCTATAATGCACTATAAACTCTCTACATTTGAAATAGAATATCTCAGCAAAAAAAATCGTACTGTTGAAAACCAAAATGAATTTTCAAGATAAAAACCAGTACTTTAAGATGCCATTGAGTATTTTTAAGAAAAAAAATTGCTTTGTTATTAAGAATAGGATGAATATGGCCAAAATCGCTGTTTTTTGGCTATTTCAACCCATTTATCTCGGGAACCTGACGTGATAGAGTAATTCTGCGGCCAGATTCGGATTCTGCGAGCAAAATTACGTAAGAAACGACTTTTGTTTCCCAGAACGCAGGACCATGCATACCTGTGTTATTTAAGTAAACTATGTTTCCTAATTTTTGTCACAAAGTTTTATTTCGTTTCTTCGACTTAATATTAATTGTAGTCTTTATACAAGTATAGTCGAAAAAAAACTTGTAGTATGTTGATGTATAAAATGTTATCTCTCTATGCTATTTTTGCTTCCAACCTATGTATCTCAGAAAATAAACAACATACAGTAGTTACCAAACGATTATTTTGTTTCTTAACTTTTGTCAGTAAGTGTATTTGCTTTTACGTCCAATAATTTATACATATAATTTATAATTCTTTTTTTTTACAATAAATTACAAAAAAAACAAAATAAAAGTAAATAAAAACAAATAATTTTGAATATTTTATATTGCAACTAATTTTCAAAAAAATATATATATATGTATACATGCACAGAAATATTCTTTATATTTTTTTATTTCAATAAATTTTCTGAATCATAATCAAACAGAAATATTTTTTTATACAATACGTATATTTGAATCGTGGCGCGGCCGTACATCTAACAACATGGCGGCATACCACGTGACTTGAGACCACCTACATCAAAGGTGCCGACCACGGTCTTACATACAGGTCCCGCATCTCGGGTGGAAGGGGTGGTTCGCTTGACGAAGTCAGATTTCGTTCGGTATGCGGCCGTAAGGAGCGGTACGATCGAGGGATGTCATGTAACATATATATATAAATATATATATATACAGGGTGTATATATATAATATACTTATAATATGACGTATAATATTATATAATATTATAGATAATATTTTAAGTAAATCAATACGATCATGACATGTCACCAGCACAGCGAGAATGCAGTTTATGGTTATGTTTTTACAACATCCCTCGATAGCAGCGACGCCAAGCGCCAACATCAAAAGTTAAAAATGCCTTCAAACCTGGAGTCACCCCCACCACTCGAAATTCGGCCGAGATGCGGGACCTGTATGTAAGACCGTGGTGCCGACACTCACTGTCGCTACTGTGTATACTTATACTGTGACTTTACCCTGTTAGAAAGAGACAGCTACACCCCGCTGTATATCGTTCTCTCTTGCATGTCGGCTTCAACGCTGCCACTGGGACGCTCAGTCTATTATGGGTGCTTTCCATTTAGCGACACAAGTCGACACAAGCGTCATTTTGTCTTCTTTATATCGCCAGTGACAACAAAGATAGAATGACGCTTGTGTCGACTTGTGTTGCTAAATGGAAAGCACTCTATATAAGTCTATGACTTACACTGCACATTCGCAGATGCTCACTCGCCTCTGTAGTACATACTTTTTGGGGTCCATTTTTTCGTACAGTTGTGAGATCCCGCCATTTTTTCGAACCCATATTTGCAATAACAATCAAGAAATGCTTTTACTTATAAAATACAGAACAATTATATAACCTATTCGTAATATTTCTTATTATTAGCGATTTTTATTATTATTGTTAATTATTTAGCGTGCTTATTTTATACGCCTTATTTAGCTTAGAAATCTAATATACTTTTAGTCTATAACTACGAACTATAAGAAATTCAAGATTTCCCTATATAACAGTGCCGCGACCAATCAGCGAGCTCCATTTTGGAACTAGCGACACGAACCAATCAGGCGCCATCCCTAGAACCGAAACGCGCACATGTAGCGCTCTGGAACTAACCAACGATTTTTAGAATTAATTAATATTAAAACACCTTAACATAGGTTTGGGGATAGTAATACGTTTTAACAGTCATTATTAATCAAGCTTCTATTACGACAAATGTAAGAGATTATAAAGTCATAATTACTTATTGAATTAACTTTTATAAACTATTAAAGATTTGAAAGCAATTATTGAAATTATGTTAAAGTCTCTTAATAACTCAAATAAATAACTTCAATAAATAATAATTATGGCTTTGTAAATGATTAATCTAATTATGTAAACGCTTCACTTTTAGCTTAAGCATTATGCGACGACATAACTACTTTTATTAAGACTCCACTGTTATACTTTGTGGAATCATATTTTGCATATAATAATTTGCAACCAGCTTTCTTTATAAATAATTAGAATCAATAGTTAAAACTATATGAAAATTGATCAGCTCTAAAATATTATTGAAATACTAAGCTAACAATAAATTATTATAAATTGATTCCATAAACAAGAGAATTAGATACAAATTTTAATATTTTACACTAGCCTAGCATTACGAAATATTCAAGGAATAAAATATAAGATTATTCAGATCGATCGATGCATGTAACTCGGTCAAGGGGAGGTAGAGACCAGCAGACTCCTTATCTATATCACTCCGGCGTGTATCAAAACATAAGAAATTCGTAAGCAAGCTCCTGTAGCTACCCGGTGATTCGATTAAGAAGAATTCTATGACGGCCCTTTCTGGAAGGAGTAATTCCCACCCCCAAAGCCCTTCAAATGACCTATGACCAATGCATCAAAGTCCGATTCAATTGCCTTTGTCTCAAAGGTATATAAACCGCTAATTTCGCGCTCCGATTCATTATATATTCTGCATTCATCCTTTAAACAAGTATTTCATTATATCTTCTATATTCGTCCATTAAACAAGTAATTCATTATATTCTTCGAGCTGTATCAATCATTATAACATACATTATTCGGCATTAAGACTTCTAATTGTCAATCGTGCGCTAGATATTCAATTGTGCAAAACTGAATAAAGAACTCTGTGCATAATTTCAAGTGAATTAAATTCCACCTTACCCGCTGCGACCGAGGTCCTCCAGGAAGCGTGAAGGTAGAGAAAAGTGCAGCAGAGCTATAGATTGCAGTTACAATACGGTAAGTAATTACAATTCCCTTAATCCTGATCACATAGTCTTAGCGAAGATTAGAAATTTGTTAATGACTGACAGCCACTTCAATCCATTACCTCTTCAATTATTCCATCGTCACTCAACAATTCGTACGCTCACAGCGACATTCTTATATCCCTGATTTAATAAAGAAAAACCCCTGTCAAGCGCTGGCACGTAGCTGACAGTTTTCGGTCAGTCAATCCTTAACTAACATAAACTATTATCAAATAATCATCAAACACCCTGAATCTTCCAAACAGTATTAATACTAAAAGGAAGTTAGATTTTTAGTTAAGTAATACTACTGTTGACACTCGGACGTCGTCCAACCCTCTGTTAACCTGACGCTGAGCATCCTCTGTTATGCCCTAAGCGTCATTCTATACCTAATCCTAGATATTCCTTTCGTTATCGAGCACCCTATGTTGTGCCCTGATCGACAATTTCCAATCACCACCCAGTACATCTCCATAGCTAACCGGGCACCCTATGTTGTGCCAGGTCAGTAACTTTCCTTGACCGCATATCTCTCCATTTAAGATTGTCAACAGAAGATTTATAAACGGAGATATATCTCATACTTTATTCGCTCTCTTCTCATCCGCCCTTAAATTTCCATCGCCGCCGAGCACCCAATGTTGTGCCCTTGGTAGCACTCCGTACAAATAATTTTGCTTTGTTAACTGAGCATCCATTGTTATGCCCTGGTTAACGCTCTCCGCATTCTCCATACCTTCCTTTTGAATTGAAGGATTATATTATACAAAGATATAAATTTAGTAACGATACTGTATTCTTTATAACCAATTACCCTCAAACCTTATCCCTTTTTACAACAACTATCCTTATAAGAAATTTTAACTTAAATAAAATTTCTAATCTTCAATTTAGTTTTAAGGCACGATTCCTGAGTAAATATATATATATATATTACATTCCATATAAATACACATGTATCAAGTAATTTTCGAGTGACATAAAAATAAAATAACTTTCCTAGATTTTTATTTACTTAATTATACCATAATATCTTTTCTCATACGAATTCACATTAAAGAAATCTTGTATGAACTGATCATTTATTTCAATTTAACTTTTTAAGTTTTATTTTAACATAAATACACCCTTGTAGATGGTCAACCCATCATACAAACTTGTTCTCAAGAAAAAACAAAAACATAGAGCAGGAAAAATAACGCACGCCGCACGTGCTGCTTCACACCTGCGTTGGCTCAAGAAACAGTCTTCAAAAGACAAACCTCGGATTAAATCAATTGAAGAAGTTTCGCTGTCCCCGGATACCTTAACAAAATTAAAAACTTCAATAAAAAGCACATTTTATTTCCAAGCATATTCAGAATCTAAACGTCACATTAGCGACCCCACGGGTTTATTAGAATATTCTCCCGAATTAATATTGTTTCAAGATTTATATCAAAGTGTCAATTATCAAAGAGAAAATTGTCAATACCATAATTCAGAAATTCCACAACCTAAGGACTTAATATCTCAGATAAAATCTCAATTTCCTAAAGAACTTTTTTATATAAATGAATACGAACAATACTTAAATCTTTAAGTTACGCCACACAGAGACCATATAAAAATATTTCACAAATTACAAATGAAACCTTTATCCTTGACTGAAGTACTTAATAACATAGTAAGCAACTTATCACAATCAACCTTATTAATAATAATTGGACTCATTGATGATTACTTTAACGGATATATAGATGAAGATCTATTAGTAGTTCTCTTAAGCAATCTTTGAACTTCTCAAATCATATATTTGTATTTACATACGAAATAACCCTAGTAAATCACTAGAAAATAATAAATTGTTATTCTGTGCCCCAGGCCTCATTTTCCCTAGATCTACAAGTCAGGGGGTCGATTCTGTAACTCAAGTGAGATCACTCACTTCTCGCACTTTCATCTCACGTGAATTTGTTTGCACGATTCTGTAACGTAGTGAAAATACGAAGTGAAAATACGAAATCACTAGATTTGCTAGTGTGGGGAAAAACGTTTTGTACGTACAGAAACTGTACCTAAAATAATAATCACAAATGTTTGAAGGTTCACCATTTAAAAAACAGCTTTTAACTCTTGCGAATAAATTCCTTTTTTCGGCGTTACAACACAATTATAGAATACATCAATTAGCCATGTTCAGATTTTCTCAAAATGCTTGTGCGCGAGCATTAATTTAAAAAATACATTTCAAAATAAAACATTTGCATAATAAAAGAATAAGATAACAGAAACATGATTATTCATTAGAAAACAATATTTATGTATTATTAGTAAATATATATTTGTTGGGATCAATGTTTTGTATATAATTTAGACTTGAATAAATTAAATAAAAAAGCACTCTATATATATATATATATGTATATATAAGTAAACAAAGAAACTTTTTTATGTAACAATATAGTAAAATAAAATTTTATGGCGTTATTAATGTCAATTAGATTTAATAAATAATATTGTTAAACTTAAAATAAATGACATTTACACACACATTTTAGATATATATATTTAGAGTTATACATATAAACAAAATGAGAGATAAAAATAATTTTCGTCAAAAATAAAAAAGAGAGAAAGGAAATAGTTTGTAAAGCTTTTAATAAGTAAAAATATATTTATACTTTTTAGTCCAAAAAAAATATAATTATATTTATATTCATAAAAGCTTTTATTTATAAAACACACAAAAAGTAATTTATGCAACGAACTGTAAACGACGCGTGAGGATTACGGTCCACAAAACAATGACAAAAACGAAATAAACGGAAGCACAAATTTTCGATTAACTATTATAATTCTTTAATGTTCTTTAATGTTCTTTAATGGACAAAATGTTAACATGAACACACGACGATGAGAACTGTAAACAAAGCAACGACACTTAACCTTTTATAAACTGTCAAAAACGCGTCACGACGCAGTCTATGATTTTTCTCTCGCTCTATCTCTCAGTCTTTCACTCTCGGATTTCACCATTCGACAAGAAATTTCTTGTCGAACGAACTCCCGTGAGATGGCTCACATTTTCACCATGATGAAAGTTACTGAATCGCAGCAACCGCTCACTTTTAGCATTTTCACTAGATTTTAGATACAGAATCGACCCCCAGGTCCTAGCTCTCGACGTCCCTAGGGTATAACCGGTGCCAGAGAGGAGGAGAGGCGCCACGCCGTCATTTTTCGTAAGACGCTTTTTCTAGTCCGCTCACTAGCGTCACGTACATCCATTTTACGGCCGCTTGGAACTAAGTGGCCACATCCACTTTCGATGTTCGATAAAAAAGCCAGTTTTGGTTCATATCCGTGTTACATCCACAATTTTTTGGTTCGTGTCCGTGCTACATCCATATAATTGTGGATCAAAAATATATATCGAAATTTCGTGAACTTATTAATATGTTTTATTAAATGCGTGTAACGTTTTGGCATTCTAGTACATAATACGATATAAATTATTACTAAAGTATTTTTACGTATATCCGCATGTGCGCAATGAAATAAATTTTCTTAAATCAATTTTTCTTGATAAGTCTTAATTGAATATAATGTAGAAAATATCTGCAATATATTACTTTTACTTTTTTCTTATTCTTGGAACAAAGGTATCAAGCATTTAAGCAATCATGCATTTTAATCAAATTATGATTTTAATTTATAGTTTTTTATATTAATTTTTTTATATTAATTTATTTTTTACTTATTATTAATTTAATCAATTTTTTATTTATAAATTCGATTGGATGCGTAGTCTTTTGAAAATAAACATATAATAGATGCGCTCCGCTTGACGCTATATTTTCGCTTCGAAGACTAATTGTAAGATTCTTTACCCTATCTAGTTAAAAATTATCCGATTTATGTCGTGTTTGATGTCGTTTTAATCGCCAAAATTTCATTAATCCATTAAGATTATTTTCAAGCTGTTTAAATGCAAAATAGAAGTTTTAGTTTTCATTTCAAAAAATGTTTACATTTGTGAATTGCTATGGATGGGGAGAGCCCATTGTAAGAGACTTCGGAACTCTTTGATGATAGGTCATCTCGCTCGCTCTCTACTCGCGGTCTCGCTCTCGCTCTTACACTCGACGAGTCGCGCTAGACAGCTCGGAAAGATAAGCTGATCCGGGAATCGAGAGAAAACTAAAACTTCTATTTTGCAATTAATCGGTTTGAAAATAATTTTACTGGATTAATCAGATTTTTGCAATTAAAACGACATCAAACACGACATAAATCGGATAATTTTTAACTAGATATGTAATCAAAATTTTAATTACCTATCTAGTTAAAAATTACCCGATTTATGTCGTGTTTGATGTCGTTTTAATCGCCAAAATCTCATTAATCCATTAAGATTATTTTCAAACCGATTAATTGTAAAATAGAAGTTTTAGTTTTCTCTCGATTCCCGGATCAGCTTATCTTTCCGAGCTGTCTAGCGCGACTCGTCGAGTGTAAGAGCGAGAGCGAGACCGCGAGTAGAAAGCGAGCGAGATGACCTATCATCAAAGAGTTCCGAAGTCTCTTACAATGGGCTCTCCCCATCCATAGCAATTCACAAATGTAAACATTTTTTGAAATGAAAACTAAAACTTCTATTTTGCATTTAAACAGCTTGAAAATAATCTTAATGGATCAATGAGATTTTGGCGATTAAAACGACATCAAACACGACATAAATCGGATAATTTTTAACTAGATAGGGTGAAGAATCTTACAATTAGTCTTCGAAGCGAAAATATAGCGTCAAGCGGAGCGCATATTTGTTCCAAGAATAAAAAAAAAATAAAAGTAATATATTGCAGATATTTTCTACATTATATTCAATTAAGACTTATCAAGAAAAATTAATTTAAGAAAATTTATTTCATTGCGCACATGCGGATATACGTAAAAATACTTTAGTAATAATTTATATCGTTTTATGTACTAGAATGCCAAAACGTTACACGCATTTAATAAAACATATTAATAAGTTCACGAAGTTTCGATATATATTTTTGATCCACAATTATATGGATGTAGCACGGACACGAACCAAAAAATTGTGGATGTAACACGGATATGAACCAAAACTGGCTTTTTTATCGACATCGAAAGTGGATGTGGCCACTTAGTTCCAAGCGGCCGTAAAATGGATGTACGTGACGCTAGTGAGCGGCCTAGAAAAAGCGTCTTACGAAAAATGACGGCGTGGCGCCTCTCCTCCTTCTCTCTGCCGGTGCATGCAGGTTGCCCCATGTAAAAAGAAAGGTGTACCATTGCGCATAGCGGCGGCGGCACGATGAGCGGAGCCAATGAAATGTGGGTCCAAATGCATCCGCGCAATTCAAACGCGAAACAATAACATATATTTAAAATATTAGTTGCATGTACTTAAAATGCAGATATTTGGAAGATTAATTAAATAATAATAATAATAATTCATATTTTTTAATTTTAAAATGCGGATATCTAAACTTGTAGCCATGAAATATGTATACGTATGTACATTATATATGTATATATATATATGTATTATTGTATATTATTATATATATATTATAATATATACATAATATTAATATACATCATACATAATATTATTGTATATTATTATACATTAAATATATATATAATATACGTACATATTTAATGGCTGAAAGTTTAGATATCTGTATTTAAAGACTAAAAAGATACGAATGTCCAGAAATAGGTACATGTCTCAGACATTACTTTTAATGTATATAACTGACATTTGGTATTTACAGAAATGTTTTATTGAATTTATTAATGAATTTATTATTTATAAAATTCTTTAATTAATTTATTTTATTGTGTATTACATGTTTTGTACAATTTATTTTATTGTGTATTACAGGTTTTATACAATTTATTTCATTGTGTATTACGTGTAATGGGCTTTATACAATTGCAAAGAATAAGATATATGTGTACTATATATATACATACGTTGTGTGTGTGTGTGTGTGTGTGTGTGAGTGTGACGAGATAGAAATTCTGCAGCCGTTGTCATAATTTAATAAATTATCTGTTGCTATATGTTTCTTTACTAATGCATCGTTGTAAGAGAATCCTAGAGTTGTTGCGTCAAGATTGCATGTAATTAGTATGTGTAATGTCCTAGAAAAAAAATATCATATATAAGCATCTAAATATACAATTCAGATCAATATATATTTTATATTATATTATATAAAATGTTTTTACCTTACGCTATAAATATTTTACATATATATGTGTGTCTATATGATGTATTAAAGAAGGAATATAATCATGAGATTGCCTGCATTCAGCAAAGATAGCTGCTTTGCAACTATTGTACATTTCGTGAATCTATATACAGTCGGCGACTGTATGTTTTTTTGTCAACGAGAACATTTAGGGTTCGATTGTGGAAATCTGATTAACGAATTGTAAAATACTTGCAAAACAGTTGTTTCTACTGATCGCAGCTATAACATAATTTTTTCTGTTAAAATTAGATATTTTTTTTATTACATATTTTATAAGTTTTGTTACATTTTTTCTTTAAATAATTGTTTGCTATAATTTCTTTGTTGATTTTTCGTAATCTGATGTATGTACGAGTACGAACGAGACATGCAATTACTTTCGTAGGAAAATTGTTGTTCAATTTAGTGCATACAATGTCTGTTAATTTATCAAAAATATTACTTCCCCGATTAAAGAAATTGCCATGGAAATTTTCGAATTCTATATTCATAATATCTGCTGCTTTTAAAAAGTCGGAACTGGGATACATGCAATTTCCTCTGGATATGAAGGAAAGCCAATCAGTTGGTATATGAGGAAGTGTTTTGGTTGGGACGCCCAAATGACTGTAGATATTTCGGAATCGATGTGCAACATATCCAGCAACATATACTAAAGCATTTTTTTCAATTAAATCCATTGCTGTCTTTTGTTCCAAAACGTCAAGTAATGCTAATTCTTGCAAATTAGGGATATAATTACTTAAGTTTATTGCTGGAAATACAAATTATTTTGAAATTATTAAATTGACTGAAACTACAATAGGTAAAACTGTAAGAAATTAACCAATCATATTAGATTATTTTCACATTTAACTGTGATTGATCAATTACTTAAAGATTAAAGCTGTAATCAAACTAGAGAGATTGATTAGATTGGAATTTGAACAATAATAAGAAAGAAAACCACTCTCACGTTTTGTGAATTTTGCTTTGATTGATCAAATTGCAATTCAATCTCAATCTCTAGTCTGATTACTGCTTGAGCTACACCTTGTAGATTCAGCCTCAAGGTTGAAGCACAGACTTTTGCATAAGGGCCGTTCTGTTTATGTTTGTTTTTATATATTTTTTTTAATCTTTATATGTATATGAATATAATCCCTAAAAACTTACCTTTTTAAAAAAGGTAAAAAAAAAAGGCGCCAAGTACACGCGCCAGTTGTGAAGAACTGTTATTTGTATTTATAAAGTAGTGTTATTTTAACTGTAAAAAAACTACTGTCAAAAACTACCGTAGAAAATTCTTCTACAAATTATTTTAATATTGTATAAAATATTTATATTGATATTGTGTAAAATACCTACAAAAATAATGATATCAAAAAATTGCGCCAACTACAAATAAAAACTTATAAAAATATTTTAATCAAAAAAGTTGTACAAAATATGTAGTTCTAATTTCTTACAAAAATAATGATATTAAGAAATTGCGCTAAATGAATAAAAATTTATGCTATAAAATTTATTTCTTTTATTATTTTCAATGTCATTGAAAGGATTAAAACTAAAATGACGAACAAAAACTTGGCGTGCCCGGGTCGGGGCATTAAAATTATATAAATTTTTAATAAGATTGTTTAAAAATTAATCTATAAAATTGATTTATGGAATAATAAATAAGATTTTGTGTTTAAAAATATACCATATTATACGATAAAATTATGCTATTCTTCTCTTATATTTTTATACTTTCTTTACATTTTATTTGTTAGGTTTGTAAATATATTCTTAAAATAAATTTTAGAATTGTAAATAATTTGTTTATATTTTACGTTTTATGTTAAGACAGGGTGTATTTTTAATAACTTTTACTTATTTTATTTTAATTATATACAGATAATTGAAGCTAATTTTATTTATATTTGCTAATGCATATACAGTTCATTGCATGTCAGATTTTAATGCCCCGACCCGGGCACGTCAAGTTTTTGTTCGTCATTTTAGTTTTAATCCTTTCAATGACATTGAAAATAATAAAAGAAATAAATTTTATAGCATAAATTTTTATTCATTTAGCGCAATTTCTTAATATCATTATTTTTGTAAGAAATTAGAACTACATATTTTGTACAACTTTTTTGATTAAAATATTTTTATAAGTTTTTATTTGTAGTTGGCGCAATTTTTTGATATCATTATTTTTGTAGGTATTTTACACAATATCAATATAAATATTTTATACAATATTAAAATAATTTGTAGAAGAATTTTCTACGGTAGTTTTTGACAGTAGTTTTTTTACAGTTAAAATAACACTACTTTATAAATACAAATAACAGTTCTTCACAACTGGCGCGTGTACTTGGCGCCTTTTTTTTTACCTTTTTTAAAAAGGTAAGTTTTTAGGGATTATATCATTCTTTTTTGTAGTATATGTTAAACATCTTTAAATAAATCTTTAAATAAATAGCAAAGAACCCGCCACCACCCCCGTCATATTCCATCAAAATATGACGGTCATCTTTGCTTATTATAGATATCCAAATCTTTCAAACTTCATTGCTACTGTTATTGTAAAAATAATGGATAATTACAAAACAATGTGTCATTAATACACTTATTATTGACAATATATGCTTCTAAATCCAATGATGAATAATTGTTGGTGCTTATCTAGTTTATAAAGCGAAAAAAGTGAGTTATATAATTCTATTTTTAAAAGTAAAGGTAATAAAGACAAATTATTTGCGAATTATCTAAATATTTCTTCACAGTTCACGAATAATGCAGAATATGAAACATTGTTCATGAAGTTACTGAGACATTACGAGACACTTTTATATTGAACTGATTGAAATACAATTATAAAATGATTAAATATTAATCACAAATAAGTTTGATATTTAAAACATGTATTTTTAATGAAGAATTTGTTAACTGTTTCTTTATTTTATAACATCCAATTGGTTGATTGAAAAAACTAAAAAAACAATATATTTTATAAATATTTCCCACATACAATTCTTTATATTTTTTAATGAACCAAGTTCTTTGTAATAAATATGCATATATTATACGAGTTATCTTGCATACACAATGATTTAAAAGCATACGCACTATAAATGATTTATTTATAATGTGTGTATGAAGTAATTACCTAATTACCAAAAGAAAACTGCCACATTTCTTGTATACTTTTTGTACAATCAAACACGTGCGTGACGCGTTTTATTAACACTTTCCAGTCTAAAACAAATATTTTTACTTTTTAAAAATTTGTAAATACATCACTTAAATCAGTACGTATGCAAGATAATTCATATAATACATTCATTTTTACAAATATAACTTGGTTGAAAAAAATAAAGAAACAATATATTTTATAAATATTTCCTACATACAATTCTTTCTATTTTTTAATGAACCAAGTTATTCGTAATAAAGATGCATATATTATACAAATTATCTTGCATACACAATAATTTAAAAGCATACGCACTATAAATGATTTATTTATAATGTGTGTATGAATATGAAATAATTACCTGATTACCAGAAGAAAACTGCCACACTTTTTGCATACTTTTTGTATTGTACAATCAAACACGTGCGTGATGCGCTTTATTAACACTTTCGAGTCTAAATAAAGTTTCGACAATATCTTTCCAGTAAAGACAAACCAACAGCAACATAACATCAATGTTATAATTTATAACTCAAAAGTGCGGTTAACCGCGCATGCCGCTAACGCATGCCGCATAAAAAATAATATATGACAGAAAATTTATTATAAACATATAATAAATATAGATATTATATATATATATATATATACACATATAATAAATATATAAATATATAAAAAATATATATATAAATTATTAATTATTAATTATTTATATATATAAATATATATATATTATATATATATATAATTTATATATGTATATAAATATATATATTTATTATTTATTTATTGTTTACTGTCATTAAAATTATTTAAATTACGCATGCCGTGTTAACCTTTTTCTTTATTATTTTATTTATATACTCTTGTCACTTTGTTGTCAAATTGTCAAATCTCAGAGCGCTGTTAGCGCGATCTTCCGTCAAACAAGTCAACCGTACAAGATGCATACATTGCTATTTATTGCATGTGTTGTGTACGTGTATATACGTGTAGCGCGATACTACTATATATCTATGCATGTGTTGTGTACGTGTAGTATACGTGTTAGCGATGACGGTGACGGTGACGGTGACCACGGTGACGTTTCTTAAATAAATGAAAATTTCCACATTTCGACTTTGCGTCGTAATACCTCTGCTTATAGAATATGAAGAGCAAAAATAAAGACACTTTCCTTATATAATTTAAACCCAAGCTATCGATTAAGCCTAGTAAGAACTCAATCCGTTTAGCGGTTATTGAGGTCTGATAATCTCGAGTACTCTCAACTAGCCGGCTCGCGTAAAGATACACGGAGTGCCTTGCTACTGCTGCGCGGTACTTGGCGCGAGACACTACCGTGTCTCTTGATTTTGCAATACCTTCACTGGTTTCTTCTTCTTCAATATCTGTGTCCATTGCTTCTGCCTCTCTTTCATTACATATTTCCTCAAAGTTCATTAACCTTTCTTCTTCTTCTTCCTCTTTTTCTTCCTCTTCTTCTTCCTCTTCTTCTTCCTCTTCTTCTTCCTCTTCTTCTTCATCCACCATACATGTGTCCTGTAGTACGCACTGTGCATTTGTTAGTTTGCAAGGTGTGTCGTCAATATTTGTAAGGATTGTGGAACTGTTTCCTGCAGTATTAGTGCCTGATGCAATGGTGTATCCAGAATGTTTGCCCAGTGTATACCATTTAAGTCTGTTTCTTAATTCGACTGGTGTTGGATGATCATATCCTGCACCCATCATTCTTAAATAAGAAAACATATTTTCTAGAAGATCTTGATTTAATCTGTTAGTAAATAGATATTGAATTGGACGCGCTTCTGATGAATGTTGCTCTTTTATATATACAAACATATCACGTAGAGATTTGTTGCATAATATAATGCCTTTTTGAAATTGTAACAATGCTAATCGTTTTCCAACTCGCATTGCTTGAATAAAATCATCCATATTATCGAGAATGGTATTTTGTTCTTCTAAATTCATACCATATGCATGCGAGGTGTTACTATGACCATATTTACATTTGCTATTAAATAGGTCAAACCAGTCATTAAATATTAGTAATACATCGGCGGTCTGTTTCCATTGTAGAGACTTAAGTAAACCCTGTTCGCCACACCAACGTATTGCTATTGCATTAGTATTCGAAAACACTTGTGCAGCCAGTTTTACGTTTTGTCTCTGTGAGCCTTTGACGTCCAGATGTGCTTGGCTTAATTTATGTGCTATTTTTAATTCTCCTGCATTAAGTGTTAATAATTCTTCTAAACATGTCTTGTTTATATTATTGCCATTAATTGTAAAGCCAGAGTCGAACAAGTTATTCCGTGCCAATTTCAACAAATGCGGAACATCTGCAAAAAAATATATTTTCAGGAAACTGTCAGCAGGATGTTCAATAAAATGTTGCTTTTGGATAGTTTCTTGTATATTGTGTTTCTGAGTGGTAACATTAATTCCTATGTTCAATTCATTCCATAGCTTCATGTTTGTGGGCCCCATGTCATTCGTCACAGCCACAACAATATATTGCACTTCATAAAGGTTGTTAATTATTGTTAACAGAGTATGCGCAGACATAGGCTTATCAAATTCGTAATATATTGGCTGTTTCCATTTATTAAATAACCCTCGAGCCATTACAAATTGACAGGTTTTGTTAGGTCCATATATCTTTTGTTCTTTCCCATGTAAATCTATTTTATTCGAAATATATAATTCGTCAAATGTTAAAACTGTTAATTTGTCTTCCGTACACAAATTTTGCCCTTTCTCTTTCATAATGTGGAGCACATCTGTTAGAATGCCGGGTGGGATATTAAATGTTGCACCCCAGTTATTTAAAGTGCTCATACATGGCAGTGGCATTTTTTTTACGTTCCGTAGGTATCGATAGGCCTTTGGACTTATGGATCGTAAAGCAATAGCAGACGTGATATCTTCAGCAGACCATTTTATGCGAGTATTAGTGTTTGAAGACATCAGTAGTTTTATTTGTCCAGCAGTAAATACTTTCTGCAACATATGTATAGGCACTTTATCATCTTTTTCCTTATCTTTTTTTTCTGTTATCTTTTTCATTAATACATCCATCTGTTGTTTTAACTTTTCATTGTCTCCGAGAAGTGTCTGCTTTTCTTGTAATAATTCATTTTTCTCTTTCATTAACATTTCCTTTTCTTTCTTTTCTTTTATTAACAGCTGCTTTAATTCTTCTGCGGATATATTTTGTTCATTCACATCTTCGCTATTCCTGTAAAATACAAATGTATATTTTATTATATTTTATTATTTTAAAATTTCTAAAAATTAATATTTATTTCTAAATATTTTCTTTATTGTATGCAGGGCCTATGTTTAATATAAACATTATACCGTACATTGTATGTATGTCTTGTATGTCTTGTATGTCTTCTTCTCGAACAATTTCATTTGAAAGATTTTGCTCATGTTCCTGTGTCTGCTGTTTTTGCTGTGCATATTTTACGAGTTCAGCATAAGTTGGTATACCCATTCTTACTCTGAAAAACAAGTACTTGTCTATAGTAGAATTAAAACATCACATTAGAGGTTTTACAAATATAGTGTTACGTCCAGACTCGAAAGAAGAAAAAAAAAGGAAAAGATATAGTCAGAAGGAAGGACCGTAACTTACCGTTTCTCGAGACATATGTTTCTAGGCACGTGCCTCGAGTCAAGTGAACTCTGACGCCCGAACAGGTCAACGACTGGGAAGGTCGTTATGACTCTGTTCGTAGGGCATTCACTTGAAAGTCCTTTTTCGGTAAGAGAATTTAATCCCTTTTACACGGGACGGGACCCTGTGCGATCTTGGAATGAGGAGATGAGAACGGGATTAGTTTAAATAAATGAAGTTCGTTTAAACATATTTATTTTATTCTAAAATAATGAAGTAAAAATTTTGATTGATATAAAATCTTAGGTAATAGTACAATATATATATATATTTATATTTAACTACTGATAGCGCATGTTAATTAAATAGTGTGTGTGTGTGTGTGTTTGTGAGTGTGAATTTTTTTTATTTCCGCGGGTGTTACATTAATTCGGAGGTCATCAGTCAGAAAAGTCTAGGGTATAGATTTTAGATTCTATTATTAGATTAAAATTTCTGACTGGATATACAAATTCAAAATAAATATGAAAGGTAATAACAAAAAGAAATGTTTCATGTATGGACCGTCTAAGCAGAAGCAGGGTATCAGGGATCGGGGATTTCTTCCAATTCAATGGTGGAAGGTTTATAGATCCGCCAAAGGAATTGGATGGGAACTGCCACTGGATACCTGCGGCAGGGATGAAAACATGGGATAATGGTATCGGGAGTCGTTTCTATTAAAACCTTTCTTAGGTCGGAAAGATTTACGGGATCGGGCCCCACGGTGAAGGCACCTTCGGGGAGAGGATCTGTGTACGGGGGGAGGGTTTCTCAAACAGTAGTCTAATAAATTCTGATAAGTGGGAGGAGGAGGAGGATCATCTTCAAGGAGAGGAGGCGAGGGTGATGGAAGGGGGGAATCTCCGAGCTCTATTACGAGAGGCGAGGGGGATCTCGGGGACTCATGGACTGGAGAAGGGGGGGGGGAATCTCCTAAATCTATAAAAATTGGTGAGGGAGATCTTGGGGAGGTAGATGAGGATAGCGGAGAGAGAGGAGGGGGAGTAGGAACTCTCGGAGACTGAGAGGTTTCGCGAGGGGAAAAGGGGGGTAGCGAGGGGGAGGAAGACCGTTCCTGAGATGAGATGGGAGAAAGTCGGGGGTGGTAAGGTTCATGCGGGTGATTGGTTACGATATCGCTACTTATGCTAGACGGCTGGTCATTGTTAAGTGTAATCGATGTGTCGCTAATAGGAAAAGTCGAAATAGGCGCGGAATCTAGGCTAGATGCGAAATTTTCCGGATGGTTCTCCGCCGAACCCCGAGCCAGTGCCTTTCGTAGGCGACGGTTGCGCCGATTTCGCGAACGTTTGGCGACGTTTCGTGAGTTTCGCCAAACGGGCTTCACTATCAGGAAGACAATTTAAGATTGTTAGAGGAAGCCGAATATTATATACATATAGAACAACTCTTGGATATAATTAAATAACAATTTTTTCAATTGATAAATGTTAGTATGAATATGTATAAAACAATTTCTATAGTTCAATGAGGGTAGGGCAGTCAAGATGGTTATTCTAAATGGAAAGGAGGGGAGGTCGTGAGTCCGCGCAGCTATAGAGCTGGAGGCTCGAAAACGATGGACAAGGAGTGTGATTGAATCGAGAATCTTAACCGCTATAGCGGAGGAAACTCGATGATATATATATATATATATATATCGCGAGTTCTCGCTGGAATAACCAGGAAACTCTTCAACGATATGTGTGTGTATCGCGAGTTCTTGCTGGAATAACCAGGAAACTCTTCAACGATATGTGTGTGTGTATCGCGAGTTCTCGCTGGAATAACCAGGAAACTCTTCAACGATATATGTGAGTGCGATTAAGTGTGAGTGTGAGTGTGGGGGAAATTTATAAAGCTTGATGGAGATCAGGGATGATTGTGAGGTGGGAATTTTGATTTGAAAGGGGAAAGTTGAGACTTAAAGATGATAATATTTTAAGTTAGATATCCAAGGGCTATTCTCAGAGAATGAATATGAAAGCTATTTAGTTTAGGACGACTTACTTCTTATAGCGTGCGTTGACGAAGGGATGAACTTTACAGGTGAGCTCGGTCTCTGCGGTGATGTTTCCAGTGAGAGCCTCAGTGCCGCTGATAGATAGATTTGAGGTTGATCGTGATGAGGCTCTGAACTGTATTTGAAACACCACTGCACTCACTCGCGAACGCAGCGAAAAACTCTAAGTTTTCAATATTGAATCGCGGAACTGAATCTGTTGCAACCGTAGAGCTGATATTTAGAACTGATGTTAGAGATTTAACGACTCAGAGATGTGTGGTTTTAGATGATCCGCTCCGAGAAAAATCTCGGTTTATATTGTATTTTTGGTACACGCCCTCCGTTGACGATTAGAAATTTTAACGAATTAGGATTCTTTAATTATCCCACTTATGAGTTTTAGCTACCCCCTCCGTAGGGTAGATTAGAAATGTGTAACGAATCGGAGGGTTTGTTTTAGTTTCTACGAATAGGAGAGCGTCTTCCAAAAATCGGAAATTCTATGTATTACGCCATCGGCGGCAGCGTTTGTCCGGCGTAATTTATATTTGAGGAAGCGCATAATGCACCCGCTAATGAAAAGGGGTGACTTTTATTACCCTTTTGAGACAGCGATAATGCGTATGTCGCGTCCGCTGTCCGAGCGCACGTGCAGCTTTCTCGTGCATTTGTCGGTGTTCGTCTTTTCAATTTTTTATTTATTACGATCTCCGGTGTGGGAAAGTGACGGCTTGTCCATATTTTTCGGCTTCAGCTGTCAACAGCTTCCTTCTTAAATATGGACAGAGTGTCACGGAGTGTCTCTGAAATGTAATCTTTATGACTTCTTCACTTTTTTTTTATATTTATTGATCCGGATTCTGTCTCATAAAGATGTCGCAGTGTCTATATCTCTATGAGTTTATTAGGTCTACGCGTTATTTCTTAATCGTTTTGGCGCCTAAGTGGCGCACTTGCCATAATAAATTCAAAGAGATTTTGACTTTTATGATTTTTCAAAAAGCTGCACGTGTTCTCAAGTCGTGGGAAAGAAAAGAATCGTGGAGTCTACTGGACGTAACAATAGTATATACTTACTTTGCTTTCATTTTGTTTTTCTTTTCTAAATGTAATAATAAACTTGGCACGGAATTCTTTTTTAATCTACGTATTTCTTTTGCTGGCACATTTTTTGCACGTGGTTTTGTCCATTTTATTTCGAAACAATCTTCTTGAAAATGCAGATTGCATATTCTTGCTACAATATATATTGAATGTATAATTAATGATATAATACATAATGTGTGTTTGTGTGTGTACGCATACTTACCAGCATCAATATTTATATCTATTTCATTTCGTCTACACGCTTTAATCCATTGCTGACGAATGGATTTGTCTTTCGGGAATCGAAATAACTTTATTGTTTTGTGTGCACTGTCTGTGCGTCTGGTACAATTAATTATACAGCACGCCGGCATAATTTCTGCAATAAAAAAAACATTATACTAGGATTACATAACACTACACTATAAAACATTACACATTACATTGCACATTATAATATAACTTACTTTCAATGTATCACTTTTTAATATAAATCACTGTTAAATATAATATATTACTGTTTAATATAAATCACGCATTCATAAACGTCAAATCACTGCTTATATGTTTACAGTCATATGTTTGAGTATTTGGACCCAATTCTTATTGGTCGAGACATTAGACTACTGCGCATACGTGATGTTGTTACACCTTTCTTATTACATCATGGGTTGCCCAATAAAATAGAGAGCATCCTTTTTTCTTTTGCTAACCTAGGTATAGTGAAAGGAAGAATTGTCACTCCAGACGTGACAGTTCAAAATTTTGGTGGCAGCGGTGGGATCAGCCAAAAAGGACTGACAAAGATCTTTATTTGCAAAAAGGAAGTCCTCAGAAATTAATCTTTCTTCTTTCCTAAAAAGAAAGAACTTCAACTTCGAAAAATAAATATTACTAAAACATACTTGTATACATATAACTACCTATATATTCATATTTTTCTTTTATTCATACCTCTTTAAAGTACACTAATTAATCCAACATGCCGAATACACGATCGCAAAGTTCTAAAGTTCCCTCCGAAACAAGCGAGAACCCAACACGTAACGAGCTTGAAGTCTTTAATCAGAAATTAATAGAAAAGGAGGAAATGCTCAATGATTACACAAGAATATTACAAAAAAAACGGGATGAATTAGCTTTACGTCAAAATATCGAACACAACAGATCCACTCACACTGGCGACGATCAACTTGATTCTATACTACGCATTTTATACGAACAAGTCTCTAACTTAAGCACCTTGCCTGATCAAATGGAAAAACTGAATCAACGTATTAACAATATCCAACTTTTCAATCCAACTTCTAATCAACAAACTGCCCATTGTCACCCCGCTCAAGATCTTCCCCGCAGATCTAGCCCTTTAGACTCTCCCATTCGGCTTAAAGATGTGGTTGATTCTATTCCGAAATACGACGGACACAAAATATCCGTTTTTCATTTCACTAAAATGTGCGAACGAGGCCTTGAAATGATTCCACAATATCAAGAATATCACTTAGTACAGTTAATAATAAATAAACTACAGGGACACGCTTATGCTGCGATAGAAGGAACAGAATATACAACCGTTTTTGAATTAACCAGACGACTAAAAAGAATTTTTGGTTCCAACAAAACCGTAGATCAATATCGCGGCGAGCTAGGTAACATTTATATGAAACCTAACGAAAATATTTTCGATTACATTGAAAGAGTAAAAGAATTACGTGCAGCAATAATTGATGGAGAAACTAATACAACCGGGTATATCGATGAAATTACAAAAGACAATATCGAACATACTGTTACTACAAGCTTCATTAACGGTCTTCCTTCCGACCTCTTAATTCGCGTTAAATTAGAACGGTCGCACACATTTGAAGACGCCTTTATAACCGCAATACAACTTTCAAAAACTCTGGAAGCAGAAAACGCGCGCAAAAGAATCACGCCATCTTACAAATCTAATACTTCTCCTCGAGCTGACTTTTCAAATAACCTTGGACCTTCTCGATCCTTTACCAATCATACCAATTATCCGCAACAATCTACCCAACCACCAACCCCTCAAAATACCACAACTCCTTTTATAAAACCACTTATTCCGGGAAGACCTGGACCAAACTATCCTGTTGAAAAAATTTGTCGGTATTGTAAAAATCCTGGGCATCTTATAAATGAATGTCGTAAGCTTGCGTACAGACAATCTGTTGAAAATAATCCATCTACTTCACGCTCTTTTAATAATGATAATAATAATACTAGCATTCCGGGAAACTCTCAGAGCGTTCCGGTAATCAGCGGCGTCCGCCGGAGCGATGTTCAACCAGGGCGCCCATCCCTTCCCCAAAACGCACCAGTAACTATTGTCCTACCTCAAAGGCCGATTCCATCCTTACCGCCTGTGTTGGAAGAATAGAGGAAAAAACAAAGCTCAGTGCATTATCTTCTGTCACACTTTCCTCTCCAAATTTAAAAGGAAAATGTTCCTTTATGATCGATTCTGGTTCTGGTGTTAATCTTATAAAAAAATGCTATGTCAATCAAAATGTAGTTTTAAATGACAAAGATTTTCTATCTCTTCAAGGTATATCCTCTAAACCAATCTCTATCTTAGGATCTGTTATCCTATATTTACTCAATTTACCTACCGTCTTTCACGTAGTTCCCGATACCGTCTGTTTTCCTCACGACGGAATTTTAGGAAATAACTTCTTGACAGAGAGAATGGCCAATATAGACTACAAAAACAGATGTTTACACTACGATAATACTAGTATTCCTTTTTCGGAAATAACTTATGTCCATATTGGAAAACGATCCATTTCACCCTTTTACGTTAATATTATTAACTCAAAAAAACAATATGGATATATACCACGTCATACATTAATCAAAAACGTTTACTTCGGAGAAGCAATTGTCGCGAATATTAACGGTAAAGCTTACTTATCTATTGTTAACGCGACCGAAAACGAATACAACGTAGTGATCCCTTCTATTGAATTGCAAGATTTCGACTTTGTAGATACGCTTAAAAGATCTACGATCCTTGGCGATGTCATTGAAACCCGAGGGAATGAGATGACAAACGACAACGAAGTTCTAAATTCTAATCCTTCCGAGGAAGGTAACTCTATAAATATCACTGCAACCTTAGGGCATCCAATGATCGTTAATAATTCCCTAGAATACGAAAATAATACAAATCATATTGATATGACCCGAGGGTCACTAGCAAACTATAATCACTCTAACTTTTCTAATGAAATCCAAAATGATAAAACTTCTATAAACTTCCCTGACGAGGAAGTTCCTTGTGACCGTACATCTGCTATCACGCAGCTCTTACGATTAGAACATTTAAACTCCGAGGAGCTAGATAACGTTAAATCGTTAATTCTTAACCATTCCGATAGATTCCACCTCCCTGATGATAATCTCGGAGCTACTAACGCTACACAACATTCCATACCTACTACCGACGAAATTCCTATCCATACAAAACAATATCGATATCCTCCTGTCCACAAAGACGAAATTAACAAACAAGTCAATGAATTATTATCCAACGATCTAATAGAATACTCTACATCTCCTTATAATTCTCCTGTGTGGATAGTACCCAAAAAACCTGATTCTAAAGGTAACAAAAGATGGCGAATGGTCATCGATTAACGTAGTCTCAACGAAAAAACCGTAGGAGACGCGTATCCCCTCCCGAACATAACTGATATCCTCGATCAACTAGGATCTGCCAAATATTTTTCCGTTCTTGATTTAGCTTCCGGTTTCCATCAAATTTCTATGACATCAAAAGACGCGCCGAAGACCGCATTCTCAACCCCATACGGTCATTATCAATTTAAAAGAATGCCATTCGGTCTAAAAAATGCTCCCGCAACATTTCAGAGATTGATGGATAACGTTCTTTCCGGATTACAAGGTAACGAACTATTTGTGTATATGGATGACATAGTAATATACGCCAGATCATTAAAGGAACATGAAGTTAAATTTAATAAATTGATGCAAAGACTAAGAGCCGCGAATTTAAAATTACAACCAGACAAATGCGAATTTTTACGCCACGAGGTAGCGTATCTCGGTCATATAATCGGTGCCGACGGAGTCAAGCCCGATCCAAACAAAATAAAATCAATAGCTGAATTTCCTACACCTAAAACCGAAAAAAATATTAAACAATTTTTAGGATTAGCCGGATATTACAGACGGTTTATTCTACAATTTTCTTAAACCGCTAAACCGTTAACTGATCTATTGAAGAAAAATAATACATTTAATTGGCAACAACGCCAATCCGAAGCATTCAATATTTTGAAAACCGCATTATGCTCTGAACCGGTACTCCAATACCCAGATTTCACTAAATCTTTTATTTTAACAACCGATGCATCCGGATATGCTATCGGAGGAGTACTCAGCCAGGGACAAATCGGAAAAGATTTACCTATCGCTTACACATCACGCGTATTAAATGCCGCCGAACAAAATTATTCTACAATTGAAAAAGAATGTCTAGCAATAGTTTATTGCACTAATCACTTCCGACCATATTTATACGGTAAACAATTCACAATCATAACCGATCATAAACCTTTAATCTGGCTTCACTCAATTAAAGATCTTTCCTCTAGATTATGGAAATGGAGAACTAAATTAGCTGAGTACGAGTATGAAATACAGTATAAAAAAGGCAGTTTAAATAGTAACGCAGACGCATTATCCAGGAATCCTCCCGCGGATTACGCATTACCTGTTTTCAAAGAACGCGATACCTTACTATGAAAATGAACCCAGTACATCCGCTCAGAATAATGACACAATAGATCCATCAACTGAATCTCTAAATAATGAGCCGTCCACACTCGAACGAACCATAGAAGAAGATCCTAGTGATGACGATGAAATTGATGAGGATGAAAGGATAAACGAATTTAATAGTCAATATGAAGAAATACTCGACCTTGGTGGAGAACCCCGAAATACAGATCGAATTATAATAACGGAAAGTCGCGACAGTCTACTGAAACAATCTGATAACCATGTAATTTTTATTCACGTAAACGGGACTCCTTTTGATAATGGCGCTAAAGAATATCAAAAAGCTAATTTATTACCAAACTATGAAAATCTCACTTTCGAAAGAGTGAATGTAAAAACTGTCAAGTCCAAAACTTTAATATCCATTCCTATAAGATTAAATAACCACTCACGTTTAGAGCCACAAACTTTAAAAAATTGTATACGCTCTCTCCTAGATGCAATAATAGAACTACAAATAGCTTCTTTCAGTATTAGTCAAACTGATAATTTCGACGACTTACCATGGCATTACGTAATAAGTCAACTTCAAGAAAATCTAAGAGAACTACCTGTTTGTATAACTATTTGTAAAAATTTGGTTCAAACTCCTCCTGCTGAACAACGTGAATCTCTCATTATTGAAAACCATTCTTCCGCTCATGGTGGCCATAAAGGTGTCACTAAAACATACAATCGATTAAGACCTCACTATTACTGGAATACCATGAAAAAAGACATACAAAACTTCATTCAAAAATGCCGTTCATGCCAAATGAAAAAATTAACGCGAATTAAAACAAAGCAACCAATGGTAATCACAGATACGCCTGGCGCCGCGTTCGATAAAGTTTCTCTCGATATCGTAGGCCTTATTCCAATTACAAATAGTGGAAATCAATATATATTAACTATGCAAGACTTATTAACTAAATATTCCATAGCTGTTCCTTTAAGGGATGCCACTGCTTTATCCATAGCCGATGCTCTTACAAAAAATTTTATTTGCATATACGGTGCTCCTAAAGCCATCCTTACCGATCAAGGCACTAATTTCCTCTCCGCCTTAATACGAAATTTAACGAAACAATTCAATATTCAACACTTTAAAACCACTGCTTATCGTCCTCAATCCAATGGTTCTATTGAAAGATCACATCGTGTATTAATTGAATACCTAAAGACTCAGGTTCAAAAAGAAAGAAACTGGGATAACTATATTAATATGGCAATGTTCTCGTACAATACTAGTGTTCACGAAGGTACAAAATTTTCACCTTACGAATTAGTTTTTGGCCGAATAGCACGATTACCTTCTGCTCACACACCAATAGATGGACACTTAGAAATCACTTATCTAGATTATTTACTCGATTTATTTAATAGAATTAATAATTTACAAGAAGAAGCGCGTAAAAATCTTATAAGTTCGAAGGAAAAAAGTAAACGTTATTACGACCGACGAACCAATCCGCAAAATTTCCAAGTAGGATCACGCGTATTCTTATTAAAAGAACCCGCGAAAGGAAAATTTTCCGATCAGTACACCGGTCCTCACGAAGTCATAGAACTTTTATCCCAATGCAATGTCAAAATTTTAGTCAAAAACAAACCCCGAATTGTACATGTTAACAAGTTGAAACTCGCTCACGTTGAGCCCGGTTGAAATAATACATACATTACCTTTGGTTACAGATGTGTTGGCATCGCCAACGAATTACTATTCCAGAAAACGCAGTATCATCGCCATCCTTGACAGCACAACATCATCTGCGCTTTGCTTACTGTGTTAAATTCCTGGGCTATATTAGGAAGGACAACGACGTCATCATTTGCCGACATTGTTATAATAACCGACATCATTATAACAAAACACTAATTCTTTTTCGCGTAATGCGTAAATTAATTTATGTCCCAGCACACTCTCACTTCGTTCTAGACGGACTACGACAACCAAAAGTTTCATGTCAACGCTGTTCAGACCCTATTTTTACCTTAAGACCTTTGCATGAATGCAATGACTGCACTCGAGAACATCTGCGATTTTTAACTGCAGAAGAAGAGAGAGGAATAGATATAAATAACTACAGTGATCCTTTAACGCTGCATATCAGTGGCGACTACGTGGATATCTCTTGGCTCAGTTAATATGTAAATGACATTACTCTAATTGTCATTAATTACGAGTACTATATTATTAATATTCTAAAATCCTATTAATAGCTATACCATACTATCTTATCAAGTATTCTAGTATAACACTATATCTATATAACTAAAATAATTACTATAAATAACGGATGAGTTCTATCTATCATTAAATAAAGGGAGAGAACAAGATTCATACGAATAATAATAATAATTTAGCGTATTAACAAACTAAAAATGTGCATACCAACGGACTATAAATACAAACCGCACCCCCGTTAATAGTATTACCGAATTTACACGATGTACGCTGTGTAATGATGTTAAATTATGAATTAGAAGAAACTAACGATAAAATCTGTGTTGAATGTTATGAGCGCGAACAACCAGAAAATTATGAGTACGTAATAAGACACGGATTACTATACGGCAGGCTAAATCCGCTTACTTGTCGATGCGGAAACGAAGTAATAAGCTTCCGCTCAATTTCGCAATGCAACCAATGCTCCAACGCTTATACACTGTTTATTAATTACTATAGAGGATACTATTCCTACGAAATTTCCTACCTAGCAATAGATGTTTTATCTTTAACGATTACAAGCCTTTCTGTATATAATGAAAATGGATTAGAAGTCGAAGTCTATCTCGGATGAAAAAAAAAATTAAATTAAAAAAAAAATCCTAACTCTTGTAAAATATCATTATTCTAACTAAAACATTAATATTTTACTCAATCTGTTAATAATATATATATTCCCTTGTATTAGCTAATTATGGATAAATTAAATGACCGGCGACCATTGTGGCGCCCGCCCTTGATTTTACTCTTGAATACGCCTTGAGAGGCGGAGTCTTACACACGGTCTTACATACAGGTCTGGAAACGAAGGTGGTGGGGGTGGTCGTCTTAATGTCCGAGAATTAGTTTGGCAAGGGCGGCGCTGCGAATTAAAGTACGGATAGCGCAAGCGCCCTGTGCATGAAATCCTAACCTATTTATATATATATATATATATGTATGATATACAAAACCGTGTGATTAAATTGAAATTAAATTATTACATTATTACAATATTAAATTATTACAATATTAAATTATTACAATCACAGAATCGTGGTATTAATATCAGTTATGTGAGGTATTCTAACCAGGTACCATAACCAAAAGCGACGCGTAGTGGCGGCCGGAGACATGAAATTCTTGAAGCTAAGGCGGCTACCCCCACCACCAAAATTTGGCTTCGTTTCCAGACCTGTATGTAAGACCGTGGTCTTACACGTATAGCTGACCGCCCAGTGACGCCATAATTGAGGGCCAAGCATAAGAAGAGATAACTCACACAGGAACCACGTACTTGTATGCAGAAGCCTAATTCAGATAGAAAAGGATGGACAGTTTGTTCCGTCTTTCTCCTACTTATAGCTCACAATAAGCAACGGTTAAAGTCATCCATTCTTCAATACGCATAACCGATATCAATTAATTAAATATTTTAATCTAGTTAAGATTTGTTAAATTATACTTTAGAATATATATATATATATATATATATATATAACTTAACATGAATAGGAAAGAAAGAAAAAAAAGACCCTCTTTTATATATATATATATGTTAAAATTCTTTTTATTTTTTTTGTTGTGTAGATGTAATTACAAAGGTATGTGTATATGTGTGTGTATGTGTATCTTAAAATAGTAACGATTATAAAATATATATAAATTGAAAAATTATAAAATTACAAGTATATAAATTTATGACAAAAAGGAGAAAAATAAAAAAAACTTATAACCTTATAAAATATCTATTCTAAGGAGAGGTTATCTTCTTTCTGTAACAACAAAATAATAAATAAGAGATATAAGAAAAATAATAATAAAAAGCTTACCACTCAGCATCCAAGAGCCATTTCTCTCTAAATAATCTTTCCTCTCTCTCACGCCAAGTCTCCTCCCGCTTGGTGGATCTATCAAATTAATTATTTATTAATTTAATCCTTAAAATATATAATATAAATAAAAGTAAAGATAAAAAAAAGAGGAAAAAATAAATAAATAAAATTTACGAAAAAATAAATATATGAGAGAAATTACCTTCCCGTGTACATTTCAAGCCGTAGCCTTTCCAGCCTTGCCAACCACTTGTCCCATAAATTTTGATGGTCGTCGATCCAACGATCGACGAACGACCAATTAGTCGCTGCCCTGGCATCATCCTCACCATCTACCCGGAAAAGATTCCTTAAGCAAAAGTAATCTTCTTCCCCAAGGTCATATATATAATTTGAAACTTGACCATTTGTGGGGGTCTCACGCCACAAATAATCTAAATCAAATCTTCTTTGTATCCTAGACTGCCTAACGGCTTCCATGTATTCAACATTTATAAACCTTTTAATTTTTATGTCTTTCAAACTCTGAAAATACATATAAGAATTTACTGTCAAAATTAAGGATAATTTAACAGCAACACTTACTCTCGATTTGAATTGCACTTCAACGGTTAAATCTCTGTAACTAATTTTTAATGGAACAACCGACATTTTGACACTTTACACGGCCGCGACTTAACAAGAACTGAAGCGCCTACGTTACCTTGTTGCACTAGATAAGGATTCTCTAAACAATCTCGCGTTACATCGGTCCATAGCTAGCTATACTCAGGTCTTATTAGAGAACAAACTGTAACTATAATGCATGCTTCTTATTTAAGAACATAAAATCCTTGTTCCAATTCTAAGATTCAGACTAATTTTTATATTGAAAATCAATCTTTTAAAATAGCAAATAAATTATTTTACGTATAAGAATCTATAAATATAACAATAATAAAGATAAGCTGAATCATAGAAAACAAATTATTATATTACAACGTATATAATAGAGTATACTTAAATATATATATATATATATATATATATATATATATATATTGTATAATTACAGAAATGCTAATATACTTCGCGATACTCGTATTAGTAAGCCCAATCAGCGCTCTTATCGGATTCGATTGTGGTGGACGACACCTGAACATTACCTCCGTATCGTTGCTCGATGTTGGTGAATGCAATCTTAATTTCGGGAAACCTAACTCCAGCGAAGTTTACGTCCAACTTCTGCAACTCTCAGACTATGATCATGCGGAAGTCATCCAGTGCAAAGTGGAAATATCGCGGTCAATTTATTACTGCGGAATGCATTCATACGTCTCCGTAGTTCACAACGGGAAGGCGGATTACATCCATGAAACCGGATATACACGATGTTTGCGGATGTTTCAAGACGGCAGCTTCTCACTAGGAGCTGGCAATGTCATCCACGGCCTCAAACCTAACCAGACTTCGTTTCATAGCTTTACCTTAGCTGGCCGTATTAGCAATGACGGAAGTTGCAAAGGAACCCAATATTCTGATCCTTACGGCACTTGGGACGATGTCGTAGTCCAAGCTGTTGTTAAGATATCATTGAGACAATATCACGCTTCCGTACAATTAAACTCCGGAAAGATAATACTAAAATCCGGAACAGCTTGCGTGCTTAGCGACAGTTTCTGCCTCGATTCCAACGATGGATATACATACTGGAAACCAATACCAGCATCTTCCTGCAATTTTCACCAATATGACATCCTCTACGAAGGCCCAGCAACCAAAATTACAGACGATGTAACTAATCCATCGGCTCCAACCGTCTACAGCCTAACAACACAAGATATTACCTTCGCTCTCACTAAAACGAAGGAACAACCTTTGTGCGGATACACCTTGCTTCGTACGGAACATCCCAAGCTCTTCATTCTTGAGACCAAGAAGGGAGACACCTTTGCTCACCGAGACGTCATCCCCGTGGACAACTTGGATATTTTCGCGTATATGAATTCTAAATTCGTATACGTTGAAAAACATATCAGACAGCAGATGACGTCACTATATCATAACGTCGTACAACAAAAATGCGACTTAGAAAGACAAGTAATTACTAATGCCTTGTCTTTCGCCACTCTCCAACCAGACGAATTCGCCTACCGACTTATGAAAGGACCAGGTTACATGGCAGTAACAACTGGTGAAGTCACTCACATTATTAAATGCATACCTGTGGACGTTACTATAAGAAAAACGAAGGATTGTTACTCAGAATTACCTGTGACAGTCCGCAATGCTTCCTTGTTTCTTACTCTCAAATCTCGAATAATCACCAAATTCGGGAATGAAAGGGAATGCAGCTATGAACTACCCACAATGTATCGCGTTGAAGACACTTGGATTCAGTTTGCACCTGATCCACAAGTAAGGCAACTACCTCCTCAACTACTACAACCAATGACAACATTATCCTGGGAATACTTGACGCCAGAACCTCTTGCCATCAGCGGAATATACTCTGAGCAAGACATACAGAAGCTGAGGGACCACATCATGTTTCCTGCGGAAAAACCAGCTCTCCTCAATACAATTGCTAGAGGACTCTCTGGTCATCCCGTCGACTCAGATGCAGTCTCAGTGTACAACCTGCTGGACGAAGCTTCTCTCAATAAAATAGCTGAGAATGCTGCTTCTCGGGTATGGAATGGATTTGTCAAATTCGGCTCCGCAACTGCTGGAGTATTTGGCATCCTGGTAATCGTCCGAATCATAAAACTCCTTGTCGACACGGCAATTCATGGATACGCCCTACATACCGCCTATGGATGGAGTATGCATTTGTTCGGAGCTATCTGGAGCTCTCTTACTCATCTGTTACTGCATCTTGCACGTGGACCTGTCAACAGGAACAACGATGACGAAGACGATGACGCTACAATTCATCACTTCTAAATGCGAAAGAAGAATCGTCTGCACCACCCACAGAATCACCAGCAACCAAAGATATCCCGAAAACAAACGAAAATGCCAGATCCAACATCGAACCAGCAACCATAGAAATAATTCCCGATATAAATAGATATCAAATTTTAAGAGACCGATTAAGAGATATCGAACAAATTACTCCGAAAATATCGTAATTTATTTTTAAATAAGGGGGGAGGTGTGACGTCCCGCCATTTTTTCGAACCCATATTTGCAATAACAATCAAGAAATGCTTTTACTTATAAAATACAGAACAATTATATAACCTATTCGTTCTATTTCTTATTATTAGCGATTTTTATTATTATTGTTAATTACTTAGCGTGCTTATTTTATACGCCTTATTTAGCTTAGAAATCCAATATACTTTTAGTCTATAACTACAAACTATAAGAAATTCAAGATTTCCCTATATAACAGTGCCGCGACCAATCAGCGAGCTCCATTTTGGAACTAGCGACACGAACCAATCAGGCGCCATCCCTAGAACCGAAGCGCGCACATGTAGCGCTCTGGAACTAACCAACGAGTTTAGAATTAATTAATATTAAAACACCTTAACATAGGTTTGGGGATAGTAATACGTTTTAACAGTCATTATTAATCAAGCTTCTATTACGACAAATGTAAGAGATTATAAAGTCATAATTACTTATTGAATTAACTTTTATAAACTATTAAAGATTTGAAAGCAATTATTGAAATTATGTTAAAGTCTCTTAATAACTCAAATAAATAACTTCAATAAATAATAATTATGGCTTTGTAAATGATTAATCTAATTATGTAAGCGCTTCACTTTTAGCTTAAGCATTATGCGACGACATAACTACTTTTATTAAGACTCCACTGTTATACTTTGTGGAATCATATTTTGCATATAATAATTTGCAACCAGCTTTCTTTATAAATAATTAGAACCAATAGTTAAAACTATATGAAAATTGATCAGCTCTAAAATATTATTGAAATACTAAGCTAACAATAAATTATTATAAATTGATTCCATAAACAAGAGAATTAGATACAAATTTTAATATTTTACACTAGCCTAGCATTACGAAATATTCAAGGAATAAAATATAAGATTATTCAGATCGATCGATGCATGTAACTCGGTCAAGGGGAGGTAGAGACCAGCAGACTCCTTATCTATATCACTCCGGCGTGTATCAAAACATAAGAAATTCGTAAGCAAGCTCCTGTAGCTACCCGGTGATTCGATTAAGAAGAATTCTATGACGGCCCTTTCTGGAAGAAGTAATTCCCACCCCCAAAGCCCTTCAAATGACCTATGACCAATGCATCAAAGTCCGATTCAATTGCCTTTGTCTCAAAGGTATATAAACCGCTAATTTCGCGCTCCGATTCATTATATATTCTGCATTCATCCTTTAAACAAGTATTTCATTATATCTTCTATATTCGTCCATTAAACAAGTAATTCATTATATTCTTCGAGCTGTATCAATCATTATAACATACATTATTCGGCGTTAAGACTTCCAATTGTCAATCGTGCGCTAGATATTCAATTGTGCAAAACTGAATAAAGAACTCTGTGCATAATTTCGAGTGAATTAAATTCCACCTTACCCGCTGCGACCGAGGTCCTCCAGGAAGCGTGAAGGTAGAGAAAAGTGCAGCAGAGCTATAGATTGCAGTTACAATACGGTAAGTAATTACAATTCCCTTAATCCTGATCACATAGTCTTAGCGAAGATTAGAAATTTGTTAATGACTGACAGCCACTTCAATCCATTACCTCTTCAATTATTCCATCGTCACTCAACAATTCGTACGCTCACAGCGACATTCTTATATCCCTGATTTAATAAAGAAAAACCCCTGTCAAGCGCTGGCACGTAGCTGACAGTTTTCGGTCAGTCAATCCTTAACTAACATAAACTATTATCAAATAATCATCAAACACCCTGAATCTTCCAAACAGTATTAATACTAAAAGGAAGTTAGATTTTTAGTTAAGTAATACTACTGTTGACACTCGGACGTCGTCCAACCCTCTGTTAACCTGACGCTGAGCATCCTCTGTAATGCCCTAAGCGTCATTCTATACCTAATCCTAGATATTCCTTTCGTTATCGAGCACCCTATGTTGTGCCCTGATCGACAATTTCCAATCACCACCCAGTACATCTCCATAGCTAACCGGGCATCCTATGTTGTGCCAGGTCAGTAACTTTCCTTGACCGCATATCTCTCCATTTAAGATTGTCAACAGAAGATTTATAAACGGAGATATATCTCATACTTTATTCGCTCTCTTCTCATCCGCCCTTAAATTTCCATCGCCGCCGAGCACCCAATGTTGTGCCCTTGGTAGCACTCCGTACAAATAATTTTGCTTTGTTAACTGAGCATCCATTGTTATGCCCTGGTTAACGCTCTCCGCATTCTCCATACCTTCCTTTTGAATTGAAGGATTATATTATACAAAGATATAAATTTAGTAACGATACTGTATTCTTTATAACCAATTACCCTCAAACCTTATCCCTTTTTACAACAACTATCCTTATAAGAAATTTTAACTTAAATAAAATTTCTAATCTTCAATTTAGTTTTAAGGCACGATTCCTGAGTAAATATATATATATATATATATATATATTACATTCCATATAAATACACATGTATCAAGTAATTTTCGAGTGACATAAAAATAAAATAACTTTCCTAGATTTTTATTTACTAAATTATACCATAATATCTTTTCTCATACGAATTCACATTAAAGAATCTTGTATAAACTAATCATTTATTTCAATTTAACCTTTTAAGTTTTATTTTGACATAAATACACCCTTGTAGATGGTCAACCCATCATACAAACTTGTTCTCAAGAAAAAACAAAAACATAGAGCAGGAAAGATAACGCACGCCGCACGTGCTGCTTCACACCTGCGTTGGCTCAAGAAACAGTCTTCAAAAGGCAAACCTCGGATTAAATCAATTGAAGAAGTTTCGCTGTCCCCGGACACCTTAACAAAATTAAAAACTTCAATAAAAAGCACATTTTATTTCCAAGCATATTCAGAATCTAAACGTCACATTAGCGACCCCACGGGTTTATTAGAATATTCTCCCGAATTAATATTGTTTCAAGATTTATATCAAAGTGTCAATTATCAAAGAGAAAATTGTCAAAACCATAATTCAGAAATTCCACAACCTAAGGACTTAATATCTCAGATAAAATCTCAATTTCCTAAAGAACTTTTTTATATAAATGAATACGAGCAATACTTAAATCTCTAAGTCACGCCACACAGAGACCATATAAAATATTTCACAAATTACAAATGAAACCTTTATCCTTGACTGAAGTACTTAATAACATAGTAAGCAAATTACCACAATCAACCTTATTAATAATAATTGGACTCATTGATGATTACTTTAACGGATATATAGATGAAGATCTATTAGTAGTTCTCTTAAGCAATCTTTGAACTTCTCAAATCATATATTTGTATTTACATACGAAATAACCCTAGTAAATCACTAGAAAATAATAAATTGTTATTCTGTGCCCCAGGCCTCATTTTCCCTAGATCTACAAGTCAGGTCCTAGCTCTCGGCGTCCCTAGGGTATAACCGGTGCATGCAGGTTGCCCAATAAAATAGAGAGCATCCTTTTTTCTTTTGCTAACCTAGGTATAGTGAAAGGAAGAATTGTCACTCCAGGGTTGCGTTCCAAAATTTACTCCTTGGAGTAGAGTAGTGTTTGATTGACCAATCAAGACAAAAGAAATACAAATTTCTTTGTTCTGATTGGTCAAGCAAACGCTACTCTACCCTAAGGAGTAAATTTTGGAACGCAGCCCTGACGTGACACAAGGGGTCCGTTCCGAGTTGCGCATGAAACGCATAGACTGCATTACTGTTGCGCAGTGCTTTGAAATCGTTCCGTTTTGTCAATGCGCATGAAGCGCTTTAGTTATTCGGAACGGTTACCTGCGCACTAATGCGAATTGAAAATGGACGCCGTGCAAAACGTCAACAAACGAATTGTAATTGATTGTGACGTTTCGCCATATTTTTGAACCCATATTTACAATAATAATTAAGAGATGCTTTTACTTATAAAATATAGAGCAATTGTGTAATTTACTTGTTCTATTTTCAAATATTAGCGACTTCCATTATTGTTTGTCAATTATTTAATTTTCTTACCTCACACGCTTTTATTGTTAGTTACTAACTCTAAGAAACTAAGATTTCCCTATTGAACCGCACTGCGACCAATCCGGGAGCTTTATTTTGGAACTAGCAACGCAAGCCAATCAAGCGCCGTCCCTAAAACCGAACCACAAGCGTGTAGCGCTCTAGAACTAACCAGCGTTTATCTTATAGAACAAACCTGCGTGCGAATCCTACCTCTTTTGCGATTTTAAGAAATTAAATACTTTAATATAGATTCAAGGATATATGCGCTATCCCTTATGGAATTATGGAATATAATAACTCGCTAGAAGCAACTCTTAACAAATAAATAACTATAATTTCTGAATTCATTTTAATTTCTATAAATTCAATTTTTAATAAATAACTAAACCAAAAGCAAGTTATTACGAAATAATTCCATGACTTAAGAAATTAGCAATAAATCATTAATGCTTAAATTAACTAATTAATAATTTTTTAAACCGCTAGTCAAATAAATTCACATAGAAACACTCCTACCACTCGACCAATACTAGCAAATAAATTAAACGGGCGAAGTTTGAAGAATATTTTTCAGGGAGACGTATCTCTTGGTTTGAGATTACAAGAATCCCTTGATTATTCTCTAACAATCCCGTTAATAAATAGGCGAGAAAAATATAGGTCCGAAAAGTCGCTGAAGCAGGAATCGAACCTGCTAAAAATATAGGACCAAAAGGGTCTGAATAGCTTAGATGGTTAAAGCAGTCGCCCGGCAAGCGAAAGACGCAGGTTCGATTCCTGCTTCAGCGACTTTTCGGACCTATATTTTTCTCGCCTATTTATTAACGGGATTGTTAGAGAATAATCAAGGGATTCTTGTAATCTCAAACCAAGAGATACGTCTCCCTGAAAAATATTCTTCAAACTTCGCCCGTTTAATTTATTTGCTAGTATTGGTCGAGTGGTAGGAGTGTTTCTATGTGAATTAATGCTTAAGGTAATGTGCTCCAATATGATATTCAAATATTAATCGAGCTTCTATTACAATAAATATAAGAAATTATGAATTCATAACGATTTATTGAAAACAACTCTTATAAACAATTAAAGATAACTAAGGATGATCATTGAAATTGTGTTAAAACTTTTCAAATAGATAACTAAATTATTCAAACAAAGAATTTCAATAAACAATTATGACTTCGGAAGTAACTAATTTACTTGTGTAAAACGCACTACTCTCTAACCTGATAGTCCGTTCAATTATTATTATACTCTATGGAATCATATCCCGTATATAATAATTTGCAAACAGCCTTTTATAATTGGAAATAACAATCAAGGTCATTTATATAGAAGCCTGTAGTAATAGTAAAGTGTTGAGATTTAATTAACTTTCATTAAATGACCAAGCTGACAGTAAATTATTATAAATTGATTCTATAAACAGGAAAATTAAATATAAGTTTTAACATTTTATATTGCTTAGCATCATAAAATATCGCGGCGTTAAGTTATAGATCGAGTGATGCAAGCAGCCCGGTAGCGCGGACACCGGGATCAGCCGACTCTCTGTTTATCGATGTCACTCCGGCGAGTGTCAATACATGTAAACATTCAATAGGAAAAACTCGAGCACATTCTCGTCGCTACCCGGCGGCTCAATTAAAAGGAATTTTATAACGAATTCTTCTCGAAGAGTTATCCCCCCATAACCACCCCAAAATCCTTCAAATGACCGATGATCCATGTATGTTTCACGCGTCACCAAAGCACGACTCGAATCGCCGTTGTCTCATCGGTATATAAACCGCTAATTTCGAGCTCCGGCGCCCATTCGTTCATTATTCATTGTCGTTAGTGCATTCAGTCATTATTCATATCCGATCATAAGCATCCAGCAATTAATCGTTCGGTCAGAATAAGATCTTATTCAAGATCATATTCAAGCTGCGACAAATCTCTGTGCGTCCGCACCGACGGACTTCTAATCTTTTTCACTACTGTCAGTCGTGTGTTAGATTTCTTAATAGTGTAAAATCTGAATAAAAGATTCTGTGCATAATTTTGAGTACTTGAATTCAACCTATTTCGCCGTGACCGAGGTCCTCCAGGAGCGAAGGTAGAGACACGCACAGCAAAAGATTCACCGCTACTATACGGTAAGTAATTATAACTCCCCTTACCCGAGCATGCCATATCTCAGTAAAGATTAGGAAATCTGTTATTGACTGACATCCCACTTTAATCAATTACCTCATCTCTCATTCCATTATCCCTCAGCATCTCACATGCTTTTAGCGATAATCTTACTCCGAGTATAATAAAGAAACTCCCCTGTCAAGCATTGGCATGAAGCTGACAGTTTTCGTCAGTCATTATTAAGTTATATGCCCTCACCATTTTATTATCATCTATAGGTATCAATATTAGACAATATATTTAGATCTTAATATATTAACAATACTGCTGTTGTCACTCCGACGTCCTCCAACCCTCGTTTCCAATCATAAAATATCCCGGCATTCGCTGCCAGGATTCATAAAATATCCAGGCATTCGCTGCCAGGATTCATAAAATATCCAGGCATTCGCTGCCAGGATTCATAAAATATCCCGGCATTCGCTGCCAGGATTCATAAAATATCCCGGCATTCGCTGCCAGGATTCATAAAATATCCCGGCATTCGCTGCCAGGATTCATAAAATATCCCGGCATTCGCTGCCAGGATTCATAAAATATCCCGGCATTCGCTGCCAGGATTCATAAAGTATCCCGGCATTCGCTGCCAGGATTCATAAAATATCCCGGCATTCGCTGCCAGGATTCATAAAATATCCCGGCATTCGCTGCCAGGATTCATAAAGTATCCCGGCATTCGCTGCCAGGATTCATAAAATATCCCGGCATTCGCTGCCAGGATTCATAAAAAATCCCTTACCCCTATCTCGTACTTAAGGATTGACAACAGAAGAATTTAAAATTATAAAGCATTTTCTATAATAAAAACTAGAATTACATGAAGATATTATTATAGTATTGATACTATCCTTCCATGAAGGAAAATCCTTATCTATCCCTCCAATTAATAGATATTCTTGTCCACGAAATGTCTAATTCCTAAATTCTCAAACGAGATTTCTAATTTTCAAAGTTCTTAATAATTAACTACACGATAGTGGATAAGGCCTCAGATACATAATAATTCTAGAATATTAATTAATATTTTACCTTCCAATTAAAATTTCTTAAAACTCGTTTAAATATTTTAGATTTTGCATTCAAGTTCTTTTTCAAATAATTAGTCATTATTACTTAAAATTCTATCAACGTTAATTTTATCATTTTATTTAATCTCATCATCCTACTACATACTCCCTTGTAGATGGTTAACCCGGCGTACAGACAAACCATCCGAAAGAAGCGTAAGCATAGAGCCGGTAAACAGACGCGTGCTAATCGTGCCGATAAAAGAGCACGTGCTATATAGCGTGCTTCAAATTTAATCTGGGTCAACCGGCAAGCATTCGGAACTCAGTCTTACGCAGACTCTACCGACAAATTCTCTTTGACTCCTGCAACCTCAGCATTTACTACTCAGTCTGAAATACTTATTGGCTCCCCCCAAGAAATATCTAATTCAAAAGTTGAACTCAATACGGAAATCATTGATAATTTTAGCATTGAATTACCGATATTAAATGATTCTAATGATTTGAAACCAAATTCACCAGAATTCACAACATGCAAAGAATATCAAAAGGAGAATAGTGAAGTCAACCAAACAAAGATTTTGCTGAAAGATTTAATATCCCAGTTAAAATCACAATTATCTGAGGATAAACATTTTAGTATAGATCAGTACGCCCAATACTTGGATTTGTAATTGATAAATCACATTACACACCTCTACGGTATACTTAAGTTCTAATAATCACTATTTAATATATTAAGAAACAAATACACAATTATTCTGTAAATTACAGATGATACCCTTATACTCAGACGAGGAAATTAACGTCACAATAACCAGCGAATCGAATGACGTTTTAGAAATAATAATTGGATTAATTGATGATTATTTTAAAGGATATTTGGATCTAGACCTACTAACTGTTCTTATAGTAAATCTTTAAGGCCCTGAATCATAAAACAGCATTAACACACGTAATTATACAGGTACGTAAAATTCTAGTGAATTTCTAGTAAATAATTATCACCCGAGTCTCACTCCACTCTTTAGATCACTTCAATCCTTGCTCTCGGCGTCCCTAGGGTATAACCGGTGTAAGCAGGTTGCCTTTCAAAAATAGAGAGCTTCTTTCTCTTGCTAACCGAATCTAGTGAGAAAAAGGTCACCCGGACGTGACATGATACATTGGTTAATTAATATTAATTTGCTTTATATGGAAGTACCAGTAAAGTTATTCAAATACTAGAGGACTTGATAAGTACGCAAAAATAGGGTCACAAAGGACACGCAAACACGTCCGTTCACGTTCACGAATCATGAACGACAACGGACTTTCGTTCCGAATTACGCAAGAAGCGCATAGAGTGCATAAACGCATCAGACGCATCAACTGCCTCAAGTCGAAATAGAAGCAGTCAATGCGCTGGAAGAAGTGCTAAGAATTCAGTACGATTAGTACAATCTAGTGAATTCTCAGCGCTACCAAAGCGCTTCCAATGCGCGCATTGGTTAAATCGAAACGACTTTCTATGCAGTCTACGCACTTCATGCGTAACTCGGAACGGACCCAGTATGGGTGCTTTCCATTTAGTGACACAAGTTGACACAACCTGACTCCTAGTATCATTTCTGCTTTCCATTACATTTGTGTCGCTTTTTGTCGATGACACAAGTCGACTTCGAGTGACTCTGCTTAGATGGTGAGTCAAGCGGTCAAGTGTGATCAAGCGTGGCTTTCCATTTATCGTATTGAGGTTACTAATGCAAAATTCACACCGCGTCCGATATCCGACGTACGACGTCCGATAACCAATAAGAAAATTTGATTTTTATAAATCAAATTTTCTTATTGGTTATCGAACGTCGTACGTCGGATATCGGACGCGGTGTGAATCCTGCATAACTTGAGTTCACATGAGTTAACGTAAGTCGACACAAGTGCATGTAAATGGAAAGCACCCTATATAAGGGAGTTAGCAGTCTAGTAATGGGTGCTTTCCATTTAGTGACACAAGTTGACACAAGCTGACTCCTAGTATCATTTCTGCTTTCCATTACATTTGTGTCGCTTTTTGTCGATGACACCAGAGAGAAGCCTGAGAGACGTCACGGCCCGGTTTTAGGTGATCCCTGAAAGCGATACGCCCTCTGTGGACATAAGAAACGTGCACATTGAACTACGTAGCCAATGTCCACGAATGTTCTCAATGGTAACTCACAATGTGCACATTTTCGGTTGCGTTCCGTGCTATGTGCACGAAGTGTCGGTAACACGATTTCTATCTTTTTGTATACAGGGTGTCCGGCAACGTAAGACGCTTACGTATTAAATGAATTTCTAATATAAAGACGTTTTGTGGTGTTATTATTTTTGAAACTGAAATTATAATATAAAAAGCCGTTTATTTTAACGGCTTAAAGTAAAAGTTAAAAATTATTGACGACAATTGACGATTCTTTTGCTGAAAAGAATCGATTCTATATTTTGCTTTCTAGAAAGACTGTGATAAAATAAACTAGTCTTAGAGGTATAAAAGGAATAAGTGTGAGTATGAAAGGTATGTGTGGTTAAGGAATTTTGTAAACCAAGTCCACTTCTTGGCAAAAAGGTGAGTTAAATAAATATTATTATATTTTGCTTTCTGGCGCTCTCTCTCTCTTTCTCTCTCTCTCTCTCTCTCTATATATATATATATATATATATATATATATATATATATATATGTATATGTATATATATCTTCACAATAATTAATAAAGTTGATAATAAGTGCGAATTATAATTAATGAAGTAAGACAATTAATGAAAATAATTAAAAAAGATCGGCGCGAGTGAAAGAGCGCGGCGAGAAGAGACGTCCTACATGTTTAACGCGATACTTGGCGCGTGGCGAAGCGATGGGAAGGGGGTTTACAAAGGACCATGTCCATTATGCGAGCGGCGCGTTACGCTGGAATCCCGCGTCGAACTATTCTCTCTCTCTCTCTCTCTCTCTCTCTCTCCCTCTCTCTCCCCCCTCTCTCTCTCTCTCTCTTTCTCTCTCTCTCGTGAAATGATAGAAGATATTTGCTATCGTTTCCACACCACCCTGAGGTAGATAACATGGCGCATTTTTTTTTAAGTGGTATCCCCAGTAGGTCTAATCCACTTTCATATTTTTGAAATTATATTTATTGTGATACAAGTAATATATGTATTCATCACGAATGCATTATGTAATACTTTCATAAAAGAAGGAAACAAATCAAAGGAGGATACATTGGATATAGATCAGGTTCCGAAATAATAATACAAACGAATAATAATACCCAGCTTGGCAAATAATGACTCTTAATGATTTTGCTACTCCGAATATAACAACAAAAGTAATAAATAACTTGTTTTATTTGCGAAGCCAGGTACAATCTCATTTAAAATTTGCGGAAAAATTTTATTTAGTTATACTTTTACTGTTACAAATAGAAATTTATTTATACCATACGAGGGCGACTGTAATATAAAAATTTCTCTATTATTTCTATAGTATTCGGAAATGAAATTTTTTAAGGAGAAAAGCCATTGCTAAAAACTTTTTATATTTAATAGAAATATAATTTTGAACGTAGAACGCAAATTCAAAAAATGTTTCAAAGAACGAAAATGAAGCTTTAATAAAGTTTCATTTCGGTACTTGTATTGCCGTTATTAGTATTAATGAGCATGACGTAAAGACCGCAATCACAGTTGAAATGATTGCATAAATCTTCGACTGATAGGTCTTATCACGGGAAATTTACATGATGTAGATTTCCTTTAACTGAAAGTAACAGTTATGTTTTGGACATCTCTTTTTCCTATATTTATGTTCCTATATTTATGTTTCAAGACGTCCGTTATTGCGAGTGATTTATGAAAATCACAGTTTTACTTGAGTCAGATCTCGGTATTCTGTGTATATATATATATATATATATACACAGTGTATATATATATATATATATATATATATATATATATCAGTGTGTATGGTACATGTGTGTACCTTACCTTTTAACTATAGAATACCGTATGGCAACATTTTATATGCTTATTATTAATTAATGGTAGCATATAACAGAGTTAAGATACTTCCTCAAATCCTTATTGCAGTTTGCTTATTATGCATCATTGGTAACAAGAAAATGCATGATTTCACAATTTCTTAGCATGACCGCATTAGTACTCCTTATTTACTCCGTGATAAGACCTGCTAGTCTATGATTTATGCAATTATTTCAACTGTGATTGCGATCTTCTACATGAAATTGAAAAAATCATGCTTCTTTTTCTCATTACTGGAAAGTCATGCTGCAAAGTAACATGATTTGCAAACATTTATGACTCTATTGAGAAATATCTCAATAATAATGGATGCAATGTCATGATACAATATAGCAAGTATTTCTGTCCATAATGACGAAACGATAAGCTACAACAAAACAATAATAGATTTAAGAAAGTACCCCTTAATATTTTTTACAAAATAAATACGTCAAAAAAATGTTTTTTCATATTTATTAAGAATTTTCTGCGTTCTACGTTATTTTATTGCTTACCTTTCTTCGCTTATCTGTTGCTGTTTTTTACCTCAACTTGTCTTTCTACCTCTTACAGAGTACTCAGTTATTTATTTGTTTTGTTCTTCCATTTCATGTATTTCCTCATTTCTATTCTTTTTATTTTTTTTTTTAAGAATGATGCTCAAAATGGTTAACTTCTTTTTAGCTTTCCTGCTACGATCTTATTCTCATTTTTTTATTTGTTTAACAAATTTTTCATTTTTCTGCGGACATTGCCTCTTTTTATAGCACGATTGTTATATCTTGTGCGAGAGTACAATTTTTTTTTGATCATATATCTTGTGGCGATTACATCGACACATATTCGACCGAAAAAGAAAAATAACGATCATACATACGGACAAACGAAAATATACACGAAATAATGATACGCGAGAAACATCGAGACGGAGCAAGACGAAAAGACAAAAACAAACACAACAGACGACACAGAAGACAAAAGGCGAGAACCGACATCCTGAGAAGAATAATAAAAATAAACCGTTATTATTTAGAGTAAGATTAAGCGAGAGTTTGAGGAAAATTCTCGAAGGTCGGAGAGGAGAGTATATAATCACGAGAATGACGGTGTAGCTCTCTCTCGATCTCCGATAGTCACCGCGTGCGAACACCGATTATTTCTGTATTGACGACTCGGAATTATATTACATTTTTAACGAAACAAGAGACTTCGATTTACTTTCCCTTGCACCACGATCCTCTAAACTCGCGAAGGAGTTAAAATCTTAACGCTTGCAGCCGATGATTGTAGCACGCATTATTTTTATCTAGCCATTCGGAATATTTTTCATTTGTTGCATTTATACACTCATTCGTTATCTTATCCAAAATTTGCTTTGACGCCCAATAATGTTCCCATACACGATTAAATGCCATTAATTGCGTTTGAACCACTTTTGTAAAAAGATCTGTCGGTCGTACTAATTTCGTTACTGTAGGAGCATCTTCATCTGCGTTTGGATATTCTCGAAATTTTATATACATCTCATTTTCCGCAGCGTTATCCATGGGCGTTTTCATTATACAATTACAGCAATTGTCGCATTTAGTTTTTGCAACGCTTCGTCGCGCTATATATCCAGCAAAATATGCAACAGCATTTTGATCATATATATTAAGTGGATCAACATTTTCTGCATCTCTCACATTATCGTATTCTTCAAGAATTTGTACATCTTCCAGAAATGATTCATCTTCAGAATTAACGTCACATTGTACGACGATATGACTTGCGTTCAATAAATTTTCTAGCGTTTTAACAAGATGGCTCGGTGGATTAATAAGAGACTCGGCTTCTGGGCATTGAACATTGCCTTTATCTCCTGTTGGGATGTACCCCGTAGATATTATATGTCTCAGAGAAAGTCGGACCATTCTTGCTGTGGGATTGGGATTAAATCCTCCGCGTTGTCTTAATTTAGAGAATAAATGTTCGACCGAGTCTTGATTGCATAATCCTGTGGCAAGTTCAAATTCTTCATATCGTCTTGTGAGTTCCTTATATATTCCAAGAATGGCTTGTACAGTTAAACTGAAGCCTTTCAAACAAGGAATTTTTGATAATCTATTCGGTGATACCGACCATCTCGAGCACCATTCAACAAAATCTGTTAACAAAATTTCAATGTCAGGATTTTTGAAAGACAATGGTCGTTTTCCACCAAATGTGATATTCAGACTGTAAGAATTGCAAGCATCTATTACTTTATTCAGATGTTCTGTAAAATCAGCCGTTTCATTCCATGTATTTGTTCGTAACATATTTTTATGACCAGCAGTTTTTATTGCGGCTGCAAACGTATGACTAAATAATTGGAAAGCTCTTTTGACATTCATCGTTTCAAAAGCGTTGGGGCGAATATGTGCTTCCGTAATATGGGATAATAAATTGGAACCTCCTTTAATGGCGTCATCAATAGACCACGTCAATTCAAAATCGGCAAATGATGCAATTACTTTCTCATCGCAATACAGATATTTATGTTTTCTTAGTAAACTCGCCAATCTTTTCACTAAATGTGGAAAATCAAATAATGCATAATATTTCTTTTCATTGTGTATAAAAAATGGTTTATCGGAGTGCACGCCAAGTTTTACACAAGCACTCTGATTACTTGAGCCTTGATCGCATGTTACGAGTTGCACATCAGCACCCGTTTTAATCAATCTATCTAAACATTCTTTTAATAAAAATACTATTTCTTCGGCTTTCATACCTGTTCCAGAAAGGAAATATGCTAGTGGTTGACGCCATGAATGATGCGCGTTTATGCTGTCCAAACAAAATACGAATACATGTTTTGCAGTCTCATTTGTTCTTCCTAGAGGCCCTAAATCAACAAGCCCTTCTATTTGATCCAATTTCAGTGAATATTCTTCATATGATTTAATTGTCATTTCATCCCACTTCAAAGCACATACTCTTTCTTCTGCAGATAACTTAGAAATTTTCTCCTGCAATTTACAAAATATAAATTCGCAAAATCCTGGCATCATATTATATTCTTCGTGCCATCTTTGAATTGTTCGTTCTCCAGGAAAATTGCAACCTGCCTTTCGTAAACCACGCAGTGCAGAAGCTGAATAATAATAAAGTTGCTTCGATATATTTTTTTCTTCTTCCGTGTATGGTGCGTTTGGCGTATGTAATTGCAAATTTATCATTGCTTTCGCAACGGGATGCAATTTATTCTTCTCCATCAATTCCTGTATATCCCTTTTTATGCTTTTCTTATTTGTGCGTTTTGCGGGCATTCGTCGAATACATCTTTGTAGACGTAATTTTAACATTTTTACTGTCCGGCGCAGACGCACATTTTCATTTGTTAAGGAATTAATTATTATATGTAAATTATTTTCTTCGTTTCTTGTTTCTTCATCTCTTATTTCTTCATTTCTTATATCTTCATTTCTTATATCTTCATTTCTTATATCTTCATTTCGTATCTCTTGCTCCTTTCTTATTGTTTGCGCTGATATCTTTTCGCAGATTGGCGGTTCCAAATGCATCCATTCCATAACATTTTCCTCTTCCGATGTCACATTAAAATGTAGTCGCGGTGACCGGTAGGTTCGCAATGGTGGCCATTGAATTGATTGCGTCATTTCATCGTTTCGAGTATCTGTGATATTTGAATCTTTTTTATATGTGTATGATTTATGGACGCGGGCGGATACTTACATAACATCATTTCTGCAATGAGTCTTAATTTATACATAAGCATTATTTGTAATAATTTTTCTTTTTCAGTCAGCTTTGATGATGACAACGACGTCGACAACGACGGCGCCGACGACGACAACAACGCCAGTGCCGACGTCGACCCCGATGCCAACGGCGATGCCGAGGCCGACGCCGACGCCGACGCCGACGACGTCGACACCGACGCCAGTGTCGACACCGACGCCAGTGCCGATGCCGACGGTGACAACAACGGCGATGACAAGGACGGCAGAAAGGGTCATAATGTTAAGTGTAAGTGTAAAACTTTGTATTACATATTAACAAATATTTTATATTTAATTTCAAATGTTATATTGTTTTTACAAATTTTTTATATATATTTTATATATGTTTTATATCTATTTTTATATAAAAAGTTAAAATATAAAATATCATTAAGAATAGCACGGAGAGATGATTGTCAACCGCGATTTGCGTTTTATAGATTCTCGTCGATATTGTGACCGGTCTTAACATTTCAATTAAACTTAATAAAAGTCCTCAATTTCATCAGATAAATAAAATGCGAATAACTAACTGTAATTTTTCTAATAATATTATATTTGTTCCTTATATGTATATTGAATATGGTTATCATTTTGTTAATATTCTTCTTAATGTTAATGTTTCAGCCCGAAGAGCTGAGTAACATAATTGCGACCGCAATTACGGTCGCAAGAGCAAGAGGAGGAGGACGAGGAAGAGGAGGAGGACGAGGAAGAGGAGGAGGACGAGGAAGAGGAGGAGGACGAGGAAGAGGCAGAGGAAGAGGCCGAGGAAGAGGCAGATATATTAATTATTATTTTTATAGTTAAAAAAGTATATATATTATAATACATTATTATAAAAAAAATATAAAAATATATACTTTATTAACACACACACGCTAAATTCTTCTAATCTATCTTAACTTACTAGAGGATCTCCGCTTCCGCTTCCGGTTTATATCGTCTATCCTTCACTCTCCCTTATTCTCTCTCTCTCTCTCTCTCTCTCTCTCTCTCTCTCTCTCTCTCTCTCTCTCTCCTTCTTCTATCTCATTAAAGAATTATTAATAATAGCAAATATCTTCTATCATTTCACGAGAGAGAGAGAGAGAGAGAGAGAGAGGAAGAGGGAGAGAGAGAGAGGGAGAGAGAGAGAGAGAGGGAGAGAGAGAATAGTTCGACGCGGGATTCCAGCGTAACGCGCCGCTCGCATAATGGACATGGTCCTTTGTAAACCCCCTTCCCATCGCTTCGCCACGCGCCAAGTATCGCGTTAAACATGTAGGACGTCTCTTCTCGCCGCGCTCTTTCACTCGCGCCGATCTTTTTTAATTATTTTCATTAATTGTCTTACTTCATTAATTATAATTCGCACTTATTATCAACTTTATTAATTATTGTGAAGATATATATACATATACATATATATATATATATATACAGGGTGTCCGGTATCAAACGGACCAACGCTCGTGAGCGGGTAGAGCGCAGTAAACTGAAAAGAAAAGTCCTTTACTATTTTGCTAAATTCGCAATAGTTATTGCGTTATTAATTAAAATATCTGAGCTAATGAGCGCGTGGAAAGCGGTAGGCCGGAATCGGTAGGCATGTACGATGGCTTACTTTTTTACGTCTCTTAACAACGGAAGCATCATCTAAGCGAGAGGTGGAGTCACGCAGCGAGCGACGAGCGACGCGTGATATTTGTTGCTAAGAGATATAAACAAATAAGCCATACCTTACATTTCTACCGATTCCGGCCTACCGTTTCCCACGCGCTCATTAGCTCAGATATTTTAATTAATAACGCAATAACTATTGCGAATTTAACAAAATGGTACAGGACTTTTCTTTTCAGTTTATTGCGCTCTACCTGCTCACGAGCGTTGGTCCGTTTGATACCAGACACCCTGTATATAGAGAGAGAGAGAGAGAGAGAGAGAGAGAGAGAAAGAGAGAGAGAGCGCCAGAAAGCAAAATATAATAATATTTATTTAACTCACCTTTTTGCCAAGAAGTGGACTTGGTTTACAAAATTCCTTAACCACACATACCTTTCATACTCACACTTATTCCTTTTATACCTCTAAGACTAGTTTATTTTATCACAGTCTTTCTAGAAAGCAAAATATAGAATCGATTCTTTTCAGCAAAAGAATCGTCAATTGTCGTCAATAATTTTTAACTTTTACTTTAAGCAGTTAAAATAAACGGCTTTTTATATTATAATTTCAGTTTCAAAAATAATAACACCACAAAACGTCTTTATATTAGAAATTCATTTAATACGTAAGCGTCTTACGTTGCCGGACACCCTGTATACAAAAAGATAGAAATCGTGTTACCGACACTTCGTGCACATAGCACGGAACGCAACCGAAAATGTGCACATTGTGAGTTACCATTGAGAACATTCGTGGACATTGGCTACGTAGTTCAATGTGCACGTATCTTATGTCCACAGAGGGCGTATCGCTTTCAGGGATCACCTAAAACCGGGCCGTGACGTCTCTCAGGCTTCTCTCTGATGACACAAGTCGACTTCGAGTGACTCTGCTTAGATGGTGAGTCAAGCGGTCAAGCGTGATCAAGCGTGGCTTTCCATTTATCGTATTGAGATTACTAAAGGCCTTCACACATAGAATTCCGTAGCGACGTAAGACGTAACCGTAAGCGAATCGACCAATCACAGTCGAGACGTAAGGCCAGTACCGTAAGCAGTAGCAAATCAAACACTTTGATTCTCTTACTGCTTACGTCTTACTGCTGTCACGTCTGGAGTGACAATTCTTCCTTTCACTATACCTAGGTTAGCAAAAGAAAAAGGATGCTCTCTATTTTATTGGGCAACCTGCATGCACCGGTTATACCCTAGGAACGCCGAGAGCTAGGACCTGACTTGTAGATCTAGGGAAAATGAGGCCTGGGGGCACAGAATAACAATTTATTATTTTCTAGTGATTTACTAGGGTTGTTTCGTATGTAAATACAAATATATGATTTGAGAAGTTCAAAGATTGCTTAAGAGAACTACTAATAGATCTTCATCTATATATCCGTTAAAGTAATCATCAATGAGTCCAATTATTATTAATAAGGTTGATTGTGGTAATTTGCTTACTATGTTATTAAGTACTTCAGTCAAGGATAAAGGTTTCATTTGTAATTTGTGAAATATTTTATATGGTCTCTGTGTGGCGTGACTTAGAGACTTAAGTATTGCTCGTATTCATTTATATAAAAAAGTTCTTTAGGAAATTGAGATTTTATCTGAGATATTAAGTCCTTAGGTTGTGGAATTTCTGAATTATGGTTTTGACAATTTTCTCTTTGATAATTGACACTTTGATATAAATCTTGAAACAATATTAATTCGGGAGAATATTCTAATAAACCCGTGGGGTCGCTAATGTGACGTTTAGATTCTGAATATGCTTGGAAATAAAATGTGCTTTTTATTGAAGTTTTTAATTTTGTTAAGGTGTCCGGGAACAGCGAAACTTCTTCAATTGATTTAATCCGAGGTTTGCCTTTTGAAGACTGTTTCTTGAGCCAACGCAGGTGTGAAGCAGCACGTGCGGCGTGCGTTATCTTTCCTGCTCTATGTTTTTGTTTTTTCTTGAGAACAAGTTTGTATGATGGGTTGACCATCTACAAGGGTGTATTTATGTTAAAATAAAACTTAAAAGGTTAAATTGAAATAAATGATTAGTTTATACAAGATTCTTTAATGTGAATTCGTATGAGAAAAGATATTATGGTATAATTAAGTAAATAAAAATCTAGGAAAGTTATTTTATTTTTATGTCACTCGAAAATTACTTGATACATGTGTATTTATATGGAATGTAATATATATATATATATATATATATATATATATATATATATATATTTACTCAGGAATCGTGCCTTAAAACTAAATTGAAGATTAGAAATTTTATTTAAGTTAAAATTTCTTATAAGGATAGTTGTTGTAAAAAGGGATAAGGTTTGAGGGTAATTGGTTATAAAGAATACAGTATCGTTACTAAATTTATATTTTTGTATAATATAATCTTTCAATTCAAAAGGAAGGTATGGAGAATGCGGAGAGCGTTAACCAGGGCATAACAATGGATGCTCAGTTAACAAAGCAAAATTATTTGTACGGAGTGCTACCAAGGGCACAACATTGGGTGCTCGGCGGCGATGGAAATTTAAGGGCGGATGAGAAGAGAGCGAATAAAATATGATATATCTCCGTTTATAAATCTTCTGTTGACAATCTTAAATGGAGAGATATGCGGTCAAGGAAAGTTACTGACCTGGCACAACATAGGGTGCCCGGTTAGCTATGGAGATGTACTGGGTGGTGATTGGAAATTGTCGATCAGGGCACAACATAGGGTGCTCGATAACGAAAGGAATATCTAGGATTAGGTATAGAATGACGCTCAGGGCATGACAGAGGATGCTCAGCGTCAGGTTAACAGAGGGTTGGACGACGTCCGAGTGTCAACAGTAGTATTACTTAACTAAAAATCTAACTTCCTTTTAGTATTAATACTGTTTAGAAGATTCAGGGTGTTTTATGATTATTTGATAATAGTTATATTAGTTAAGGATTGACTGACCGAAAACTGTCAGCTACGTGCCAGCGCTTGACAGGGGTTTTTCTTTATTAAATCAGGGATATAAGAATGTCACTGTGAGCGTATGAATTGTCGAGTGACGATGGAATAATTGAAGAGGTAATGGATTGAAGTGGCTGTCAGTCATTAACAAATTTCTAATCTTCGCTAAGACTATGTGATCAGGATTAAGGGAATTGTAATTACTTACCGTATTGTAACTGCAATCTATAGCTCTGCTGCACTTTTCTCTACCTTCACGCTTCCTGGAGGACCTCGGTCGCAGCGGGTAAGGTGGAATTTAATTCACTCGAAATTATGCACAGAGTTCTTTATTCAGTTTTGCACAATTGAATATCTAGCGCACGATTGACAATTGGAAGTCTTAACGCCGAATAATGTATGTTATAATGATTGATACAGCTCGAAGAATATAATGAATTACTTGTTTAATGGACGAATATAGAAGATATAATGAAATACTTGTTTAAAGGATGAATGCAGAATATATAATAAATCGGAGCGCGAAATTAGCGGTTTATATACCTTTGAGACAAAGGCAATTGAATCGGACTTTGATGCATTGGTCATAGGTCATTTGAAGGGCTTTGGGGGTGGGAATTACTTCTTCCAGAAAGGGCCGTCATAGAATTCTTCTTAATCGAATCACCGGGTAGCTACAGGAGCTTGCTTACGAATTTCTTATGTTTTGATACACGCCGGAGTGATATAGATAAGGAGTCTGCTGGTCTCTACCTCCCCTTGACCGAGTTACATGCATCGATCGATCTGAATAATCTTATATTTTATTCCTTGAATATTTCGTAATGCTAGGCTAGTGTAAAATATTAAAATTTGTATCTAATTCTCTTGTTTATGGAATCAATTTATAATAATTTATTGTTAGCTTAGTATTTCAATAATATTTTAGAGCTGATCAATTTTCATATAGTTTTAACTATTGGTTCTAATTATTTATAAAGAAAGCTGGTTGCAAATTATTATATGCAAAATATGATTCCACAAAGTATAACAGTGGAGTCTTAATAAAAGTAGTTATGTCGTCGCATAATGCTTAAGCTAAAAGTGAAGCGTTTACATAATTAGATTAATCATTTACAAAGCCATAATTATTATTTATTGAAGTTATTTATTTGAGTTATTAAGAGATTTTAACATAATTTCAATAATTGCTTTCAAATCTTTAATAGTTTATAAAAGTTAATTCAATAAGTAATTATGACTTTATAATCTCTTACATTTGTCGTAATAGAAGCTTGATTAATAATGACTGTTAAAACGTATTACTATCCCCAAACCTATGTTAAGGTGTTTTAATATTAATTAATTCTAAACTCGTTGGTTAGTTCCAGAGCGCTACATGTGCGCGCTTCGGTTCTAGGGATGGCGCCTGATTGGTTCGTGTCGCTAGTTCCAAAATGGAGCTCGCTGATTGGTCGCGGCACTGTTATATAGGGAAATCTTGAATTTCTTATAGTTTGTAGTTATAGACTAAAAGTATATTGCATTTCTAAGCTAAATAAGGCGTATAAAATAAGCACGCTAAGTAATTAACAATAATAATAAAAATCGCTAATAATAAGAAATAGAACGAATAGGTTATATAATTGTTCTGTATTTTATAAGTAAAAGCATTTCTTGATTGTTATTGCAAATATGGGTTCGAAAAAATGGCGGGACGTCACACTGCTTAAGTTTTTTTATGTGTGAAGGCTTTAACTTGAGTTCACTTGAGTTAACGCACTGAACTATAAGTAAACTGGAAAGCTCGCCGCTATGGGATCGTGCGCGCCGAGAGAGATAGCTGTTTAGTGGGCAAGAGTGCTTAGTGCGCATGCTCATGCCCACCTTTTACAGTCGCGTCCAAAATTTTTCTCGTGACAACTTGCTTATTTTTTAAAACTAAGGGTCGGTTGCTAAATAGGTTTTCTATTCGGACTGTACATTGGCTATCTCTCTCGGCGCGCGCGATCCCATAGCGGCGAGCTTTCCAGTTTACTTATAGTTCAGTGAGTTAACGTAAGTCGACACAAGTGCATGTAAATGGAAAGCACCCTATACATATAGATGTCTGTGGAAAGCACCCAAAGACTGGGAATTTATTTCTCAGCGTTGGTAACCGTGAAATCGGAGTTTCGCATTGTCACCGCGCGAGGTCTCCAATATCAGTTTGGAATCTGTCCGTCACTCCTGTCGATCTTTAAGAAATTTTAATGTGGTATTGCATCCCTCTAAGACGAAAATCCATATAAAAGGAAAAAAAACTTTATTGCTTGTGAGATACATAAAGTTATTTGCAATTTCGTAATATGTAATTTGTGACTATATTTGTGAATCAACTAATCAGCAATAGCATGATAATCAGATAGCATTTACAATAACAAAATATTGGTATAATGCCCTTGACGATAATATAATAGCAAACTATTTTTATTTATCTAATAAAAAAATTGTAATAAATAGAAACTCGAAAATAGTTTTGTGAGTTTAAAAGTGCAAAATAATTTTGGAACAGTAGAAAATATTTATTTTTGTATTTTGTGAAATGTTCTACAACATGTGTTTTAATATACAACTTAATCTATTGCTATTAAAAGATATGACTAATGAAAATTCACTATTTCTTATACAGGATATTTTGTTTGATGCTGCTAATTATGCATATTGTCTAATAATAATTTAGTATACCTTGCAACTTTATTAACAATGGCTTTATGCTTCATTTTAATCGTATACATTTATTTTATATATAATTTACCTTCTTAAGTATTTATAACAAATATACATATTTATATCTGTCTCGTTTTAGAAGAATATTTGCACACTGTAGCAAACATGTCAACTGATGTGAATATGCAGGCTGAAAAGGTATGTATAAAACAATCTTATTTGCATGTTGTGATGCTGCTCTGCGTGGTGACTGGGATGTATAATGATACTTTTCCATAATAAAAATATATACATATTGGGTTGCTGTCATATGTTGAGATTTTACTCATTCCTTTTCTGAAAAGTTAAAAACTTATGGTAAACTAAAATATTAATTAATTGATAATAATTTCTTTGGATCAAGTCCAATGGAGAAGCGAGTGTCGATAAAACCGAAGAAGAAGAGGGCAGATCATCTAAAGACCTGCATGTGGTACCTATCTCCAAATTAAATTTTGCTGCTTAAATACGATTCCTTTTCTTTATCCTGCTGTTTATATCTTTATTGTTTACAATTATATTATACAATCCTCTAATGTACAAGAAATTGAAATGTATATATGAATGTCATAATTAATCTTTTGAAAATTTTAGCAAGAGAGTGTTTCTGTTTATGGAGGTTGTGAGGGACCAAATGCAATGTATGTGAAACTGGTCAGTAGTGACGGACATGAGTTTATCGTTAAAAGGGAGCATGCATTAACAAGTGGTACTATCAAAGCAATGTTAAGCGGTCCTGGACAATTTGCAGAGAATGAAGCTAATGAAGTTAATTTTAGAGAAATCCCGTAAGTGTACAAAATATAGTAAACATACAAGTTATTCATTTTTTTATTTCAATATAAAATATTGTTTTTTTGCATTGATATGATTCCATTGTGAACAAGAAATTGAAGTATATATATTTTTTTTAGGTCTCATGTATTGCAAAAAGTCTGCATGTATTTTACTTACAAAGTGCGCTACACAAATAGCAGTACAGAAATACCGGAATTTCCCATTGCACCAGAAATCGCCTTAGAACTATTAATGGCCGGCAACTTCTTAGACTGTTAAACATCATTTGCATTGGTCTGTATCAGCAATTATGGAAACAATGCAGCTTTAATATGGTCGTATGAATGTGTCTATATATTGTGATACTTTGAAGCTTATGTCGGAGCATAATAGTTGAGCGTGTTGAACTCTTACACTCGTAACAGACATTTTAATGCTACAAGACAATGTAATCTTGAAGTTTTACAGTTATATATTCAGAATATTTCATTTGTTTGCTATGTTTAATAATTTATGTACCACAAGTGTGTACTATAAACATGTGACAATTACTGATAATAGGTTATTATCCACGGATTTTCGATACGCGTGTAGTGTGTCTATATATATATATATACATATATATATATATAAAATTTATCATATATATATATATATATATATATATATATATATATAAAATTCATTATACTCATCATTTCAGTGAAATTGTTATTACATTAGGAACAAATAAATCTAACGTTAAATTATAAACCTTATTTGCTATACCATGATTAATATCATACTATTTATATTAATGCTAAATCAAGTATGTATATATATTTATATCTATATATTTCTTTTGTTAATATTTATTCTTAATTTACATTAATTGTATTTACACTTATACCATCATTGTCCAGGCACACTGTATTACATATTGCAAAAAAAAAAAAGATCAGGTTTGATGGACTAAATAAAATACATCATTTTTAATTAAATCGAGTTAATTATAATCATTACTTATGAAATTTATACATTATATGATATTCAAAAAAATACACAATACTACAATTTTATAGGCTCTTCGTACTTATTCATAAATCTCATATTAATAAATATAATGTAAAAAAAGATGTACTTTTCACTATTGCTTATATAGGGAGCTTTTCAGCAAGAAATATAAATACATCACACAATTGGTTATCAAATGGAACCATTTTCAGGACTTTAGAAATTCTCTACTCAATAGCCAATTGAGTGACATTGTTTACTTGTTTTCTTACTGGAAAGCTCTCGTATTCTCTATATATTATTCATATTGATAATATTACTTCTGATATAACATACTATTACACATAAGTACATAAAGACAGATTTATATCTTTATAATTATATAATTTTATTTGCTTTTTGTATCTTTTTCGAGATCTTTGAATTTGGCTTCAAGTCGTTTAGAGTATGCTGCGAGTTTGTAAGCAGCTTGTTCCAGCTTGCTAACACTATCATCAATCTGATTGATATTATCTAGAATCGGTTGTAACTTTTGATACTTTTCATTCAGAGAATCCAATGACTGCACGACGTTCGACGATATAATTTTTAGTTCCGTGTACTTGGCGATAGTTTCTTTGTTTAAGCGTTCCAACAATTGATAGTCTGCGTGGGTGGAAGTGAGCTCCTCCTGCAGATATTCTCCTGTCTTCTCAAACATCATGTTCGCCAAACGACTTAGGTTCGGATCATGCGGGTCTAGCGCCTCGAAACTGCTAGTGCTGGTGGAAAGCGTGGTGCCACGTTTTGGCGATTCGCACCTCGAATATTGCTCTGCGGACAGATTTTCGATCAACGTTGGCTCGGTCTGCATCTCGTTCTTTGACGGATCCATAATTGACACGTTTGTATGACGTTACAACTGTGGGTGCGATCGCTTCTTAAACATTCACGGATTTTAGATCCTGCGCACAATAGAGAAAACATTAGGAATAGGGTATCGATTCTGTAACTGAAATGTAGTGAAAATGCTAAAAGCACCGACTAGATACTATCAGAGAGAAGAATGAGAGGGGCCATCCCGGCGATTTCGTTACGATAGCTTTTCGGTCCCGTACAGCAGCGCCTCTACATCCATTTTACAGCCACCCTGGAACTACATGGCCACATTTCGGTAGCATGGTACAACGGCCGATTGGTTCATGTCCGTGCTACGTCCATAATATTGTGGATCAAAAATATCGAAACATTATGAATTTACTAATATGTTTTATTAACTGCGCGTAACCGTTTTGGCATTCTAATATATACTACGATATAAATACAGCCCTTATAAATTGTTACTGAAGTATTTTTACGTATATTCGCATGTGCAATAAAGTATAAATTTTCTTAAATTATTTTTTCTTAATAAGTCTTAAAATCGATGAAAATAATGCAATCGTAGAAAATATATGCAATAAATTACTTTCTCTTCTTTCTTATTCTTGGAACAAAAGTACCAAGCATATTTATGCAATCAAGCATTTTAATCAAATTATGGTTTTAATTTATAGCTTTTTAGTATTAATTTATTTTTTACTTATTATTAATTTAATTAATTTTTTTAATTTATAAATTCGATTGTGTGTGGATGCGCTAGTGCGCACCTATGCACATTAAAGACTATTACATACAAATTTACATAAAAATAAGTATATTAATTAAAACAAGATAATTAATACTACACAAGTCTTTTGAAAATAAATATCATATAACAATAGGTGCGCTCCGCTTGATGCTATTTTCGAAGATCAAGATTCCTTGCCCCGATTCGTCCATAAAACGCTTCGGAGTGCATCTATTGAATATATAAAAAAATTTTAATACGAATTTAATTAAAAATTATCCGATTTATATCGTGTTTGGTGTTATTTTAATCCCAAAAATCTCATTAATTTATTACAATTATTTTCAAACGAGTAAAATACAAATAAAACTTTTAGTTTTTAATTAATAAAATGACATAATGGAGAGATAATAAAAGATCCCCGATGCCGGAGAGTCACCGAAAGCGGGAGCGAGAACGAGTAGATGAAGGAGCAAGCGAGATGACCAACATTAAAGAGTTCCGAAGTCTCTCTCACGAAGCCTGCTCCTTTATCTCTAATCTTTCGTATATATATATATATGTCTCTCATTTTACTATAGAAAATGAAACTTATATTTCGCATTTTATCGATTTGTAAATAATTGTAATGGATTAATGAGATGTTTGTGATTAAAATGACACCAAACATGACATAAATCGGCATAATTTTTAATTAAATTCGTAATAAAAATTTTATTAATTATCTATTAAAAATTATCCGATTTATATCGTGTTTGGTGTCATTTTAATAGCAAAAATCTCATTAATTCATTAAGATAATTTTCATAGCGATTAAATGCAAAATGAAAATTTTAGTTTTCATTTCATAAAATGTTTACATTCGCGAATTGCTATGGATAGGGAAAGCCCATTGTAAGAGACTTCGGAAATCTTTGATGATAGGTCATCTCGCTCGCTCTCTACTCGCGGTCTCGCTCTCGCTCTCACACTCGACGAGTTGCGCTAGAACAGCTCGGAAAGACAAGCTGGATCCGAGAACCGAGAGCGAGACCGAGAGTAGAGAGCGAGCGAGATGACCTATCATCAAAAAGTTCCGAAGCCTCTTACAATGGGCTTTCCCCATCCATAGCAATTCGCGAATGTAAACATTTTATGAAATGAAAACTAAAATTTTCATTTTGCATTTAATCGCTATGAAAATTATCTTAATAGATTAATGAGATTTTTGTTATTAAAATGACACCAAACACGATATAAATCGGATAATTTTTAATAGATAATTAATAAAATTTTTATTACGAATTTAATTAAAAATTATGCCGATTTATGTCATGTTTGGTGTCATTTTAATCACAAACATCTCATTAAACCATTACAATTATTTACAAATCGATAAAATGCGAAATATAAGTTTCATTTTC
>OZ020544.1:3275110-3492997 GCA_963971435.1 Lasius platythorax
CAAACGCCCCTCGCACCCATTTTCAAAGTTGGAACTATTTCGCACACCCATTTTCTGGCACTGCCGATAACGTCTCCACTTGGTGCGTGTCCATACTACGCCCATAATTGTGGATCTAAAATATCGAAATATCATGAATTTATTAACATATTTTATTAACTGCGCGTAACGTTTTGGTATTCTAATATGTACTACGATATAATACAGTGATATATAAATTATTACTGAAGTATTTATACGTATATCCACATGTCCAATGAAATCAATTTTCTTCAATCAATTTGTTTTAATAAGTTTTAATTGAATATAATGTAGAAAATACATATATGCAATAAATTACTTTCACTCTTTCTTATTCTTGGAACAAAGGTATTAAGCATTTAAGCAATCATGCATTTTAATCAAATTATGGTTTTAATTTATAGCTTTGTATATTAATTTTTTATATTAATTTATTTTTTACTTATTATTAACTTAATTAATTTTTTATTTATAAATTCGATTGGATGCGTAGTCTTTTAAAAATAAACATATAACAATAGGTGCGCTCCGCTTGACGCTATATTTTCGCTTCGAAGACTAATTGTAAGATTCTTCACTCTATCTAGTTAAAAATTATCCGATTTATGTCGTGTTTGATGTCGTTTTAATCGCCAAAATCTCATTAATCTATTAAGATTATTTTCAAGCCGATTAAATGCAAAATAGAAGTTTTAGTTTTCATTTCAAAGAATGTTTACATTCATGAATTGCTATGGATGGGGAGAGCCCATTGTAAGAGACTTCGGAACTCTTTGATGATAGGTCATCTCGCTCGCTCTCTACTCGCGATCTCGCTCTCGCTCTCACACTCGACGAGTCGCGCTAGAACAGCTCGGAAAGATAAGCTGATCCGAGAATCGAAACACATTCGTAAACATGTAAACATTTTATGAAATAAAAACTAAAACTTTTATTTTGCATTTAATCGTCTTGAAAATAATATTACTGGACTAATAAGATTTTTGCGATTAAAATGACATCAAACACGACATAAATCGGGTAATTTTTAACTAGATAAGTAATTAAAATTTTGATTACCTATCTAGTTAAAAATTACCCGATTTATGTCGTGTTTGATGTCATTTTAATCGCAAAAATCTTATTAATCCAGTAAGATTATTTTCAAACCGATTAAATGCAAAATAGAAGTTTTAATTTTTCTCGATTCTCGGATCAGCTTATCTTTCCGAGCTGTTCTAACGCGACTCGTCGAGTGTGAGAGCGAGAGCGAGATCGCGAGTAGAGAGCGAGCGAGATGACCTATCATCAAAGAGTTCCGAAGTCTCTTACAATGGGCTCTCCCCATCCATAGCAATTCAGGAATGTAAACATTTTTTGAAATGAAAACTAAAACTTCTATTTTGCATTTAATCGGCTTGAAAATAATCTTACTGGATTAATAAGATTTTTGCGATTAAAATGACATCAAAGACGACATAAATCGGGTAATTTTTAACTAGATAAGTAATTAAAATTTTGATTACCTATCTAGTTAAAAATTACCCGATTTATGTCGTGTTTGATGTCATTTTAATCGCAAAAATCTTATTAATCCAGTAAGATTATTTTCAAACATCTCGCTCGCTCTCTACTCGCGGTCTCGCTCTCGCTCTCACACTCGACGAGTTGCGCTAGAACAGCTCGGAAAGATAAGCTGGATCCGAGAACCGAGAGCGAGACCGAGAGTAGAGAGCGAGCGAGATGACCTATCATCAAAGAGTTCCGAAGTCTCTTACAATGGGCTTTCCCCATCCATAGCAATTCGCGAATGTAAACATTTTATGAAATGAAAACTAAAATTTTCATTTTGCATTTAATCGCTATGAAAATTATCTTAATGGATTAAAGAGATTTTTGCTATTAAAATGACACCAAACACGATATAAATCGGATAATTTTTAATAGATAATTAATAAAATTTTTATTACGAATTTAATTAAAAATTATGCCGATTTATGTCGTGTTTGGTGTCATTTTAATCACAAACATCTCATTAATCCATTACAATTATTTACAAATCGATAAAATGCGAAATATAAGTTTCATTTTCTATAGTAAAATGAAAGACATATATATATATATATATATATATATATACGAAAGATTAGAGATAAAGGAGCAGGCTTCGTGAGAGAGACTTCGGAACTCTTTAATGTTGGTCATCTCGCTTGCTCCTTCATCTACTCGTTCTCGCTCCCGCTTTCGGTGACTCTCCGGCATCGGAGATCTTTTATTATCTCTCCATTATGTCATTTTATTAATTAAAAATTAAAAGTTTTATTTGTATTTTACTCGTTTGAAAATAATTGTAATAAATTAATGAGATTTTTGGGATTAAAATAACACCAAACACGATATAAATCGGATAATTTTTAATTAAATTCGTATTAAAATTTTTTTATATATTCAATAGATGCACTCCGAAGCGTTTTATGGACGAATCGGGGCAAGGAATCTTGATCTTCGAAAATAGCATCAAGCGGAGCGCACCTATTGTTATATGATATTTATTTTCAAAAGACTTGTGTAGTATTAATTATCTTGTTTTAATTAATATACTTATTTTTATCTAAATTTGTATGTAATAGTCTTTAATGTGCATAGGTGCGCACTAGCGCATCCACACACAATCGAATTTATAAATTAAAAAAATTAATTAAATTAATAATAAGTAAAAAATAAATTAATACTAAAAAGCTATAAATTAAAACCATAATTTGATTAAAATGCTTGATTGCATAAATATGCTTGGTACTTTTGTTCCAAGAATAAGAAAGAAGAGAAAGTAATTTATTGCATATATTTTCTACGATTGCATTATTTTCATCGATTTTAAGACTTATTAAGAAAAAATAATTTAAGAAAATTTATACTTTATTGCACATGCGAATATACGTAAAAATACTTCAGTAACAATTTATAAGGGCTGTATTTATATCGTAGTATATACTAGAATGCCAAAACGGTTACGCGCAGTTAATAAAACATATTAGTAAATTCATAATGTTTCGATATTTTTGATCCACAATATTATGGACGTAGCACGGACATGAACCAATCGGCCGTTGTACCATGCTACCGAAAATGAATGTGGCCATGTAGTTCCAGGGTGGCTGTAAAATGGATGTAGAGGCGCTGCTGTACGGGACCGAAAAGCTATCGTAACGAAATCGCCGGGATGGCCCCTCTCATTCTTCTCTCTGATACTATTAAGCAGAGACATTATATAATGTCTCTGCTATTAAGGGTCGGCAGGAGACCCAGGCAAACTCCGAATTGATGTTGGAGACCTCGCGCGGTGACAGCACGAAACTCCGGTTTCAGTGTTGCCAACGCTGAGAAACCGATTCCGCGTTTTATGTAGTGGTGTATGTCCATATACATACAAACACCATTGAATTGCTCACGCGGACGCACGGTAGAGAGACAGATATCCTGAAAATGCTTTCTGGCCTTCCGTAGCAGAAGGCAGTACCGTAGCAAGCCTAATAAGCACCCACTTTTTAAAATTTTATATATGTTTATGCACATGTGCGTATATATATATTATTAGTATGTAAAAATTATGTGTAAAAATTGTCTGATAATAAATAATAAATATTTTAATTATTTAGACATTCTTAAGTTAATTACCTTTAAAAAATATATTTCTTGAATAATTTATCTATTTTCCAATATATTATTAAAAAATTAATATTGATATATTTTAACTCGAGTTTTCTGGGTGATATTGAACATTCTTGCATTGAGCCATCATACGTTACTTCTCAATTCTTTCACGTTATAAGTATTTATAGAGCAGAGCAGAGCAGAGCAGAGCAGAGCAGAGCAGAGCAGAGCAGAGCAGAGCAGAGCAGAGCAGAGCAGAGCAGAGCAGAGCAGAGCAGAGCAGAGCAGAGCAGAGCAGAGCAGAGCAGAGCAGAGCAGAGCAGAGCAGAGCAGAGCAGAGCAGAGCAGAGCAGAGCAGAGCAGAGCAGAGCAGAGCAGAGCAGAGCAGAGCAGAGCAGAGCAGAGCAGAGCAGAGCAGAGCAGAGCAGAGCAGAGCAGAGCAGAGCAGAGCAGAGCAGAGCAGAGCAGAGCAGAGCAGAGCAGAGCAGAGCAGAGCAGAGCAGAGCAGAGCAGAGCAGAGCAGAGCAGAGCAGAGCAGAGCAGAGCAGAGCAGAGCAGAGCAGAGCAGAGCAGAGCAGAGCAGAGCAGAGCAGAGCAGAGCAGAGCAGAGCAGAGCAGAGCAGAGCAGAGCAGAGCAGAGCAGAGCAGAGCAGAGCAGAGCAGAGCAGAGCAGAGCAGAGCAGAGCAGAGCAGAGCAGAGCAGAGCAGAGCAGAGCAGAGCAGAGCAGAGCAGAGCAGAGCAGAGCAGAGCAGAGCAGAGCAGAGCAGAGCAGAGCAGAGCAGAGCAGAGCAGAGCAGAGCAGAGCAGAGCAGAGCAGAGCAGAGCAGAGCAGAGCAGAGCAGAGCAGAGCAGAGCAGAGCAGAGCAGAGCAGAGCAGAGCAGAGCAGAGCAGAGCAGAGCAGAGCAGAGCAGAGCAGAGCAGAGCAGAGCAGAGCAGAGCAGAGCAGAGCAGAGCAGAGCAGAGCAGAGCAGAGCAGAGCAGAGCAGAGCAGAGCAGAGCAGAGCAGAGCAGAGCAGAGCAGAGCAGAGCAGAGCAGAGCAGAGCAGAGCAGAGCAGAGCAGAGCAGAGCAGAGCAGAGCAGAGCAGAGCAGAGCAGAGCAGAGCAGAGCAGAGCAGAGCAGAGCAGAGCAGAGCAGAGCAGAGCAGAGCAGAGCAGAGCAGAGCAGAGCAGAGCAGAGCAGAGCAGAGCAGAGCAGAGCAGAGCAGAGCAGAGCAGAGCAGAGCAGAGCAGAGCAGAGCAGAGCAGAGCAGAGCAGAGCAGAGCAGAGCAGAGCAGAGCAGAGCAGAGCAGAGCAGAGCAGAGCAGAGCAGAGCAGAGCAGAGCAGAGCAGAGCAGAGCAGAGCAGAGCAGAGCAGAGCAGAGCAGAGCAGAGCAGAGCAGAGCAGAGCAGAGCAGAGCAGAGCAGAGCAGAGCAGAGCAGAGCAGAGCAGAGCAGAGCAGAGCAGAGCAGAGCAGAGCAGAGCAGAGCAGAGCAGAGCAGAGCAGAGCAGAGCAGAGCAGAGCAGAGCAGAGCAGAGCAGAGCAGAGCAGAGCAGAGCAGAGCAGAGCAGAGCAGAGCAGAGCAGAGCAGAGCAGAGCAGAGCAGAGCAGAGCAGAGCAGAGCAGAGCAGAGCAGAGCAGAGCAGAGCAGAGCAGAGCAGAGCAGAGCAGAGCAGAGCAGAGCAGAGCAGAGCAGAGCAGAGCAGAGCAGAGCAGAGCAGAGCAGAGCAGAGCAGAGCAGAGCAGAGCAGAGCAGAGCAGAGCAGAGCAGAGCAGAGCAGAGCAGAGCAGAGCAGAGCAGAGCAGAGCAGAGCAGAGCAGAGCAGAGCAGAGCAGAGCAGAGCAGAGCAGAGCAGAGCAGAGCAGAGCAGAGCAGAGCAGAGCAGAGCAGAGCAGAGCAGAGCAGAGCAGAGCAGAGCAGAGCAGAGCAGAGCAGAGCAGAGCAGAGCAGAGCAGAGCAGAGCAGAGCAGAGCAGAGCAGAGCAGAGCAGAGCAGAGCAGAGCAGAGCAGAGCAGAGCAGAGCAGAGCAGAGCAGAGCAGAGCAGAGCAGAGCAGAGCAGAGCAGAGCAGAGCAGAGCAGAGCAGAGCAGAGCAGAGCAGAGCAGAGCAGAGCAGAGCAGAGCAGAGCAGAGCAGAGCAGAGCAGAGCAGAGCAGAGCAGAGCAGAGCAGAGCAGAGCAGAGCAGAGCAGAGCAGAGCAGAGCAGAGCAGAGCAGAGCAGAGCAGAGCAGAGCAGAGCAGAGCAGAGCAGAGCAGAGCAGAGCAGAGCAGAGCAGAGCAGAGCAGAGCAGAGCAGAGCAGAGCAGAGCAGAGCAGAGCAGAGCAGAGCAGAGCAGAGCAGAGCAGAGCAGAGCAGAGCAGAGCAGAGCAGAGCAGAGCAGAGCAGAGCAGAGCAGAGCAGAGCAGAGCAGAGCAGAGCAGAGCAGAGCAGAGCAGAGCAGAGCAGAGCAGAGCAGAGCAGAGCAGAGCAGAGCAGAGCAGAGCAGAGCAGAGCAGAGCAGAGCAGAGCAGAGCAGAGCAGAGCAGAGCAGAGCAGAGCAGAGCAGAGCAGAGCAGAGCAGAGCAGAGCAGAGCAGAGCAGAGCAGAGCAGAGCAGAGCAGAGCAGAGCAGAGCAGAGCAGAGCAGAGCAGAGCAGAGCAGAGCAGAGCAGAGCAGAGCAGAGCAGAGCAGAGCAGAGCAGAGCAGAGCAGAGCAGAGCAGAGCAGAGCAGAGCAGAGCAGAGCAGAGCAGAGCAGAGCAGAGCAGAGCAGAGCAGAGCAGAGCAGAGCAGAGCAGAGCAGAGCAGAGCAGAGCAGAGCAGAGCAGAGCAGAGCAGAGCAGAGCAGAGCAGAGCAGAGCAGAGCAGAGCAGAGCAGAGCAGAGCAGAGCAGAGCAGAGCAGAGCAGAGCAGAGCAGAGCAGAGCAGAGCAGAGCAGAGCAGAGCAGAGCAGAGCAGAGCAGAGCAGAGCAGAGCAGAGCAGAGCAGAGCAGAGCAGAGCAGAGCAGAGCAGAGCAGAGCAGAGCAGAGCAGAGCAGAGCAGAGCAGAGCAGAGCAGAGCAGAGCAGAGCAGAGCAGAGCAGAGCAGAGCAGAGCAGAGCAGAGCAGAGCAGAGCAGAGCAGAGCAGAGCAGAGCAGAGCAGAGCAGAGCAGAGCAGAGCAGAGCAGAGCAGAGCAGAGCAGAGCAGAGCAGAGCAGAGCAGAGCAGAGCAGAGCAGAGCAGAGCAGAGCAGAGCAGAGCAGAGCAGAGCAGAGCAGAGCAGAGCAGAGCAGAGCAGAGCAGAGCAGAGCAGAGCAGAGCAGAGCAGAGCAGAGCAGAGCAGAGCAGAGCAGAGCAGAGCAGAGCAGAGCAGAGCAGAGCAGAGCAGAGCAGAGCAGAGCAGAGCAGAGCAGAGCAGAGCAGAGCAGAGCAGAGCAGAGCAGAGCAGAGCAGAGCAGAGCAGAGCAGAGCAGAGCAGAGCAGAGCAGAGCAGAGCAGAGCAGAGCAGAGCAGAGCAGAGCAGAGCAGAGCAGAGCAGAGCAGAGCAGAGCAGAGCAGAGCAGAGCAGAGCAGAGCAGAGCAGAGCAGAGCAGAGCAGAGCAGAGCAGAGCAGAGCAGAGCAGAGCAGAGCAGAGCAGAGCAGAGCAGAGCAGAGCAGAGCAGAGCAGAGCAGAGCAGAGCAGAGCAGAGCAGAGCAGAGCAGAGCAGAGCAGAGCAGAGCAGAGCAGAGCAGAGCAGAGCAGAGCAGAGCAGAGCAGAGCAGAGCAGAGCAGAGCAGAGCAGAGCAGAGCAGAGCAGAGCAGAGCAGAGCAGAGCAGAGCAGAGCAGAGCAGAGCAGAGCAGAGCAGAGCAGAGCAGAGCAGAGCAGAGCAGAGCAGAGCAGAGCAGAGCAGAGCAGAGCAGAGCAGAGCAGAGCAGAGCAGAGCAGAGCAGAGCAGAGCAGAGCAGAGCAGAGCAGAGCAGAGCAGAGCAGAGCAGAGCAGAGCAGAGCAGAGCAGAGCAGAGCAGAGCAGAGCAGAGCAGAGCAGAGCAGAGCAGAGCAGAGCAGAGCAGAGCAGAGCAGAGCAGAGCAGAGCAGAGCAGAGCAGAGCAGAGCAGAGCAGAGCAGAGCAGAGCAGAGCAGAGCAGAGCAGAGCAGAGCAGAGCAGAGCAGAGCAGAGCAGAGCAGAGCAGAGCAGAGCAGAGCAGAGCAGAGCAGAGCAGAGCAGAGCAGAGCAGAGCAGAGCAGAGCAGAGCAGAGCAGAGCAGAGCAGAGCAGAGCAGAGCAGAGCAGAGCAGAGCAGAGCAGAGCAGAGCAGAGCAGAGCAGAGCAGAGCAGAGCAGAGCAGAGCAGAGCAGAGCAGAGCAGAGCAGAGCAGAGCAGAGCAGAGCAGAGCAGAGCAGAGCAGAGCAGAGCAGAGCAGAGCAGAGCAGAGCAGAGCAGAGCAGAGCAGAGCAGAGCAGAGCAGAGCAGAGCAGAGCAGAGCAGAGCAGAGCAGAGCAGAGCAGAGCAGAGCAGAGCAGAGCAGAGCAGAGCAGAGCAGAGCAGAGCAGAGCAGAGCAGAGCAGAGCAGAGCAGAGCAGAGCAGAGCAGAGCAGAGCAGAGCAGAGCAGAGCAGAGCAGAGCAGAGCAGAGCAGAGCAGAGCAGAGCAGAGCAGAGCAGAGCAGAGCAGAGCAGAGCAGAGCAGAGCAGAGCAGAGCAGAGCAGAGCAGAGCAGAGCAGAGCAGAGCAGAGCAGAGCAGAGCAGAGCAGAGCAGAGCAGAGCAGAGCAGAGCAGAGCAGAGCAGAGCAGAGCAGAGCAGAGCAGAGCAGAGCAGAGCAGAGCAGAGCAGAGCAGAGCAGAGCAGAGCAGAGCAGAGCAGAGCAGAGCAGAGCAGAGCAGAGCAGAGCAGAGCAGAGCAGAGCAGAGCAGAGCAGAGCAGAGCAGAGCAGAGCAGAGCAGAGCAGAGCAGAGCAGAGCAGAGCAGAGCAGAGCAGAGCAGAGCAGAGCAGAGCAGAGCAGAGCAGAGCAGAGCAGAGCAGAGCAGAGCAGAGCAGAGCAGAGCAGAGCAGAGCAGAGCAGAGCAGAGCAGAGCAGAGCAGAGCAGAGCAGAGCAGAGCAGAGCAGAGCAGAGCAGAGCAGAGCAGAGCAGAGCAGAGCAGAGCAGAGCAGAGCAGAGCAGAGCAGAGCAGAGCAGAGCAGAGCAGAGCAGAGCAGAGCAGAGCAGAGCAGAGCAGAGCAGAGCAGAGCAGAGCAGAGCAGAGCAGAGCAGAGCAGAGCAGAGCAGAGCAGAGCAGAGCAGAGCAGAGCAGAGCAGAGCAGAGCAGAGCAGAGCAGAGCAGAGCAGAGCAGAGCAGAGCAGAGCAGAGCAGAGCAGAGCAGAGCAGAGCAGAGCAGAGCAGAGCAGAGCAGAGAGAGAGAGAGAGAGAGAGAGAGAGAGAGAGAGATATTATACAATAAAATCAATCGAAGAAAAATCAAGATAAGCTTGTCATATCTGTGTATGTATATTTTAATATATACTTATATATTAAATATTTTAATAAATAAATATAATTGAAATAATTAATAAGTGAAATATATTATGCAGACAATGTTCAGCCTGTGTTGAATTTATGCCATGTAGCTCAAGCTACAATCAATAATTAATAATCCAATAATATAAACAATAATTATTTTTATACGATAGTAAATTTGAATATATAAAAATATTTAAAAAAATATATATATATTTAAATATACTATTATTATAAAAAAATAATTGTTGATTATATTCATTGGATTATTAATTATTGATTAAATATTGATTAAATTATTGATTAAATATTGATTTAATTATTGATTAAATATTCGGTGATGTGTGCTTACACGGACACATACGAGGTCTGTTCAAAAAGTTTCCTTTTTTCCATTGACGTATACTTTTTGAACAGATTTCGTATATCATGCAAGAGAGAAGACGACGCAATCTTCTCTCCTGTCACACGGCCAGTGTGCCACTACGGAATATTCCCCAGATTCTGCTGTTAGCTGCACCTTAGGTACAAATCTTGTCATTTCGTAATTTTCGTTTTACGCTTCAAAAAATTAATATTCTTTATAAAACTTTATGTTGACGTATTCTTTATATTGTCATAATTATGGCTACAACGTAAGATTTAACAATTTGGCTCTAAAAATTTAATAATAAATATAATACGAATTCGGGCGCAACTACACCTGATCCGTGGTTAGCTGTATATTGCTCGTCTATTATTGAATTTTTATTTTTTCCATTTTTCCCAAAAAATTACTTTGTAGCCAAAGAAAGACGATGCTACGGATTACGAATATCATAATGAAAATGCGATTTATTCTTTATTTTAACTATAATACGAAAATTACGAATCCGTAATTCACGGCTTTCCGCGGGAGGTCTCCACCGTGTCTCCTGCCGACCCTTAAGGGTCGGCAGGAGACACGGTGGAGACCTCTATCGGGCGGCCGTGAATTATGGATTCGCTTTTTGCAAATTATGACCAAAATAATGAGAAAATCATATTAAAATTATGATATTCCTAATCAGGAGGATTGTCCGCAAGGCGGTAAAGAGCGATTTTCTGAAAAAAAGGTCAAAATAAAACTTCTAATAAATGTGGGGAAATGCACAGCTAGCAACGGGTTAGGTTGGGTTAGCCACGAGTCCGTATTTTATTTTTTATAAAATTTTAAGAGCCAAAATACAAAATCCGGCTTTGTTACGACTTACGTTATTATATAAGGAATATATTAAAAAAAGTTTCACGAGACAATATAACTTTTCCGAAGAAATATTTGCAAAAAGCGGATCTCACTAAGGAGCAGCTCATGGGGAATATTTCGTGGTAGCACACTGACCGCGTGACAAGGAGAGATGTATGCGTCATCTTTGTCTCTCTTGCATCGCATATGTAGTAGCGTCCGTATAGGCACACATCGATATGTTGAGCACACGGATGCGATTGTTGGGAGATGATTTTAGACAAGGAGCGACAATCGCGTGCTCCTTGTCCCTCTACTGCGCTAATGCTACACACAGCATCGATAATGATCAGAGCTGAATATATCGCTTTGTATCGATATGCCGACAATGCTTTTTGGCCTCTTGTGGCATAAAAAGAGGCGTCCATTTTTTATGAATTTTATATTTACATATGCATATATGTATGTACATACATATATGTCTGAATTATAGAATTATGTCTAAATCATTCAGTCTTTCACGCTAGAAACTCAAATTCATAGACATCGATAAAATTTTTTTAAACAATATATTTGAATATATATGAATCTATTACATATATTTTTTGGTAAAGACGATTAATTTAAGCAATATTGAAAATATTAATAATTTTTTATAGCTGCTATTGATTTATTACAGGATTAATTTACACTAATTTATTCACGAAATAAATTTTTTTGCATATATATATTATATATATACACAAAATGTGTATGTAGTAATAAAATGATATAAATATTTTCAATTTAATTTAATTTTATTTATAATTTAATTTTTTTATTTTAAGAATTCTCAAATTAATTGGTTTTACAAAAAATGTACTTAATAATTTTTATATATTCATATATATAAATAAAAAAATTTTATGAATAAAAAAATATGAATAAAAAAAGTCTTATCGATGCTTATATAGATTCGAACTTGAGTTTCCAGCGTGAGAGACTGAATACCCTTGCACTGAGCTATTATTTATTATTCATAAATGCTTTTATGTTATCATTATTTATGCAACAGATGTTCTTACACGGCACAAATATAATCGAACAGAAATCAAGATAATATATTTGTCGGTCTATAAAATTTGCGATTGCTGAAAGATATTGTCAGTCAAGAATTAACAATCGTGCTCTCTTTGTCGCTCTATCGCGCTGACGATATATAAAGTATCGATGAAGAAGCAAGTGAAAAAGCAATAAATTGTCAAGCCTAATAAGCGCCCGTGTCTTACATACTGTATATTAGTTCACTCCGTGAACTATTAGTCTGCTGTTATTATTTATCATCATACAATGTGAAGCATATATACAATTTTTAGATACTTTGGTATATATTATACGCATACATATGTATACGCAAATATAAATTTTCCAAAAAGTGGGCGCCCATTAGCCTTGTTGCATTACTGCTTTCTGCCACGAGAGGCCAGAAAGCATTTTTCTATCCATTCTCTCTACGGTGCGTCCGCGCGAGCGATGCAATGGTGTTTGTACGTATACGGACATACACCACTACATACAGACCGAGAATTTATATCTCAGCGTTGGTAACCCTGAAACCGGAGTTTCGCATTGTCACCGCGCGAGGTCTCCATTATCAATTCGGAATCTGGGGGTCGATTCTGTATCTAAAATCTAGTGAAAATGCTAAAAGTGAGCGGTTGCTGCGATTCAGTAACTTTCATCATGGTGAAAATGTGAGCCATCTCACGGGAGTTCGTTCGACAAGAAATTTCTTGTCGAATGGTGAAATCCGAGAGTGAAAGACTGAGAGATAGAGCGAGAGAAAAATCATAGACAGCGTCGTGACGCGTTTTTGACAGTTTATAAAAGGTTAAGTGTCGTTGCTTTGTTTACAGTTCTCATCGTCGTGTGTTCATGTTAACATTTTGTCCATTAAAGAACATTAAAAAACATTAAAGAATTATAATAGTTAATCGAAAATTTGTGCTTCCGTTTATTTCGTTTTTGTCATTGTTTTGTGGACCGTAATCCTCACGCGTCGTTTACAGTTCGTTGCATAAATTACTTTTTGTGTGTTTTTATAAATAATAGCTTTTATGAATATAAATATAATTATATTTTTTTGGACTAAAAAGTATAAATATATTTTTACTTATTAAAAGCTTTACAAACTATTTCCTTTCACCCTTTTTTATTTTTGACGAAAATTATTTTTATCTCTCATTTTGTTTATATGTATAACTCTAAATATATATATCTAAAATGTGTGTGTAAATGTCATTTATTTTAAGTTTAACAATATTGTTTATTAAATCTAATTGACATTAATAACGCCATAAAATTTTATTTTACTATATTGTTACATAAAAAAGTTTCTTTGTTTACTTATATATACATATATATATATATATAGAGTGCTTTTTTATTTAATTTATTCAAGTCCAAATTATATACAAAACATTGATCCCAACAAATATATATTTACTAATAATACATAAATATTGTTTTCTAATGAATAATCATGTTTCTGTTATCTTATTCTTTTATTATGCAAATGTTTTATTTTGAAATGTATTTTTTAAATTAATGCTCGCGCACAAGCATTTTGAGAAAATCTGAACATGGCTAATTGATGTATTCTATAATTGTGTTGTAACGCCGAAAAAAGGAATTTATTCGCAAGAGTTAAAAGCTGTTTTTTAAATGGTGAACCTTCAAACATTTGTGATTATTATTTTAGGTACAGTTTCTGTACGTACAAAACGTTTTTCCCCACACTAGCAAATCTAGTGATTTCGTATTTTCACTTCGTATTTTCACTACGTTACAGAATCGTGCAAACAAATTCACGTGAGATGAAAGTGCGAGAAGTGAGTGATCTCACTTGAGTTACAGAATCGACCTCCTGGCCGTCACTCCTGCCGACCCTTAAAGACTGACAGCCCTGGGTAAATTTGCGTGACTGCCAAGTGGGCTCGGTGGGCCCGGAGGTAATTGAAGGACGTTGACATTATCGATCGTTTTTACTACACGAAGGATAACAGATACGAACATTTTATCTTACCACTGTGACGTCTCAACAGATAAAATTCTTTTTTCGATGCTTTAACAGATTTCCTTGTTATCTTCCATACGTTCGGCATATTCAAATGCAAGGTTTCATTTTAAATATTTAATTATTCCTTTTAAGAGATTTGTACTAACCAAGAGCAAGATTGAAGAAAACTAGTATACCTATAAAGTTATATAAAGAAATCATATATTAACTGTTATTGGATAAGCGCATGTAAAGTAACAAAATATAAGTAACGCTAGCAATAAGAATTACAACGTGAATAAGGCATGTAAAAGAAGTCCTAACTCGAAACCTGCGAACTCGCCCTAAAGACTTTAATTAATCCAAATATTAATTGTAATATAGTCGAGTCTAATTCGTAAATTATTAACGTAAAGATTCACTTTAACTAATTTAATTTATTATAATTATGCCAAATTATAAATTATAATTTCAAAACCCGAGTCTAAATCAACGACAAAAATTGTATAATATTTAACCAACATTGTACCTTATAAACGCGAGCGGAACATTATGAAATTATATTAATGAAGAATATTATAAGGAGCCAAAAATCTTGCCACAAGGAACTCGGACGCTCTCCTTATCCGCCCAGCTAATTATCTCTCATCAACAAGATAAGCGAGGTATGCGAATCATCGATCCAACGGACAAAGGAACTGACGAAAATTCTAATGCAAGACTCCCACCCTGTCAAAAAAAGAAGGACCAGAGACCGTCCGCCGTTGTCCTCCGCCCGTCAGAAGTTCTTCTCCGGTGTTACAGTTAAGACGTCTCGTAGACAGACTCTTTACATCGCCGTATATTCCACTGTATTTCTCTGCATTTTATATCTTTTACTCATAGTAGAAGTAGTAATAAAAGGTTATTGTGCAAATCCAGCGAAGATAATTTATTGAACAACTTTCTTCTACAAATCCGATGGGAAGATAGACGTCTCCATTTGAAGGAAGGACGAGTAATTATTCCGAGGAATAGAAGGCTCCGTTTCAAAGAATCTATAACAACAGATCCATTTTAATTTTGAGTATAAATAATAATATATATATTTATATATTATTCTTATATTTTTGGGTAAGTGAAATATCCAGGTATGTTGTCGTCTTTTATTCTTTTTTCCTAATAGTAGATCACTTTACCTCCTGTATCCCAGTAAACCCGGTGAACGCAGGGTGACAAAAATAAGGAGGCATACCTTATTGTTACGTACTCTTAGTATATCGAATTTTCTAATAATTCTTTTCGCTATCTTTATGAGCAAGCAAATAATTGATAACGTTTTCACATAATTCACGGATGATTTTTGAATTCATTTACTTTCATTTTGCGTATTTGTTTGTTCTTCCCCAGACTTCAAGCAATTTATTCATAAGCGTATCTCGATTTCCAGATATTCACGCTGTTTCTTATTCGTTAGCTGAATTGTTTATTAATATCTTCAAGTCTTATAATTTAATTTTTATTTCCCTTACTTTACCCTCTGATTTATTAACCTAGACGTAACACCACAATCATATCTTATTACCGACAATGAAAAGTTAAACATACCTACAGTGTAAAAGCTATGGAAAATAATATAATATATGTATTGTGTACTCTTTATATAAAATAAAAAGATTCGTATTTAAGTAAAAAAATAATCTATTATATATATTTAAATATTATCATCGCGTATTAATTATACATATTATATATATAATTAATTACCAATTATTATAATTATCACAATTATTATAAAATGTAATGGAAGGTACTATAATAATATATAAAAAATATATAAACAAATTAATTATATTAAACCATTGTACATGGATATTTGAATATAATTCTAACCTCTCTGAATATTATTTTTTTTCTGACAATGAGATCGAACATATTGTATTTTATTATTAATAAAAATCTTTTTAGAAATATCTTCTTAGAAATTTATATTTCTTTTTATAATATCTTTTAATAATTATATATAAGTTAATTATTTTCAAAATAATAAAATAAAAAATAAGAGCTTTTTAATTTTTATTTTATAAAATGTTAACACACACACACATTTGTGAATTATTATGGATAGGGAAAAACCCCCATTGTGTGTATGTGTGTAAGAGACTTCGGATTAAGGTACCTTTTCATGCTGACGCTCGACGCTAGATTTCAAGCGATCACGTGACTACATGTGACGCCAGCGTCAACAGAAAGAAGTTCGATTTATCCAACTTCCAGCGTCAAATGATCAAAGCCGGTAAAGTTTAATTTGTTTCAGTTAGTTACAATTAAACCAAGGTGAAAATGGATCGTGAAAATGTAAGTTCATTTAATTGATCAATAAAATTTTATGTAATTATTATTTATTTGTTATTTAATTATCTGAAACAGTTGAAATCGTAACAATTAAAAAAGAACTTGAAATTAATTTAAATTAATTTAAAAATTAAATAATTAAATTTAAAAATAAATAAATTTAAAAATTAATTTATTTATTTAAATTAATTTCAAGTTACAAATATATGTATAATGCTAAATAATAATTAATAAACAGTAATACTTAGTAGACATTTATCATACAAAAATACAAACCTTAGAGTTAATGATAATCGTTCTGCTTTTGAAATTGGTTCTCTGCATAAATATTGCTTTGAAATTACAGGTCCAATCATAGTCAATAATTCTTCAAAGTGTGCAGGAGTCATACGAAAATAGTTAAAGAACGTAGAATCATTCAGTGAAACTGTTGGAAATAGTGAATAGTAAAAACTATGCTGCTTGCGTCTTTGGAGCAATGGATCCACCCAAAACCGTTTTCTCGAATATTTCCGTTTACATTTTTCATCTTCTATTGTTAATAACTTAATTAAAAATGCCAAAATTCGTTTTTTCTTTTCCTTTTGTTTCTTATTAATTATTTGTAAACACTCACGATGCCACAAATAATGTTTATATGAATAAGACATTTTGCTTTACGGAATACGTAAAGTATTCTGTACTGCAGCGTCAATAATATTTGACGCTATATCCTTTTCATGCGCTTTTCGCTATCCAGCGTCAACTTTGATCACGTGACCTGTCTTGACGCTAAAAATGAGCGTCGAGCGTCAGCATGAAAAGGTACCTTTAGGGTCTCTATTAGGTACCTTTAGGGTCTCTATTAGGTTTTCTATTAGGGTCTTTCTCTCGCATTCGGCGAGTCGCGAACGGTTCGGAAAAATAAGCAGGCCCGCGAATCATTGGCTCTCAGAAGTTTCGGAACTTTTTGATGATAGATATCATGTTGCTTGTTTGTTTTTGCTCTCGCTTTTGTTTCCAGCAAATCGCGTATTGGTCTCGGCACTCTGCTCGGCGCAGCATTAGTCTATCAGAGACTGTCAAAGCGACAATTCTCAGACGGACCACAGTTTTACTAAAAAAGAAATTGATAGAAGTTGAGTAAGTATAGTATTAATTAATGTTATATTTTTTTTATATGTGTGAAGAATCTCTGTATTTTATTATACATCCCAACAAACACAACGTAAGAGTAACAACATCAATATTATAATTTCCCACTAAACAATGCAACTGTAATGCCTTTTACGTAACAGTTACATGTTGTTGAATAGGAAATTATAACATTGATGTTTTATGTTATTGTTACTTTGTGTTTGCTAGGATGTATGTACGTATAAAACATTAAATATTTGCGCAAACTTAATAATATTTTTTAATTACAGTACGGACAAAAAAAAAGCAAAAAGGAGATTAGAGCAGATATTAGAAAAAGAAGAGAAAATAAAAAAAGAAAGGAGTTAGAAATGTTAATAAACGAATATAGTACGGACGATAAAGCAGACGAAAAAAGACATTGTGTTATGATATAGTATTATAATTATATATTTAAAATATTATTTGTATCTTTACCAGAGAGAGAGAGGGGGGAGAGAGAGGGAGAGAGAGAGGGAGAGAGGGAGAGAGGGGAGGAGAGAGAGAGAGGGAGAGAGAGGGAGAGAGAGAGAATGGGGGAGGGAGAGAGAAAGGGGGAGGGAGAGAGAGGGAGGGAGAAAGAGGGAGGGAAGGAGAAAGGGGGTAGAAAGAGGGAGGGGGAGGAGAGAGAGGGGGTGCGGGGGAGGAGGGAGGGAGGGAGAGAGGAAGAAAAAGGGAGAGAAAGAGAGAGGGGGAGGGTGAAAGGGAGGGACAGGGGGAGAGAGAGGGAGGGAGGGAGATGGGAGAGGGGGAAAGAGGGAAAGGAAGAGAGGGAGAGGAAGAGAGAGAGGATGTATATATATAAATAATAATATAAATAATATATATAAATAATATATAATTGTATACATATAAATAATATATATAAATGTATAAATATGTAATACACACATATTTATATATATATAAATTTATTTATTTATTATTAAATTTTTCAGATCCCTCGCTAGCAACGAGCTGCAAGAACAGCAGCAGCACTAGCAACAGCAGCATCAAGAATAAATAGTGGAGAATAAATAATGATGCTTCCAGGCAACATCGGGCTGGTGTAAGGCGCGCCGAACGCGATGCGAGGTATGTTTATTAAATTTCGGATTAAATTTTGTATATATATTACCAATAGAGTAAAAGCATATAGTTACATATACAATACGTTCTTATTTACTAATAAATAAATAAAATATGTAACTCGCGCGTTCATAACTAGAATATTGCAATTAATTATAGAAGTTATAATAATTATATATATGTATATAAATATTTGTGTATATTGTAGATTCTCTTTGTAAATTCTGTTTTTTTACAAAAATCTCTAGAATTATAATCTTTGTATAAACTGAAGAGCTTTTTAAAAATTATAATATATATAACTTTATATTATTATATTAAATTACAATAATTTTAAACGAGACAGATCCATCAAGACTATTTAATATATATATATGTGTATATATATATATATATATATATATATATATATATATATAAGTTCCGGTTCCGGACTGTGTGCGAGTGACAGGTGTGTAAGAGTGTGTTAGAAATTGGTGTAAGAGCGAAGAAAGGAGTGAGCTGTGAGCGTGTGGTACGGGTGAAGGCGCTTGTGGTATACGAGAGGAAGGCGGAGGGGAAGGGAAGGTGAATACGAGAGAGGGGTGGAGTAGTACGTGAGGGAAAAAGATATAGTAGGTTAGGTGGCGGGTAGGAGAGCGAGGCTAGCACGAGGCGCTGGGCCTGTGGTAAAGTGTTTAGAAGATAGGCGGTGGGAGGTTGAAGGCGGGTTCTGCTCGAGCGCGAGCGGCCGGCGTTAGGCGGGGATAAGTAAGATAGTAGATAGGCGACAGGCAGGCGAGGTGAGATAGGCGCAGGCGCAAGTGGTAGCAGGTATTAGAGTGAGACGGAGCATTTTGAGCCAGCGGAGAAATAGATAGAAGTTCTTTAGCAAAGTTAAAAGGGGGGAAAGGAAAAGAATGGAGGGGGAGGAAAAGAAGATAGTGGGGGATGAAGAAAAAAAGAGGGTGGGAAGGCCAAAGAAGGTAGAGGAGTTGAGTAAAGAAAGAAGGGGAAGTACGGGATGTTTGGAGGAGTTTTGGAAAAGAAAGAGAGGGGGGATGGAGGGAGAGGAAGTAGAAGAGGAGGATTGGAGTTCAAAAAGAAGTAAGAAAGTGGAGGGGTTACAAGAAATTGGGAGAAGCCTGGGGAGGGAGGAACTGGAAGAAATGTTCGGGGTAATGGGAGAGAAAGTGATGGGGAGAATTAGCGACGAAATGGGGAAAATGAGAGAGGAGATACGGCAAAGGGAGGAGAAATGGAAGGAGGAGAAGAGGGAGATGAAGGAAAAGATTCAAGGCCTGGAAATGAGGATACAAGAAATGGAAGGGAAGTTAGAGAGAAAGATTAAGGAGGGAGGAGGTTCAGTTGAGGGAGGGGGAAGAGGAAAGAAGGGTATGGATGAGGAAATGGTAGATAAAATGAAAGGGATAGGGAGGAAGATGGAGTTAAAGGAGAGAGAGGAAAGGAGGAATAACATAGTGATTCGTAGCCTAGAAGTAGAGGAGGGGGGGATAAGAGAGGGGGTGGAGAAAGTCCTAAAAGAGATAGGGGTTAAATCAAAGATAGAGAAGGTCAGAAGAGTGGGAGGGAAGTATGGAAAGGAGGGGGGAATGGTAGTGGTGAAGTTAGGCAGTAGGGAGCAGAAGAGGGAAGTAATGGAGAAAAAGAAAAGTTTGAAGGGTAGTAAGATAAGAATTGAGGATGATTTGACATGGGAGGAGAGGAAAGTGAGATGGAAGATAAGGGAGATTGCAGAAGAGGAGAGGAGAAAAGGCAGGAGCGTATGGACAGGTTATATAAGGACAGGAAAAATAAGAATCAATGATTGTTGGTGGAGATGGAATGAGGAGGTAGGTAAGTTAATGAACTGGAAGGGTGAAATAAGAGAGGAAAGCGTAAGGCAGGGGGAAGAGGGGATTTAAGGAACAAAGAAAAAAGGAGAGAAGAAAGGAGGGAGGAAAGGGAAAAAGAAAAGTGGTGGAAGGAAAAGAAAAGGGAGGGGAAGGAACGGGGAGGGACAGGGGACAGTAAAAGGAGAGAGGTGAGAAAGAGGAGAGAGGGAGAAGTGGGAGAAGTGGGAGAGTGGGTAGTAGGTTTTTGGAATGTGGCCGGGGTAAAGAATAAGGAGAAAGGTTTTTGGAAAGAAATAAGAGGATGGGATGTGGTAGTAATGGTAGAGACTTGGATGGATGGAAAAAATTGGGAGAGGGTGAAGGGAAGACTTCCGAAAGGATATAGGTGGGAGAAGCAATTAGCGAAAAGAAGAAGTAAGAAGGGGAGGCCGATGGGAGGAATGGTGGTGGGGGTTAGGGAAGAGTTGACGGATATAAAGGTAAAGGAGATAGAAGAGAGAGAGGAAGGGGTGATGGTGGTTAATGTGAGGGTGGGGGAAGAGAGTTGGAGGATAGTGGGGGTGTTCATATCAATGGAGACATGGAGGGTAAATTGGAAGTGATGAAGGAGTGGTTGGAGGGGCAAGAAGAGAACGTAGGGTTATGGGGGGAGAAGAGGGGGAGATTGGAAAAAGAAGGTCGAAGGATGGAAAAATAAACGGTGAGGGAAAGAAGCTGACGGAGGAGTTGGAGAGGACGGGGTGGGGGATTCTAAACGGAAGTGTGGAAGGGGATAAGGAGGGGGAGTTTACGTACACGGGGGGGAGAGGGGAATCGGTTATTGATTATATAATAGGAGAGGAAAGAGTGAAGGAAAGGGTGGTGAGGATGGAGGTAGGTGATTCTGTAGAGTCGGATCACCATCCTTTGGTGATATGGATAAGAAGGAAGGGCATGGGGTGGAGGAAATCAGGTGTGAGGAAGGGAAAACGGGGAAGGGGAAAATGGACGCAGAGGGGAGGAGAAAGAATCAGGGAGACTGAAGGCTGGGATGGAGGGGAAGATAGGGAAATAAATGAGGAGCTAGGACTAAGGATAAAACAGATTGGTGAGGAGTTAAAAGAAGGAGAAAAAGAAAGTACAGAGGCAAAAAGGAGAGAATGGTGGGATGAGGAATGCGGGGACAAAAGGAAGGAGGTGTGGAAGGTGCTAAGGAAATGGAGAAAGGAGGGAGGGAGTGGAGAAGAATACAGGAAGTTAAGGGGTGAATATAAGCTGCTGTGTAAGAGGAAAAAAGAGGAGGAAAATGGAAGGTGGTTGAGGGAGGCACAGGAGGCAAGAACAGAGGGAGAGGTATGGCAGATAGTGAACAGGGAGAGGAAATGCTGGAAAGGGATAAATGAAATGATAAAGATGGAAGAATGGAAGGGGCACTTCATGAGGTTGCTAGGGGGGATGGAGGGTAAGGTAGTAAGAGGAGGGGAGAAGAGGATTTTGGGGGAAGAGGAGGGTGGAATAGATAGGGGAGAACTAAAGAGAGTAATAGAAAGGTTAAAGAAAGGAAAGGCGTCAGGAGCGGATGGGGTCCCAAATGAGGTGTGGAAACTTGGAGGGGAAAGGATAGAGGAGTGGGCATGGAGATTCTGCAATAGAATATGGAGGGGGGAAGGGTGGCCGGAGCAGTGGAAGGATGGGGTGATTGTTCCGCTGGTGAAAAAGGGAGGGGGAGAGAGTGGAGGAATACAGGGGGGTGACATTGATGCCAACTCTATATAAGGTGTACGTGGGAGTCCTGACGGAGAGGTTAAAAGAGGAGATGGAGGAGAAGGCGATGCTTCCACCGGGCCAGACGGGGTTTAGGAAAGGGATGGGGGTTATGGATAATGTGTATGTGTTAAACTTTTTAGTGAATAGGCAATTAGGAAGGAGAGGGGGGCTGGTGGTGTCGACTTTTGTGGACCTGAAGGCTGCGTTTGACTCAGTGGACAGAGAGATGTTGGGGAAGGCGATGAGGGAAAGGGGAGTAAGGGAAGGGTTAAGGTGCAGGATCGAGGAAGTATATAGAGAAACAAGGAGTAGGGTGAGAGTAGGGGAGGAAATGGGGGAGAGTTTTTGGACGGCAAGAGGTGTGAGGCAGGGGTGTCCGATGAGCCCACATCTGTTTAATTTGTTGATAGCAGATGTGGAGGAGGTCCTGAGAAGGGGAGGATGGGGGGGGATAAAGTTAGGGGAGGAGAAGGTGTATTGCCTAGCGTATGCAGACGATATGGTGCTCCTAGCGGAAGATGAAGAAGGGATGGTACATATGATGGGGAAGTTGGAGGGATATCTAGAGGGGAAAAGGCTGGAGGTTAACGTGGAGAAGACTAAGGTGATGAGGTTTAGGAGAGGGGGGGGAAGGTTGAAGAAGGTGGTTTGGTGGTGGAAAGGGAAAAAGGTGGAAGAGGTGAAGGAGTTCACGTATTTAGGATACAAGTTGCAACGGAATGGAGGGCAGGAGGCACACGTTAAGGAGAGAGTTAGGAAGGCAGGTGCGGTAATAAGGCAGGTATGGGGAATAGGGAAGAGGAGGTTTGCGGAGAACTGGGAAAGAAGGATATGGTTATGTGAAAGGTTAGTAGGAACAGTAATGGAATATGGTGCAGAGATATGGGGGTGGTTAGAACGGAGGGAAATGGAAGCGATGCAGGAGAGGTGGATTAAATGGACGCTGGGGGTGGATTGGTGTACGCCGGGGTATATGGTAAGGGAAGAGATAGGGAAGGATAAATTCCGTTTGGCGGCAGGGAAGAGAGCGGTGGGTTTTGAGAAGAAATTAGAGGAAGGAAAAGGAGGAATATGGGCGAGAAAGTGTTTCTGGGAGATTAAAAGGAGGGTGAGAGAGGGAAGGGAGTTAAAAGGCTGGGAGGAAGAGAGGAAGAAATTCTTCGAGATTAAGGGTGGGAAGGCAGAGGAGTTGGAAGAGAGAAGGGAAAGAGGGGAGGAAATATATGAAGGTTTAGAACAGAAGGATAGAGAGTTACAGAAGAAGGACAGATGGGGAAGGATTAGGGAATCGAGGTATAACAGGTGGTATGGGGTGGTTAAGGGAGAAGGGGTGCCGAAGTACCTAAAAAATGGTTGGGGGGAAAGTAGATGGAGGAGGGTAGCCAGGTTTAGGTTAGGAAACGAAATGAGGGATGCGAGATATTGGGAAGTGGAGGAAAAGAAGTTATGCAGAGTCTGCGGGGGGGAGTAGAATCATGGGAACATGTGCTGGAGGAATGCAGAGATAGAGAAGAGGGAGGATGCTGGTGGGAAAGAATGAGGGAGATTCTGGGACAGGAGGGGGAGGGAGAGTGGTGGATGAGAGGTCTGGAGAAGGAAAGAGGGGAGGAGGAGGAGAAGGAAGGAAGACGGAATGTGGAGGAGGGGAGGGGAAGGTGTGAAACGGATGAGGTTGAATGTGGAGTGAGTGGAATGCGTGGTGGAACTGGAAGCCGTAGAGCATAAGAGCGGTTACTCTCTCTCTCTCTTGCGAATTATTTTTAAGTTAGAATTAAGTAGTTTTAAGGTAGATTTAAGATAGCGAGTAAGATAGTTTTAATCTAGGATAAGGTAACTTGTAAGTAGATTTAAGTTGTATAAATGGTGTACTGTAACCGGAAGCCGAAACCCCAAGGGGACGGAATAAATACATACATACATACATACATACATATATATATATATAAATACTCCTCCATTTAATTTATTTGCTTGCTATGTCCCAACAAACCAATATGTAACTGTTACATAACGTAGGAAGCACATGAAAAGAACAATGTTATATTTCACGGTTTTACAGACGAAATGTAAATGTTATATAATCTTAAGAGCACTTTAGAAGAATAAAGTTATATTTCTTTGTTACATATATAATTCATAATAGTTCTTTAAAAATGTAATGTAACACACATATAACTCGAGATACATAACATAAATATAACACCTGTAATCTTTTAGCAATATAACGGATGTTATATTACTAATACATATATTATATTACAGATATGAATTAATATAATTGCGATGTAACTTGAGTAACACGCAAGTTATTTTTTTCGTTTCTCGCATTTAGTGATAGATTTTGTTCTCCCTTTTTCTGGCATTTTTTCTGTATAATTAAGATAAATAAGGTTAATGGAAGATTTAAATCAATCTCTCTCTCTCTCTCTCTCTCTCTCTCTCTCTCTCTCTGTCTTTTTTCCGTTGGCAGACAGACCGGGTTTTTTCGATAGATGCGCTCGTCATCGCGACTATTACGAATGCAATCATTGGCCACGGATCGACTCGTGATAACAAGAGCATGCGCAATGCTATATTGCGCCATGCGATTGGCGAACACCACGATGGTGTGTTGTTTCCCCGGGGTCGAGCCGGCGAGCGTGGAGACAAGTCCGGGGTCTCTGTTTTCCCGGCCATTAACGGTGCATATGGTTGTTCACCGGGCTTGTGAAAAGTTAATATATTATAGATTCCTTGTGGTTAATTTGTGGTGTGTGGTTAAGTTCGTTCGCGTTCTAGTAATCATTAAAGAATTTTTTGTCATTATTGCATCATTCACGCGTATGGTTTCGCAAGCGCTTTCCTTTATACTACGTTCCTTATTGTTTCTTATAATATATGTGGTCTGGTTTTACAATTATTTCCCAATACTCATCTCGTTCGCGGTCTTGAAATCATTGAAGAACTTTAAAAGTGATACAGAGAAACTCCGGTAAGTAAATTAATTCAGATTCTTTTATATCGATATCGTTTATTGCATATTTCATTAATTCAGTTGTTGCGTATCTCTCACAGAAGAACAAACCTAATCTGTTAAAAGATGTATACGTTATGTATATTAGGTCTATTCTTTATAGCTGAACTGACTGCACTAGTTCAAAATTAATTTTTTTTCTGTAAATTTTCAGTTCTGGCAGTGAATTTTTTGGACTCAGCCTTGATAGAGACAGGCCACGTTTTTTCACGCATGTGCAACAAGTGTGCAGACCAATGCCACTGTAATTATATCAGCGTCATTCTGATTACGTCTCCCAGTATACATATTGGATTTATTAAAAGTGATACAGAGAAACTCCGGTAAGTAAATTAATTCTGATTCTTTTATATCGATATCGTTTATTGCATATTTCATTAATTCAGTTGTTGCGTATCTCTCACAGAAGAACAAACCTAATCTGTTAAAAGATGTATACGTTAAAAGATTTATGCGCGGAGGTGAATCTATAAAAAATATAATAAAAGTTAGCAAAGCATTAATAGTTGCTTTCACACTAAATCGTTGATATTACATTAAAAGAAAAAAATACAATTTTTGAAAGGAAAACTTTGGTTTCTAGTGCAATAAAAATATAATAAAATAAAATGTAATTACTGTAATCGTCATCCGCACTGTCACCGGAAATCTCATATATATTATCGTGGAATTGTTTTTCATGTACAACTCTTTTCCCACGTCCTCTGCTTTCCTCACAAGAAGTTGCGTAATTAGCATCTTCTGCTTTTTTCCGTGCCTTTTCGAAAGTCTCTTATGTGTGGTGTATGAATATTCGGAGAGAATGAGTGAGAGTGAGAAGCTAAATAGGAGAGTGCAAGTGAGAGAAAATCGTAGGAATGTATGGATGAGCAGTGGGGGGAGAAGGATAAGCCAGTGTCAGTCAGTCGTGTAGTAGCCTGGATAGAATAAAGAGCTAACGGCAAAACCAGTGTTTTATATTACTATTACTTGGACATCACAGTGGCGACGAGGAACTAAGAACCTCGAACCAGGAAAAACAACGAATGGTGGATAAACAAGACGACCAAGAGACACCGAGCGGTGCAACCGCATGGATATACCGTTTATCCAAAGCAGAAGTGCTAAGTAAACTCAAGGAATATTTTGCTGAAATAGACTCAAACGCGACATACGAAGAGCTACGCAAATTATTATTACAAATAGTAAAAACACAGGCACGAAGTAAAAAGACCACTATGGCGTCAGGAAGCAATACTAGTAACAAAATATCGTTAAAGTTTGATTTAAAAGAAGATGACTGGGAAATTTTCGCTGAACGTTTGGAATTTCACTTTGCTGCTTGCGAAATCCCTGACAACAAAAAAGCGGCCGTACTACTAACAAAGTTAGAAGTAAATGCATACAACTTAATCAGAAATCTGGCTGCGCCAAGAAAACTAAAAGAACTTTCGTTGGAGAAGATAACTAATTTAATGCAGAACCATGTAGCACCACCACCGTCGGAAGTCGCGGAGAGAGCTAAATTCGCGATGTTAAAGCAGAAACAAGAGAAATCCATCGCGGAATTTGTGGCAGAATTACGATTAGCAGCACGTTATTGCAAATTTGCAAATAACGAAGAAAGACTACGCGACCAGTTTATAGCAGGGTTACGAGACAAGGCAACCAAGGTCGATCTATACAAGCAAAAACCTAAAACATTCAACGAAGCGGTGACCCAAGCTACGAGTTTTGAAGCTGCCAATTATAACGCTGAGACAACCGTAGGGAAGCAAGACGGAGCGACTATACATCACTTCGGCTGAGGGGGACGTGGCGGCAAAAGCTGGAGAAACGCAAGAGGGGGGAGAAACCAAGCAATAGCGCAGACACCGTCCGAGCGCCGAGGAAGACCAGGACCGAGTACGTCAACAGAAAAAACCGCGTTCTGCTTCTGCTGCGGTAGGTCAGGATATGTAAAGACAGAATGCCGCTATAAGAATTACCCATGCAATAGATGCGGACAAAAAGGACATCTCAAGGTAAGATGCAACCACGTTACTAAAAAACCGACCATAGGGAAAGTAGAGGCGTCAGACGATGAAGAAAAGGCCCCCCCCCAGAGGATGACAACAGCGAAGACGAGTTCCAAGATATGCACGGTTTATTTGGAATCAAACCAAGGCAAGAAAGGGGTCGTCCCAACACGGTAAATCAAATTAGAGATGGCGTTGACCCACAGATTGTAAGCGTATCAATAAATGGAAAAACCGTACGTATGGAGTTAGACACGGGAGCCGCAGTGACCGTTATGTCCTTAAAAGATAAGAAAAAATTGTTTCCGTCGGTTACGGTCGAAAAACCGAAGCAAAAGTTCCGTGTCGTAGAGGGAGCCATAACTACACCGTTAGGAATCATGCGCGATCTTGAAATATACTGTAATGGAAAAAAGGCTAGGGGCGATTGCTATATAGTCGAAGTAAAAACACCGTTACTCGGGCGGCCGTGGTTAAAAAAATTAGGAATGTGGCCGTGGCCGGAGTTGACACTCGGAGTTCTATAAGCCAACGAGACAGAAGAAAACTTAGAAAACTTGATAGAAAAAAAATTTCCGAAATTATTTGACGCAGAAATCGGATCTTTCAATAAAGGTAAAATCTCTATCCAAGTAAAATCGGGAACACAACCAAAATTTCTACGACCCCGGCCACTGCCACTAGCGTTGATCGATAAAGTAGAAACAGAATTAGATAGTTTAGTTAACAGAGGGATACTAGTACCAGTATCCAGCAGTGAATGGGCAACACCAATAGTGCCAGTAGTAAAGAAAAAAGAAGGGGCGGTCAGAATCTGCGGCGATTTTAAAACAACCTTGAACCCCTCGCTAGTAGTTAAACAATACCCGTTACCGAGAAAAGAATTTTTATTTAGACGTTTAGCAGGAGGGGTTAAATTCACCAAAATCGATCTAAAACATGCTTATCAGCAAGTATTACTAGACGAGGATAGTCAAAAATTCGTAACAATAAACACACATAAGGTTATTTAGATATACCCGTATGCCGTTTGGAATAGCATCCGCCCCAGCAGAATTCCAAAATTTAATGGATAACATCACCGCCGACCTTGCGGAAGTACAATTTTTTCTAGACGCGATCGCAACGGCGAAAACAAAAGAACAACACTACAACAACGTAATAAATCTTTGTCAACGGTTAAACGAATGCGGGCTAAAAATTAATAAAAAGAAATGTTTATTTTATAAGAATAAAATTGAATACTTCGGGTACATGATCGATAAAGAAGGCGTTCACCAAACGGAAGAAGCGATCCGCGCAATTAGAGAAGCACCGAGACCGCGAGACGTTAAACAATTGCAATCATTTCTTGGTAGTGTAACGGTACATGACGCGTATATTAAGAATAGGGCACAAAAGTTACAACCATTGTATAAATTACTACAAAATAAGATTAAATGGATATGGTCGGAGGAATGCGAAAAGGCGTTTAATGAAATAAAAAAAGAAATGATTTCGCCAAAGGTTATGGCACATTATGACCCACACCAAGAACTAATATTGTCATGCGACGCGTCAGCATACGGAATAGGAGCGGGGTTAACTCAAAGAAATAAAAATAAAATCGAGCGTCCCTTAGCATTTGCGTACACTGTCAATAACCGAGACCAAATATGCACCAATACATAGAAAAGCGGCCGCGATCATATACGGAGTTACCAAATTTTATATATATCTGTACGCGCGACACTTTACCCTGCGAACGGATCACAAACCGTTAACGCTTATTTTTGGTCCAAAAAAGGGCATACCCATCATAGCGGCAAATCGATTGCAACGATGGGTTTTATTCTTAACAGCGTTTCAATATACAATTGAATATGTAACATCAAAGAAAAACGCATTAGCGGATGCACTTAGCCGACTCCCTCTTCCGGAAATACCGAACAACCAGGATCAAATTCCGGGAAACGCGCACATTTATAATTTCGAAACTGGAGACCTGATAAATTCAAAAGCAGTAGCTAAGGCTTCAAAACAAGACAAAATGTGTAATCGAGTCAAACGAGCAATTCTAGAAGGATGGCCGCAAGAACAAAAATTAGACGCGGAATTAAAACCCTACTACAATCGTCGTAATGAACTGAGCATAGGAGACTGTATATTATGGGGAGCACGAGTAATCATTCCGGAAACATTACAAGCACCCATCCTAAAAGAATTATACGCCACACATTTCGGAATAGTGAGGATGAAACAAATAGCACGATCATACCTATGGTGGCCATCACTGGATAGCGACATAGAAGAAACAATAAAATCATGTGAGGCATGTTTAGAGAAGGGCAAAATGCCACCACGGGTCGCATTAACGCCGTGGAAATGGCCAGAACAAGCTTGGTTCAGGATTCACGCCGATTTTCTAGGACCGTCTTATGGACAGTCATTTTTGGCAATAATTGATTACTATTACCTGGACATCATATTATGAAATATTATATTAATATTGTATAATTCATATTTGGAATAATTGTCACTTTTATGGATGCTTACCACAGTAGGAGTCTACGATTACGTCAAAAAGTAACCAGTCTGCCTCTGGTGGATTGTTTTTTTTAACGAAGAAGGAAGCATTTTTAGTCATTGGCCATCTACATTTAGTAGAATCTTTCGTAAGCCACGAAGTCGGAATTTCAGAGTATGTCCCTTCATTCGGAAATTGTACAACCGCATACGGAAAACTCATTGTGACGTTCAATATATATATCTTCAATACAGTCATATACAGGGTGTCCGGTAATTCGCGCCCCACCCGCCATGTGCAGGTAGAGCAGGTCAAACCGAGTAAAAAAGTCATCTACCATTTTGCAAAATTTTCAATAATAAGAGAGAAATTAATTAATAAATTTCGGCCAGTACAAGCGCGCGGAGAGAAGGGACGGCCCACTGTAACGTGGTCACTAAGCGCGCGGCGATAAACGACAGCGTAATGTTATACCGTTGCTACGCGCGCGACCGCGCGACGCGACGAAGCGTTGGCAGACGCGCTTTGCAAATGAACACGCCTAAGTATAAATGATTGAAAAAAGTGGGCCGTCTCTTCTCTCCGCGCGCTTGTACTGGCCGAACTTTATTAATTAATTTCTCTCTTATTATTGAGAATTTTGCAAAATGGTAGAGGACTTTTTTACTCGGTTTGACCTGCTCTACCTGCACATGGCGGGTGGGGCGCGAATTACCGGACACCCTGTATATAAATATATGTAAATAAATCTAATAGACCATACATTAGAAGGGCATAGTACAATAACAAATCTATTATGTATATAATAGATTAATATTAATATAACAAACATAGACGTTTTATTCACTAATACCTTTGTTGACCTAATGCAATAAGCTAAAAAGTATACTTGAGTTATCATCAGAAGGCACATCATCTGCTTTTAAACATTTACGTGAAATTTGGTCAGCTGTAACAGTTGCATATATAAATCTGCCTCACTATCGGATAACTTATAAATTCCTACCAGCGTTGAATCGCACGGAGAAGTAAAGAATGGTTCAATAGAGAGATGTTGCTTTATTCTAAAATATAGAATATTATTCTTTAAATAAATATCATTTACTGTAGCAATTATACCATTTGAAAGAACACAACAGTTATTGACATTTTTAGACGATAAGATAAATCCATTAAACTCAACTTTATTTACTTTTGTTTTATTTTTATTGTAATGAATTATTGGAAAATCTTTTGAAGAATTTGAAAAGTTTTTCTCAATGTTTCTCTTTTCTATAATTCTATTAGCTATTTGTTCTAGAGGTTTGCCACTAACTTTTAACGACTTTTTAATTGTATACAAGTAATTTTCAAATTTAAAAGCAGAATAAGAATCAATTGTTCCAAACCGTTTAACATCATTACATATATGTATTAAATTATGCACATTATGTGATAAGTATTGATCTCCGTAATAGTCGCGGAATTTTCGAACAAAGAATTCAAAAAGAGATTGTGCGTAATCAAGCAGATGCTTATATTGTTTATCTGATACAATTCTTACAGCAACGCACAGACAGGTAAAGTGTATGTATAGTTTTTTAGATAATATATTTCTCATTATAATTATTCCTGTATACAGTGCAAAAAGCTTATGTTCGGTTGCTTTCCAACGATCTAGATCTAGCAAATCCCTTGGACGACGTGCAAATTCTATGGGTATAAACATTTTCAATTTGGCATTAAGTTTTTGGGCTTTATGTAATAGAACAGCAGTCAATCGTATATTTATCGGACCTTTAATCCAAAATCGAAGTATTGTTTTATTAACACCAAGAAAAATAAGGTGCATACAATCTAATGGCACATCCGAAACCATTCCAATATCTAAACTCTCTAAAATAGTTGGTTTAGTTAAATATTTATTAGCGTGATGTTCTTCATGCTGTCTACTTTTAAATGAAAGATCTGTCCTCAAGGTTGAATTTTGTTCTAAAAATACAACTTTATTGTGAATAAATTCACCTTCTTGTATACACTTAGTGCAGCTGAAATAACCCGTGTGACCTTTAATATCACAAACTAATGATTTTGCTGGAGCGTCACATATTAGAGCATTAAATTTAATACGAATAATCTCTCCATTAATATTCAAACCGGTATCAAGAATGGGTTTTGCTTCGTCTACAAACGGCTTTAGAAAAACATCGACATCTTGTGGTTTCGAATTGCCATGATAAATGCCTATAACGAATGGTACTGTGTAAAAATTTGCAACTATAGCACCTAAGATAGGTCAAAATTGACTATTCGTACTTTTTGTAATAGGCAAACCATCGATATTAATATTTAATTTTAATTCTGTTGGATACAATGATGTTTAAAAATGTATTTTGATCGAATGCTTTAAACCTTTTGCAAGTCCAAAGTGAATATATTTTCCGTCATTCATTTTTATTATTTCTGAAAATGTATTGCGTGGTGTTTTCATTAATGTTCTATAATCAACTGGAACACTTAAATTATTTCTTTAAAAAATTCGTAATATATCATTTACGGCATTCTGACTAATATTGTGTTTCGTTACCCAAAATCTTAAATCGTCATCCAAGGAATTTTCTATATTTAAGGTGTCATCTGATGATAAATTGTGAAAATCATTGTCAGTAGCCTCTGATTCACTTTCATTAAAAGTAGAACTTGTATCATTACAATTATTATTAATACTTGCATTGCATTGCAATAACGATGTATGCGTGAGATAATAAGTATAGTGATGCTTATATACATATATATGTATATATATATATATATATATATATATATACAGGGTGACCCATTTTAACTTAGGCAGCCAAATAACTCGAAAAATAAGCACACTACGAAAAAATGTTTAGAATCAAAATTTCGTCATTTCGAGGGGGACGTACAATGACGTTAAAATGAGCCCCCCACCCCTCCCCCTGGGCGGTGAGGGGGGGCAAGTTTGAAATCTTAAATAGGAACCCCTATTTTTTATTGCATATTCGGAATCTTTGGCTAAAAAGACATACAATTTGTCTGAAACATTTTTCTCGATTCATGATAGATGGCGCTGTAATCGACGAAATTCAATTTCTTCGATTTCTCTTACTGAGAACCCATGCTTACGATTCTGCAATAAATTAACAATAAAAATACCACGTTTTCATTGTTAATACTCGAAATTAGTCTTAAAACAAACTTCTCATTATTTTTTATTACTCATTAATTACTTCTCAAGAAACTGCTTTTAGCGTAACCTGCCCTTTAGGCAACTTGAATGGTCCAAAGTACCGAGACATTTTGGACTTTCCATCTGATGGAGTTCCTCTAAGTATCCCTCCAAAATTTTGTCCATTTAGTGCCAAAGTCACAAGTGTTTATGTATTTTTTTAACATTTGTACTCTGATAAAATTTTGGTAAAATGGCAAATTATACGCCTACAGAAGTAGTCGATATTCTTATAACCTTTGGCGAATGTGGTAGAAATTACAGACTTACTGCCCGTACTTATGCGGAGCGATTCCCAAATCGCCGCCATCCTACTGATCAACAAATTATAAACATTGAAAGGAGATCTCGTAATAATCCACTTCATCGCGAAAGGCGAAGGAATAGACTTCATAATAATAATGACCCTAGATTGCTCGCAGTTTTGGCTATGGTTCATCAAAATCCCCATATTAGTACCCGTCAAATAGAACGAGAACTCGACGGAATCCCTCAAACTACGGCACATAGATTGTTACGATCAGTCAATTACCATCCGTATCATATTACTCTGGTACAGGAATTAAGTGAGACCGACTACGTACTCAGAGTACAATTTTGTAGATGGGCTCTTGAGATGTTAGATCAGAATCCAGATTTTTTTAGTAATGTTTGTTTCAGTGATGAAGCAACATTCATCAGCAATGGTAGTCTCAATAGGCATAATTGCCACTATTGGTCACCAGAAAATCCACATTGGTATCGTGAGGTGCTTAATCAACATCGTTGGAGTTTATATGTATGGGTAGGCATTTGCAATGGCCAAGTCATTGGACCTCATTTTTTTGAACGTCCAATTAATAGTCCAATGTATTTAGAATTCCTCGAAAATGATTTGCCAGCATACCTAGAGAATGTTCCCCTTGCAGTTAGACTAAATTTATGGTATCAACAAGATGGTGCTCCTGCTCATTATGCTCGTATTGTACGGATGTTTTTGAATCAAAGGTTCCCAAATCGGTGGATAGGGCGGGGTGGACCAATTCTGTGGCCTCCGAGATCACCGGATTTGAACCCCCTTGATTTCTTTTTATGAGGATACGTTAAAGATGCAGTGTATAGTAAAGCTCCAACGACAAGATTGAATATGATGGAAAGAATAAGAAAAGCTTGTGAAGCTATAACTCCTTTAATGCTAGAAAATGTACAACGTAACTTTCGCTGTCGATTACTGTTATCCTTAGAAAATAATGGTGCACACTTTGAGCATCTCCTCCATGCGGAGAGAGCTGATAACAATGCAATCTTGCCTTAACTGGTTGGGTCACCACACGACCTTGCCTTCACTGGCTGGGTCACTACTTGACCTTGCCTTAACTGGCTGGATCACCACACGACCTTGCCTTCACTGGCTGGGTTACCACACGTTCAAGCACCCCGAATTGTGAGAGGCGAGGGGACTCACGTTAATCAAGCACCCCGAAGGAAACAGAAAACTGCTACGTCCACGACGTTGTTCCTGGGTTACGCTAAAAGCAGTTTCTTGAGAAGTAATTAATGAGTAATAAAAAATAATGAGAAGTTTGTTTTAAGACTAATTTCGAGTATTAACAATGAAAACGTGGTATTTTTATTGTTAATTTATTGCAGAATCGTAAGCATGGGTTCTCAGTAAGAGAAATCGAAGAAATTGAATTTCGTCGATTACAGCGCCATCTATCATGAATCGAGAAAAATGTTTCAGACAAATTGTATGTGTTTTTAGCCAAAGATTCCGAATATGCAATAAAAAATAGGGGTTCCTATTTAAGATTTCAAACTTGCCCCCCCTCACCGCCCAGGGGGAGGGGTGGGGGGCTCATTTTAACGTCATTGTACGTCCCCCTCGAAATGACGAAATTTTGATTCTAAACATTTTTTCGTAGTGTGCTTATTTTTCGAGTTATTTGGCTGCCTAAGTTAAAATGGGTCACCCTGTATATGACTTATATTTAAAATGTATCATGTGCATTCGCTATTGAGAATATCACATATTAGAGCAGAAGAACTCCTATTTCACTCATTTTATTACCAAATGAAAGATCAAAATCATTCTCTCATGAGACAGTGTATATACATATATTCTTATAAAATTATAATTATTATAATTAAAGCGTTAAATAAAATTTTATTCTATTATAATGGGTTTATTTTAATCATATATAAATGAAATAATTGTATAAAAAGCACACTTTTGAGAAAAAGAAAAATTAATTATTATATATATTATATGCGTTGTTGCGTTATTATAATTATTATATTGCGTTACGTTGTTTCGTACGGTAAAAATTTTATATTTAAGTATAAAATAATGTAATACACTAGCACTCTCTTCATGTGTATTTTCCAACGACTGTACTGTAAGTGTTCAAATGAACGTGTTTGTGATATAAAAACCTTTTAATTGTCATTATATATATATATATATATAAAACTGTCAAAAATTATATATATATTATTAAACAAAACAATTGTATATATATTAATTGCAAATAAATATATTTTGTTATAATTATATATCATCAAAATAATGTGTTGCATTGTTATTTTTATTGTATAAGTGTATATAAATGTATTTGAATTTAAAATTCATGAATAAATATGTTTATTTTTATTCGCCAAACAATTTTTAAAACAATTATTCATGAATTTTAAATTCAAATACATTTAAAACATAAAACATAACATAAACGTTTATGTAATATTATATGGCATATAGAAATATGTAACATATACATTTATTTTACATTACATTACATAGGAAAATATCTAATATACGTTTATGTTACATTACATGATATAGAGAAATATGTAATATATATGTCTATGTTATGTAGTTACGTTACAGTAACATATCATTTGAAATGTATCGAATATATAAATGATACATTCAAAGTTGCTGACATAGAGCCGTACCAGAACGTAACAGTTACCTGTACAAGTAATATTACATGTAACATTTCTGACACTCGTGTTATATTACATATATGTCTATGTTACATGCTATGGTTTGCTGGGGTTTTATAAATATAGATGGGGTCGATGCGCAGAAAAGCAGGACATGAATTTCGCCAGAGACGCGGATATCACAATAGAGGAAGAGGAGAAGAAAGGAGAAGAAGAAGAGAAGAAATGGGAAGAAGAAGTGGGGGAGGAAGGGAAAGAGGAGGAGAGGGAATAAGAAGAAGAGGAAGAAGAGGAAGGGGAAGAGGAGGGCGAGGTGACGGACGATGTCCGGCGGGCTCTACGAGTCCATACCCGACGGGCGCTGATCCGGGACGAGAGACTACTCGATCCAAGATTACCCGGTCAGCGTACCGTCGGGGCCATCCGGCCCTGTCTAGAGGAATGGCTAGACAGGGCCGGAGGGGGTGTCAATTACCACATGACCCAGGTGCTCACAGGCCACGGCTGTTTTGGCGAGTACCTGGGTCGGATACAGAAGGAGCGCACGACACGGTGTCACCACTGCGGCCACGAGCGAGACACCGCCCAGCACACACTAGAGGAGTGTGTTGCCTGGGCAGGTGAAAGAACGGAGCTCGTGGCCGCAGTCGGGAGGGACCTGTCACTGCCCGCAGTCATACGGGCAGTGACAGGCAACGATGACGGTTGGAAGGTGTTCTCCTCCTTTTGCAGTAAAGTAATGCTGCAGAAGGAGGAAGCCGAGAGAGAGAGAGGGAGAGAACCGGACAGCGGCAGAGAGAGATGGAGGAGGATGAAGAGGAGGAGGAGGATACGGATGGGGGCGTTCCCTCCTGGCCCCTCGGCCGCGAGCACGCCTGTTGCGGAGGGAGGCGGGGGGCGTCCCCGCAGCAGATTTGGATACGGGATGTGGTCGCCGGGGGGGGGAGATGGAGACACCTAATACTCCAGGATCCCCCCGGTGGCCTGACCTCTCGGGAGCATGGGAGTTGGGGTGATGGGGCCGTGCTCTAGGGCATGGTCCGCTCCCTCCGGCCCCCAAACAGGAAACCCCCTCGGGTGCGGCCGAATCCCAATCCCCATGGAAGCGGAGGGAGCTGCACCCGGGGGGGCCAAGGGGGATGCGGGCGCGTCCGGGGGTCGAGTCTACGGGCTTGGCACCCGGGTGGCACGCGCCTTCCCCCCTCACGGATGAGATGCGGCGTAGGGAGTCCTCGCACCGGGAGCCTAGTGCACCGGAACGAGGGCTCTCACGCCGTAGAGACGACCTCCCTCCTTATGAGGGGAGTCGTCTGAAGAGGACCTCCGGGGCTGATTGCCGAATCCGCGTCCCCTTAGGGCAGCGGAGGGAGCGGCAGCCCCTGAGGCGGGGGGCCCCGGCTCGAGCGGGATAACTCGAGCCGGGACCCCGCCCTCCAAACTCTTTGGGAGGGCGCAATGTGGGGTCGGTGTCGCCCTGCATTGCAACCGCGAAGTCCGCACGATGGCGGAGGGGAAGGCGGGGGGGCGTGGAGTCGGCATGGGTTTCCAGCATTCTCCGCGCCCCCTACCTAAACGCCCGAGGACACCCGCTGTGGTTTTAGTGCGGTCCCCTTCTGTGCCCCATCACAGGGAAAACCTCGGTTCTCCCTGGGATGAGGAGAAGGAATCCCACATAACCCTTGCTCTCTACCCGGGGGGCAGGGGTACCTCTTGAAGATTTCCACAGCGTCAAAAAAAAAGGAGGGCGAGGAATGGGAAGAAGGGGAGGCTCTAATGGAAAAACAATAATTTTTAACAATAATTTTTAAGTTTTTTTTAAGCATACATATAAGCACTAGCGGATCCCGACGTCATTTTTACCTTTTTAAACATTTTTATATTTTTTTCGTTTTTTTTTAATTTTTGTTTTTTTTTTATTTTGTAATGTATAGTGTACATGTGCATATAATAGTTATATATCTTTTTAATTTTGTACATGTAGATATAATAATAAAAGTATACATATAATATACATATAGTATATAAAGTTTTTTGTAATTTTTTAATTTTGTAATTTGTCTTTTCTATACATATATAATAAATCAATTTGTATTTAACATTATAATTTATATCTAAACCTTATTCTTTAATATTTTAAAAATATAATTTTTAAAAAGATAAAACTATGTTTTAATATAAATATTGTTAAGATTAATGTTTTAAATAATTTTTCAACATTAATTAATAAATATTCATCGTATATAAATTTTAAAAATAAATAAATAAGAATTTAAAATATAAGGCAATTATTATTACTTTAATTAAAATTATTTTGAAAATGATTAATTATCTAGATTAAAATATGTACTTAAGATTGTTTATAGAGCTTTATTTTTTATACAGATTTTCTCAGTTAATACAGTTTCTTTATAAATAGATTTCTCTATTATATATATATATATATATATATGTATATACATATATATATACATATGTGTGTGAGTGTATATATATATGCATATATATATGTATGTATATATAGACATATACATATCTATATACACACACACATATAATATATATAAAATAGAGAATTGCAATAATTAGGATTACAATTATTTGCACAATTTATCAATAAATTCAGTATTATTAAAAATATCTATAATTTTTTATTCAGAAAAAATGATACGCCAATTACACAACCGTACTTGAAGTATAGGTATATCGTGCGCTATAGTTACGCGCATTCAACACTTTATTGTCAACAAGACGTAAGCGGCAAGACAAAAGCAGTAGGCGTGGACTATTAGAGCAGCTAACAGCTACGCGTATCCGATCCGATTTGTATTCTGTAAGCGAGACATCAGTTTACGGTTTTTTTTTAGAAAAGTGATACGTGAAGTAATACGTGAAAGTTGTGTAGAGTGCCTTTGTATTCTATAAAATTGTTTAATTATTTTATACGAGTTTGAAGAAGAGTTACGTATACAGCATAGCGTATTGAAGCGGTTTTTGTAGCAAGAAGCCCGAGAAAAAAGATAAGAGTAAGTTTATAATATTATACATAAGGTCAGTGCAGGTAATTACGCCACCTTAAGCTTTTGGATTTTTTGGACACTTTGCTGAGTATCGAATCAAAAAATTAAGTGTACCATAATTAAAAGTGATCTTTTGGCTGCCTCAAAAAAAAATATTTCAACGCTTTATCTCCTCTCTTTTTCCACCAATCGTTTCAAAAAAGTGCGTCAAAGTGGCGTATTTACCGACACGTGCAGGTAATTACCACCTAATAAAAAATTCATATAAAGTGATTTTAAGGCGTAAAATCATGTGAGAAACCAACTCAGGGCTTTGCAACAAACATTTTGTGAATTTTACTCGCAATTCCAATGCATAAAAAAAGGAACGGGGAGACAAACGTGTTTTGATTATAAATTTTATTTTTTAAAAATAAGCAGAATTAATTTTTATTTTTTATCAAGTATAAGTTTTATTTTTTACATTGAAAAAACTGCCACAATTAAAATGGATCTAAATACAAATATAGAGGCAAATTCGTTAGTAATTCTAATGAGTTCTTAAAGTGGCGTAGTTACCAGCAGCCTGAAATTTCGTAAATAAATTACTTTTTTTGTACTTAAATGAAATGGAATGACAAAAACGACTATACTTTCGGAAAAGGCGTTGAATTTACTACCAAAATAATGCTAGTAAATATTTGAAATGTAATAATTACTGCCGGCAAATTAGCGGCGAGTGTAATGCCAAATTTATAGTGGCAAATTTTTTGATAACAACTTTTATTCTAATTGTTACTACAAATCACTGAATGTTTAAAACGGCAAAATGTTTGTTGATATCAACTTAGTATCTATGCCTTCACAATTAGCATTCGTCATTTAAAGCCATCCGTACGTATTAATGAAGAATTAGATAGGTGGCGTAATTAGCTGCTATGGCGTAATTACCTGCACTGACCTTATATCGTATAATGTCAAATCAAATAAAAAAAGGATATACTCATAGCAGTACTTGCATTTACAAAAAATGCAGTATGAAAAGTAGGGACAACATATTGAATATCCGATTTTTTCGTCTACCAGTCGATGATAGAGATCGATTAATTACGTGGCTAGTGAATAGTGGTTGCGATAATTTAGTTGAAGAATCCGATGCGGAATTGCGTAAATTAAGAATATGTAGTAGGCATTTTGCATTAAACGCAATATATCCAAGCGGAAGATTAAAAAAAAATGCAGAACCATTAATATATCCGCTTGAATCCGACGATGAGGATTCTGTTACTTCCAATGATGCGATATACAAGGTGGACCATTCTAATTTATCCACGCAAATTTCTCGTAAAGTACGCACAATAGGAAAAAATGTTTTATATAAAAGTTATAGGGTTCAGAGGGGGACACCTGATGGTGACCTCGACCTTGACCTTGGAGTTAAATTTAGGGGTCATTTCAAGGTCAACTTGATTTTCTTAAATGGAACTACCAATTTTTCATATCATATTCTTGTAGCTGGCGTCAAAACCTTTTCAAAACATTATAATAAAATGTTTTTCCATAAAGTACTTTTTGGGTTATGAGACTTGAAAAATTGTATGCTGCGCGTAACACGGCAAATTTTTAATTCTATCTCTACTTTTAGTGCTACCCATGAACAACGGCGTGGACGTAATAGTTTTCTATTCCCTTGTGTAAATTCGGAGTACCCTGTAATCGGAGGTTCCTGTGTTCGAAATAAACAAGATACTCAGGGTACAATACTCTGAAATTTTGTAACAATTGGATACCGACTTATTTCGAGTCATTGATCGTCTGTTCTAGAAATAATACCATTTTTCAAAATTCACATGGAAACTCATTTGTTATTACTTGAAGATCAATTTATTACGAGAATCCTTTTCATTGTTGTGGCGATTAACAATTATTTAATCCCATAAAAACCATTTAGACGGTGAATGTGAGTGTCCGGTAAGAAAAGTTCACTTTACAAAATATGTATTTACAAAAATTTTTTAACGACTTAATATGTATAAAAAAATCTACTTTAATTCTTTTAGATGGTGGGTGATAAAATAAAGGCTGATAAAATAACAAAGGCTATTTTATATGTATATGATTGCCACTGATAAAATAGCCTTAACAGTTGAAAATAAAGGTTTTCAATAGTTAATGAAAACTACTGTTCCTCTTTACAAGGTGACAAGCAGAAGAACAATTACTAAATTGATAGAAATGCAATACGAAGCATTAAAAGAAGCTTTTATAATTTAAATCGAAAAAGCTACTTGTTATAGTCTCACTTGTGATAATTGAACAGATATTATTAATCAAAGTTATCTTGGTGTAATTGTTTACTATTTAACAGAAAATCTCGTAAATATTTCTTTGTAAATATTTTGCAAAAATAGTTAAACAGCGAGAAAAATTAAACATTTAATAAATAGTTCAATATCCAATATGGCGCACGACTCGGCCTCGACTCACAGTACGGGACGGCGCCGCTAGGCGGCGCAAGACCGGAATGCTAACTCGTGGGTAGAATACAGCCAGCGGAGTATAATAAGAGAGCCCCATGCGGAGTTTCGTCGAAGGAGCGGTGTATACAAATCCACACAAACCTAGAAGAGAAGACCGACGAAATATTTTTCAATACAATACTATACACTGACACAATTACTCATGTAATTAATTGTAAATATTAAAAGTCATGTATAACTCCAACTGAGCTAATTTATGTGAAACTTCAGCGATCTCCTATATCCTAGCGTCTCACTGCGAAAAACGTAAATCGATTCACAATTGTTGAGCAATATCAAACTTTATTGGTTAAGAACTTACGTCCACTGAAAACACTCATGGCTAATTATACGAGTGGCCTTCATTTGGACACAGTACAATTGGACACGTTGCAAATGGACACGAAATTTTGCACACGGTTCAATTCGACACGGTTCAATTGGACACCGATCAATTGGACACCGTTCATATGGACACGTAAAAGTTGCACACCGTTCATTTGGACACGTAAAAGTTGCACACGTTCAGTTGGACACGTAAAAATGCACACCGTTCTTTTGGACACGTAAAAGTTGCACACGGTTCAATTGGACATGTAAAAGTTGCACACGGTTCAATTGGACACGTTAAAAGTTGGACACGGTTCTGTTGGACACGGTGCAAATGGACACAGTTTATTTGGAAAGTACACGCACAGACTGCACCCCCTTACACCCCCGCCCCCACACCCCGCCCCCACCCCCACCCCCTGTTACAAACCCATGTGGAATACCACTTTGTATTGCACAATTAAATGGTGTTTATTTGCACCGTGTCCAACAGAACCGTGTCCAACAGAACCGTGTCCAACTTTTAACGTGTCCAATTGAACCGTGTGCAACTTTTACGTGTCCAATTGAACCGTGTGCAACTTTTACGTGTCCAAAAGAACGGTGTGCATTTTTACGTGTCCAACTGAACGTGTGCAACTTTTACGTGTCCAAATGAACGGTGTGCAACTTTTACGTGTCCATATGAACGGTGTCCAATTGATCGGTGTCCAATTGAACCGTGTCGAATTGAACCGTGTGCAAAATTTCGTGTCCATTTGCAACGTGTCCAATTGTACCGTGTCCAATTAAACCTCTCCCAATTATACTCCTTCGGAGATTGTTGATGTTCTCCTTGTTCTCGGAGAATGTTTACAAAATTATCGTAAGGCTTCGCGAGTATACCGAAATCGTTATCCTGAAAGAAAACACCCAAATCATTCCGAAATCCGGTACCTTGAACAAAGAGCTCGCCAAGGCCATTTGAGGCGCTATCAAGAACATCGTGTGTACAATAATGAAGACGACGTGCGTGTGCTCGTTATCTTGGCAACTCTTCATCTTAATCCTCATACGAAGAATCGGGTTATGGCTAGAGAAATTGGTATACCGAAAACAACGATTTTAAGAATTTTGAAGAAAGTGAAGTACCATCCTTATCATATTACATTAACACATACTCTTAGTCAACTAGATATGCAGTTACGTGTACAATTTTGCCATTGGGCACAACAGATGATCAGAGCTGACCCGAATTTCTTCTATGTTATGTTCTCCGATGAGTCGATGTTCAAAAATAATAATGTATTGAATAGACATAATTGTCACTATTGGTCGAATGTTAACCCTATTTGGCATAGACAAATAGATAATCAGCATCGGTGGAGTGTAAATGTTTGGTGTGGGATTATAAATGGTTACTTGATTGATCCTTATTTCTTCGATGGAAATGTCAATAGAGAAAATTTTCTGGAATTTCTCAGGAATCATTTACCACAATTACTTGAAGACGTTGATTTGCATACACGACAGAGAATGTAGATACAACTTGACGGAGCGCCACCTCATTATGCGGCAATAGTGAGAAATTATTTAGATCGGGAATACAATGATAGGTGGATTGGACGACATGGACCCGTCGCATGGCCCCCACGATCTCCTGATATGACTTCTCCCGACTTCTTTTTATGGGGGTATACATATAAAAAATGTCGTCTATGAGCATGCGCCTACAACCAGAGAAGATATGATGGAAAGAATACGAGTAGCTTGCAGGAGTATATCTCGCGCTGTCTTACTCAAAACGGTCAGACATTTTCAAGATAGGTTGGGGTTATGTATTCGAGTCAATGGAGATAATTTAGAACAATTCCTTCGATAGAAAGATTTGTAAATTTGTGTAAGAGAATGCGACTCCCGTCAATTAAGCAGCTCGTTTTGTGAGAAGCACGGGGAATCACGCTAATCAAGCACCCCAAAGGGAATAGAAAACTATTACGTCCATGCCGTTGTTTATGGGTAGCGCTAAAAGTAGAGATAGAATTAAAAATTTGCCGTGTTACGCGCAGCATATAATTTTTCAAGTCTCATTACTCAAAAAGTACTTTATGGAAAAACATTTTATTATAGTGTTTTGAAAAGATCTTGACGCCAGCTACAAGAATATAATATGAAAAATTGGTAGTTCCATTTAAGAAAATCAAGTTGACCTTGAAATGACCCCTAAATTTGACTCCAAGGTCAGGTGTCCCCCTCTGAACCCTACAACTTTTGTATAAAACATTTTTTTCTATTTTGCTTACTTTACGAGAAATTTGCGTGGATAAATTAGAATGGTCCACCCTGTATATCAGACTTTAGGGAATAGAGTGTACAGAAGAGCGTTGCGAACGCACGTAAAGGAGAGTGAAGGCACCTGTGCCCGATCGGAGGACAGTGTGTGAGAAGCGATCGTAGAAGCGAGTTGTACTAAGTAATGGAAATATAAACGATTATTCGAGAACATTGTACTTTGATTTTGCTGTACCCAGCCATCCGCTTACAGGCCTAAACCAATACCAGCCACTATCTCAAATCAAGATGTGCGGACTCCAATGATGAATAAAGAAAGGAATGCAACGGTTACATACTCTCAAGTAATCCAGCAGTCACCTGAACAAGAACCACTGACCAGCAACAACAATGAATATCCACAAAACTAATGAATATCCACAGAAATATCAAAGAACTCATAGAAATGATAAAACAACTGGCTCAACAAATAACTAATATGACAAACACGATGAATGATCTCATTGCCAAACTATCACTGTTTTTGATAAACTAAATATTGCAGTATGGAACGCCAATGGCCTGCCACAACATTCTGATAAATTAAAAATATTTCTTAAATTACGCAATATCGACATTATGTTAATATCTGAAACACATTTCACAACAAGAAGCTTCCTGAGAATACCTAAGTACAAACTATATCATACCATCCACCCAGATGGTACAGCTCATGGAGGTACTGCCGTCATCATTAGGGACAACATAAAACATCATGAAACTAATTCATATAGTGAGAATCATCATTAGGCCACAAGTATTGTGGTCGAGGATTGGTCTGGCCCTATAACCTTCTCAGCTGTCTACTGTCCCCCGAGGCATTCTATTAAAAAAGAACAGTTCACGGATTTCTTCATTAGTCTGGGACATCGTTTTATGGCTGGCGGTGACTATAACGCCAAAAATGTACATTGGGGTTCCAGACTTACTCTACCCAGAGGTCGCGAATTATTGCAGGCTGTTGACAATCTGCACATGAATGCAATCTCAACTGGAGAACCAACCTATTGGCCATCTGATCCCAATAAACTACCTGACCTCATTGACTTCTGTATTATCAAAGGCATATCAAGTCATTACATAAAATGTGAATTGTGCTTAGAATTATCATCAGATCACTCTCCAGTTTTAATCACACTCAGTAGGCAGATCGTTGCCTCAGAAAAACTACCAAGGCTCTACAATCGCAAGACAAACTGGTCAATTTTCGTGAAATAGTCAAGACTATACTGGATCTTAATATACCGTTAAAAACCGACAATAACATTATGGAAGCAGTTGAACAATTCAATAGCTGCGTCCAACGCGCAGCGTGGGATTCAACACCTGCCAGTTAAGATACGAGCCTGTTTGTATCCGACTGCTCTCTAACAATCAGAGAGAAAATAATGGAGAAGCGGAAACTACGTAAGCAGTGGCAACAAAATAGGTGCCCTGCCATTAAAAGACGCCTCAATCGCGCAGTTAGAGAACTCAAAACCTTGTTACAAAATGCAAGAAATAATGGCCTACAGACAGATCTACTTAAGAAACCTAAATGCCTCCACAACAACAGATTACTCACTGTGGAAAGCTACTAAAAAAACTTAAGCATCCACCTACTACTTCTTCTCCTATCCGCAAGCACGACAACAGTTGGGCTAGAAGTAACACAGAAAAAGCTGAAGCCTTTGTCAAACATCTCTCTGCAGTAATTACACCCAATCCAAATGAATGTCTCCCAGAAGACAAAATAAATATTAGGAAAGTTTTGAATCAAACAAACCAACTTGATCTTCCAATCAAAAAATTCACCAAACACGAAGTGCTGGCAGTAATCAAGAATTTAAACTCTAACAAGGCACTTGGGTACGATCTTATAACAGGCAAATTGTTGAAAGAGCTTCCAGTTGAAGGCATTACCTACCTCACACAACTGTATAATATGGAGGAGTAATGTATCCCCACAATGAAAAGTAGCTGAAGTCATCATGATTCAAAAACCTGGTAAACCTGCGGAAGAAGTGAGGTCATACCGCCCTATCAGCTTATTACCTGTTCTCTCCAAAGTAATGGAACAGCTATTCCTGCAGAGAGTCATGCCTATCATTGAGCAGAGACAACTAGTACCAGACCACCAATATGGGTTCAGGAAAAAACACAACACCATAGAACAAATGCACAGACTTGTGGATAAAGTCAATGCTTCACTCGAGAGAAAACAATATTGCTCTGCTGTATTTCTCGATATATCCCAGGCTTTCGACAAAGTTTGGCATAATGGTCTTTTGTACAAGATCAAGCTTAACCTTCCTGCAAATTACTACAGCTTCCTTAAATCTTACCTCGACAGGAGGTTCATGTAAGTCAAGTATGACGACGCTACAACTGTTCTCCATGAAATTTATGCCGGTGTCCCTCAAGGCAGCGTACTGGGACCTGTCTTGTATTTACTGCATACTGCGGACCTTCCAACCCATCATAGAACTACGGTGGGCACTTTTGCAGACGACACGGCTGTCCTGGCAGTGCATGACGATCCAGTCATGGCTTCGAATATCCTACAAATAAGCCTGTATAAAATGGAGAGGTGGCTCAGGACATGGCGAATAAAAGTAAACAAGAGCAAATCTATCCATATAACCTTCGCTAACAGGCAAGGAATATGCCCACCAATAACTCTCAATAGAGTTCAAATACCTCAAGATGATCATGTCAAATACCTGGGTCTACATCTGGATAGAAGACTAAACTGGAGAAAGCACATATTCGCAAAACGTAAACAACTGGGCCTTCAATTGAGGAAAATGTACTGGTTGATTGGACGTCCGTCAAACCTACCCTTAGAGAGTAAACTACTTCTTTATAAATCAATACTAAAACCAATCTGGACGTATGGCATACAATTATGGGAAACAACAGCTCACTCGAGCTCACTCAAAATATTACAGAGATTCCAGTCAAAAGTTCTTCGTATGATTGTAGCCGCTCCCTGGTACACTACAAATGACCAGATACACTATGACCTACACTATCCCTACAGTCAAGGAGAAAATACAGTCCTACGCTCAAAAACATGCAAAACGTTTAATAGTACACCCAAACCCCTTAGCGGGTCAACTTACAAGATTCAGAATTGCCAGAAGAAGACTCAAACGAAAGATGCCTCAAGATCTAATCAACTAAATCCTGACCTTCAAATGTAGATGTGTAATAATACGACTGTGTTAATGAACACTGTTTGCCCACGACCAAATTAAATGTGCCAAACCTATCGCTAAATGTCTTCCATACAAGACAGATTGCAATAAAGATTTACTAAAAAAAAATTCCCTCCTCCTCTCGTATCCTAATCACAGGGGATTTCAACGCCCATCACACTTCCTGGGGCTGTCATAGCTCTGACGGAATAGGTAAATCTCTATTCTCAATTTCACAAGATTTTAGGACATACCCGGATTTAATATTACCCAAAAACCCTACGACTCGATTCTCTCGCCCGATAAGTTGAAATTATGGATAAAACCAACGGAAGAAAAATAAGAAACATTCGAATGGCTTTATCTGTTAGCCTATTATACTTATAATTGATGTTACCGAGTAATCGAACCATTTATTCTGTAGAAATTGTCTATGAATCGAAGTAGTTACCGTAATTAAGATTTAGAGACATTATACAAGAGTGTTATTAATTTAGAATTAATTTGTTCTTATTTACTTTGTTTACCTTTATCTTTTATTTTATTATTTTATTGTTTTCTTTTGTATTGCCAATTTAAGCGGCAATTTAGAGCACCCTTAGCTTAGACAGCGTTATTTAAAAAAAAACGTATATGTATACACCGATAAATAATTATAGACTTTGTTAATTAATTGATTTCTCTTTTGTTCAGATGAATGATAAAAAGTGTAAAGGCGCTTCAACAACCTTCGAGACGAACGTTGGAGCAGGATGGACGAAGCTGTAAGATAATTTTGAGATATTTGGAGTTCGCGCCAATATTGATAGCAGCAGCAATGGCCGGGTGCTTTCCCACCCCACATCGGCCCCCACCGCTCGCTCTCGGCTCGAAGGAACCTCGCGCTCCGAGAGCCGGTTTTTGGGAGAAAGCACTCTTGTTCCGAAAGTCTTGATAAACGATCGCTTGCCTCAATTGATTGAATTTGCGTACAGGCCTTGAGCCTTTGATTTTTGGTTCTCCAATAGCTTAAAACTTGTGGCTTCGTTGATCCTATTGCCTAGAGCAATATTGTACTTTTATCGAGTGTTAAATAATTGTTATTAGTTACCGAGACAATAATTTTGTGATTAAAGAAACTAATATTAATTTAATCGAGGACTCGTTAATTTTGAAAACCTACTCAACATCCTGACTTGGTGTCCTCTCGCTGATATTGTTTAAATAAATATCTTACAACTAGAAATTCTCCCTTTTTTCCATTAAACGGCGGATCTCCCACACTTATTTCTCGCCCCTTCCATGCTCCTTCAATCATTGACCTTACCTTTGTCTCTGCCAATTTCTCCCCATTTTGCTCCTGGAATCTCTTTAATGACTCCCTGAACAGTGACCACATTCCCACGATAATCTCAATAAATCATCCCGTAAAATCCTGTTCATTCTTTTCTCATAAACTGAACACTTCTGACATTAATTGGAATCACTTCTATTCTTCCCTCCACTCTCAACTTCCTCACCTCGCATGTCAAATCAATAACGACTCCATCTCTGAACTAGATAAATACGACATTCTCCTTTCGTCCATCAACAATTTGGTTTTGAACCTTCAACCTTTTAAACGTCATAACAAAAGAGAAAAAAGGAAACGCATCTCCCTTCCTTCTCCATGGTGGAATCCAGACTGTTCCAAAGCAGTAGAACATAGAAAACAGGCTTTCAGAACATACCACAAAAATCCGACCTACGCTAATTTCCTTAACCTTAAAAAACAGGAAGCCCTCTCTAGGAAAGTCTTTCATTCTGCCAAACGGTCCGCATGGAGATCTTTTTGCCAAACGATAACATCCTCTACCAATATATCTTCTCTCTGGAGGGTTGTCAAAAAGATTAAAACAGGTTTCTTGGTTCCTTACATTCTCCACGTCCTTCTAACTTCGGCATCCCTCCTGAAATCAAAAAACTTATCAACACTATTTGCCCTTCCTCATGCTTACACTTTCTCTCCCTCTCCCTCCTCAATGACTCAACCTTCGTCCTGTAAAATATTTGACACTCCGTTCCGCATTGAGGAATTCAATCATGTAATTCATTCTGTTAAAAGAAAGAGATCCTCTCCTGGCAGCGATCAGATCGACTACAAAATGATCTCACACCTTCCAAACGAGTTTTTCTCTTTACTTTTTTCCATTCTCAATAATATTTTCATTTCAGGAGCTTTTCCGGACTCTTGGAGGAACTCCTTAATATTTCTCATCCCAAAATCCTCTCCAGGCAAATACCGCCCCATCTCTCTCACTTCTTGCTTCCTCAAATTGCTTGAGAAACTTATCGCTCTTAGACTGGATGGCTGGCTTGAATGTCATTACAAACTTCCTACTCTCAATTTGGCTTTAGAAAGTTCCGCTCTTGTCAAGACAAGCTCTCCATCCTTATCACAAAAATTCATACGAGCTTTTTAAGAAGCTCGGCCACAACATGCCTTTTTTAGACCTTACAAATGATTTCGACGACGTCATTCCTTCCATCTTAATTTCGGATCTCAAAGAGCTTGGACTCCCTCCCACTCTTCTCCGATTCGTCTACAACCTCATAAATTCTCGCAAATTACAATTTATATTTATAATGGCAAACTATCAAAAGAACATCACTCTCACAAAGGCGTCCCACAAGGCTCTATTCTCAGTCCTACACTTTTTAATATATATGTTTCTAAACTTAAAAAGCACATTGGAGAGGAGTGTGAGGTAGTCCAATTCGCCGACGATATCGCCATATTCACCAGCTCACATCAAATTGACATAGCTCTTTCCAGACTGGAAAGCTCTGCCAGATCCGCCTGTAAATACTTATCCCAAAAGGGTCTTATCATCTCCCCCTCCAAATCTTCTTTGATTATATTTACCAAAAAGCACATCAATCTTCAGATAGCACAAAAAGGCTAAAAAACGTCTTAAAGATGTCTAAAGAACGATAAGACGTCTTTAAGACATTTTTAAGACGTCTTTTGGCCTTTTTGTGCTATCTGGGTCCTATGACCTACACCATAAACATCAATGACGTTCCAGTTCAGTCCTCTTCTTCTTGCAAATTCCTAGGAGTATATCTTGACTTTCGCCTTTTGGGGAGAGAACATATATCATATGTATCTAATCGTTGTTCAAAACTTATAAATATCTTGAGCATGTTGAGGAGCATTTGGTGGGGAGGCGATCCTCGCTCTCTGCTACATATCTACAAAGCTCTCATCCGAGGGTCCATGGAATACGGATGTCTAGCCTTCCCTTTCAATTCTTCTATTATGAGTCAGCTCAACAAAATCCAATATCAAGCTATCCTAGGATTCAGCCTATACCTAGGATTCAGGAGAACAACCCCCACCAACATAATCCTGGCTGAGGCTGGAAAACCTCCGCTTTGAATGAGATTCGAGTATCTCACCTCTAAATACACCTTAAAATCTTTTCCCTAGATATTCACCCCGCAATAAACAAAATATATGCACTTCTTTGGTATTCTCGTAAACTCACGCAAAAACAATCCCTCCGATAAATTCCTACTTTTCAAATCCTTTAGAAAACTTTATATATATAAGAGATGGATAGCGAGATTTGACTACTCCGCAATTTACTCCATAGACCACGAGGCATTGATCTCCTTTCCGGATGTTACAATCAGCTAATAAAGTTGAAGAAATAAAAAACGCACCCCTCCCTCAGATCATGTTCATGAATATTTACAGTCCTCTTCTTAATTCTCACACTGTCTTCTATACGGATACCTCAAAGTCCGCCCCGGGGAATTATGTGGGTTTCGCTGTTTATTTCCCCTCCCCTCATATGCAACTCCTTTTTAAGACCTCCTCTCACTCTTCTGTATTCTCAGCGGAGGCCCTAGCCATTCTGTATGCCTTAAAATATATCCTCTCTCACTCTGTCCACCAATCTGTCATCTTTACTGATTCCCAAAGCGTCGCAGAAGCACTAATCTCTCTTAATCTAAGCCATTCATACAACTACATCATCCACTCAATCAGACAGAAACTACATGAAATCAATCTAGCTGGTTTAGTAAACAAGATTGTCTGGATACCAGCCCACTCTCTCATTCTCGGAAACGAGACCGCAGACCACCTAGCCAAGAGAGCCAACACAAATGGACATCTAATCCCTGATTTGCTTCCTCACTCGGATCTCTTTACCATTCCCCGAGAGGAGGAACATTAACACGACTAATCATCTCAAAGCTCTAGGAATACACAAAGGAAAGACCTATTTTTACTCCTTCGAGGAATTTAAGCTCAAGCCTTGGTTTCAAAAAATTGATTTAGGCCGCGAAAACATTGTCACCTGCTGCAGGCTAAGAAGCTGTCACTACGCACTTAATCACAGTCTCCATCCATGCAACCTAATCACGGACCCATCATGCCCCTGGCTTTCCAATTCAAGACGCTAACCACATCTTCTGGGACTGCCCCATCCCAGCCGATTCAAGATTAACTTTACTCAATCGACTACACAGGCTCAAAAAATTTCTTCCATACAAAATTCAAGATTTACTCATCAAACCCTCCTCCGGGATCATTCGGGTCTTACTCTCTTTTCTTAAATCTTTAAATCTGTCTATATAGTTTGAAAACCCTCAACCACCTCCCTCACTCCTTTCCTCCCTCCTCCCAAGAGACCTAATCGACAATAACATTAATAATTTTGTGATATCCTTCTCACGAAAGGAAGAACTTGCTACCGTCACTCATTATCTTCTCCGCACAAGGACCTCATCAAGAAAATAAGAGGATTACCGACAGATCGTCTAATCAACAACAATCAAGATTTATTCCACTACCTAACTATTCACTCTTTTACCAGTTGATGGCCGGTGAATTTGGATTCTTATTCTAAAGTTGGCCAATGAAATCATAGAAGAAGAAAAAGAAGTAAATTATAAATTATAACCTGCAACCTAGTCGGCGAACTGCTTTGCTCTGATTGGTTGGTTTCCGACACTCAATCGTAATCTCAACCTCAACCGAGCCCGCAATCCGTAGTATGATTACGGCTTAAATGTAAAAATTGAACAAGCAGCCGAATACGATTCGAGCGCTGTCCGTCGAGGTGTGCACATGTGCCCGCTTAGTGAGGCTAGCTTTTTCGCAGTGAACTTTTCGTACTTTTTCGCTCTGCTTTTTATTTAGCGTCTATTACTGCTTCGCTCGAATTCTGTGACGCGCTTATATTGCATGTGCAGTATTCTTCGCTTTGCGCGGCTGCTTGTTCTCTATTCGCCTTGTTTGCGTACATGGTATGCAGTACCCACCATCTTGGTCGACCGGGATTCCGACCGCGTGGCTTGCGTTTGAACAATGTCTATTCAAGACCCGTTGGGAGATCCTCCCTATAAATTTAAATCGTTCAAACCAATACCTGCAATAACTGTAGACACAAGTGCTAATGACGAGTCATCAATCAATGATGAATAAAGACTTAATTATATAGCTTCCTCCCTCCCTCCCTTCCTTCCCGAGCCCAATGTCGAAATGGATTCGGATCCGAATGGAATGGAATCCGTGCCCATCGACAAGGTCACATCTGATCTAACACCTTCTTTTTCTGTTTTTAAGACCTCATCCTTGCTGACGACTGGGGAATCTATTGATAACTCCCGCCTTGATGTGGTTAGAACCAAAAACTCCAAACACAAGATAATTGAAAAGAAAATCTCGTCTGCCTCCACGGAAGCTGGGAACGAGTTGAGCGAGGGAAATCGTCCGGAGTCAGGTAGGCCATCCTCCCGTCCGTTGGACGGCAGTAATGTTTTTGACTTTCTTTTGGAATCAAACAGATATGACAGGACCTCTAGAGGACCTTTTGACGTGGTTATTCAAGCCGAAAATTCTTCCTCCTCTATTGATCCGATTAGTGTGGGACGTCTTCTCTACTCTATCTCCAAGAAAGACATTGTGGAAATCCGCAAAATTAGCTTTTCTAAGATAAATTTTCAACTAAAGTCACGCGAAGCCGCAAATAATCTTATTTATCATTCTATCCTTAAAACAAAAAAATATAAAGCTTTTATCCCTTTTTACAGAACATCAAGAAGGGGTATTATTCGCAACGTATCTCTTGACCTATCAGATAAAGAAATCCGCAGGGGAATCGTAGTGATGTTGTCGTATTATCAGCGAAGAAGCTCAATAGAAAGAGAAGGAATGATAATTCCTCGTCTCCTAATGAGACCACACAAGATCCTGCTTTGACACCTTCCAAAACAATCTTGATAACTTTCAAGGGTCAGTCACTTCCGAGGTATTTATACTTGTATATGGTATAAGCCACAGTTTAACCTTTTGTTCCCAAAACTTCGCTTTGCTACGCGTGTTTACGTTTCGACCACCTAAAATCCCAATGTAAAGGTCATTCTAGATGCCAATGTTGTGGTGAGAAATCACACGATAATCCCGACTTATGTCCTAAAAAAGATGGGACGCCTTTTTGTATAAATTGTAAAAACCCACACAAAGCCACTAATTTTTCTTGTTCGGAATACATTCTACAAAGAAAAATAAGAAAACTTGCCGCATGCGAAAATATCACTCTTCTAGATGCCAGAAATCGGCTTCGTGGCAATTCCACAAAACCAAATAATAATTTTAATAACTTTTCTGACTTTCCTGTTCTCGGCGGTTCGTCTCCCTCCTCTCCTTTCCCTCATTTATCCCCTTCCTCTTTCGCTCCATCCTCCCCCCCCTCGGTCTCCCCTTCTCCTTTTTTGACGCCTTACTCCCAGTTGTTTAGCTCTAAAGGTTCCTCTTCTTCAAAGAAAACCCTGTCCTCTCCTTCCTTGTCTTCAGCCTCATCCCCTCATCCTTCCATATCTTCATTCTACACAAACCCAATTCATCCAAAAAACGGTCCCTCATTCCACTGGTTACACATCCAACTCCGTATCCAACCAAGTTTATAGCAATTATTCCTCTATTCACAACTCTCTCCTGTTAGCACCCAACGGAAAATCCCCTTCCGCATATCCTCATAATGGTATTTTGTTAAATTCGCAATCTCAATCCTCTCCCCCTCACCCCCTTTCCTCACCTATCACCCATGTTAATTTCGACTCTAATGCAGATTCCTCTGTTCAACTTTTCAATCTTATTAATATTATCATGGAAAAACTTTCTCCTTTTCTTAAGCTTTTTGGTCTTTATGATATAGTATCTGATTTTCTCGGCTCATATCTTCAAACACTAAATTTAAATAACTTCAAGCCCACTTCTTCCTTTTCTACATCTAATGTTCAATCTAATGCATAACACTTCTTCTAATAATCAAACAATTAAAATACTACAGTGGAATTGCCACTCCCTTTTAAACAAACTCGATATTTCTATTATGCTACTTCAAGGATGCAACGTTTTAGCATTGTCTGAAATTTGGCCCCGTCCTAGTCTTCAAATAAACATCCATAACTTTAACGTATTCCGGTCTGACTCTAATTTGCAGAATTGTGGTGGACTTCTTTTAGCGATTCACAAATCCATTCCATATACTTTGATCACTGACTGTTTTTGTCTTGGAAACAGACTTGCATGGCTGTCACCATTCATTTCGTGCGTTACGATCTTACTTTGATTTCAATTTACAGACATCCGAATGCGCCTCTGTCTCCTTCGGAATATGACTCTCTTTTTCATTTTTGTAATTCCTTTTCTCACTCTATTCTATTGGGATTTTAATGCGCATCACGTGGAGTGGGGCAGTGGACAAACCAACAGGGAGGGAGCTACCCTGCTTGCCTCCGCTTTGAATTCTTCCTTCACTTGCGTTAATAATGGTTCCCCTACCTTTTTGACTCGTCCTCGACAGCCCGTGTCTGCGATCTTGCTTTTGCGTCTCCTTCGGTGGTCGACTTTTGTCAATGGTCTGTTCTGGATGATACTCACCTTAGTGATCATTTTCCTATTATGATTAGTTTTAATTTTCTTCCTAAAAAAATAAAATTTTTTAATAATAAAATCAAACTTACTAAAAATGAAAAGGATCAATATTTTTTCAATTTATCTTCAAACTTGGAAGTTTTAAGTAATAATGTCGATGTCCCGTCTCTTAATGCTGTTCAAAAGTATCATATCTTTACGCATCATCTTGAGGAGCACCTCCCTCCGAGGTCAGCCCCCAAACTTTTACTAAGACTTCTTCTCGATCTTCTAAGGTCGCCCGGGAACGTTTTTCCTTGCCTGCCCTTTGGTGGAACGATTCATGTCAGTGTGCTGTCGATCTTAGACGTGGTCTCCTTTCTGTTTTTAAGAGATCTCCTTCTTTTTACAATTTTCTGGCTTTTAAACGACAGGAGGCTATTTCCAGGCGTATACTCAGGTCTGAGAAGAGAAAGAGTTGGAGAAATTTTTGTCAAGATCTTTCTCCTAAATCTCCGATTGGTTAATCTGGAAGTTCATTAAACGCTTCAAGAATCGCCATCTGGATGTCTCTCCTCTTCCCTCTCTCTCTCTAATCACACTGTTTCAGGGGAGATCTCTGACTCATTTCCACTATGTTCCCCTCTTCCTCCCTGCACAAGTCTTATTTTTCCCTTGACGATTTTCCTTCTTCATGTTCTTGTAGTATGTTTGATCATCCTTTCACTATGAGGGAACTTACATCAGTCATAAAAAGCTTTAAAAAACGCTCCTCTCCAGGCCTCGATCGTATAGATTACAGTATTATTGATGACCTCCCTGAAAAATATCTCCTAATTCTGTTGAACATCTTTAATGATTATTGTTGGATACGGGCCTGTTTCCCTGAAGCGTTTGATAATGTAATACCGAATATTTTGATTTCAGATCTCATAAGGATCGATCTTCCTCCCAAGATATGATGGTTTATTTATCAACTTGTTCATTTCAGAAACTCTCAGCTCGTGATTAACGAAACAATTTCATCGTGTTTTACTTCATATAAGGGGGTTCTTCAGGGTTCCATCCTGAGTCCTTTATTGTTTAATATCTACACCTCAAACCTCAAACTTCTTCTTCACCGGGACTGTCAGATCGTTCAGTTTGCCGACGATATTGCCTTGTTCGTTAGATCGGACGATTTGGATGCCTCCTTGAGAGCTCTTGACAGGTCGGCCAACAACCTTTCAAAATACTTATCTACTAAAGGTTTGATCGTCTCGGAGTCGAAGTCCGTCCTTATGATTTTCTCTCGTAAGAAAATAAAATCTCATAACCATTCAATAGTTCTCAATGGATCGTTCATTAGTCCGGTACAGTCTCATAAATTTCTCGGAATTTACCTTGACTCTTTTCTTAATGGCCACATCCACGCGCAACATTTGATTAACAAATGTGGTAAACTTTCCAACATCCTTAAATCAGTGAGAGGAACTTGGTGGGGGGCGGATCCGCGCACTTTGCTCACCATTTTTAAAACCTTGATTCGGGGTTCAATTGAGTACGGTTCTTTTTTGTTCCCTACTCAGAACTCTTAAATTAATGGATTCTTTGGAAAGTGCTCAAGGTAGAGCACTGAGACTGTGCATTGGATTTAGACGGTCAACTCCGACGAACGTTGTTTATGCGGAGTCGAGTACCGGGCCGGTCCGCCATCGTTTCATGTTCCTTACTTCCAAATTCCTTTTAAAATCCTTTTCTCTCAAAGATAGTATCCTCATCGATAAACTTTATGATCTTCAAGTTGCACTTTTCGTCAACAATCGCTCACATTCGTTTAATAAATTTTTACTATACAACATTTTCTGTACAGTTAAAAAATATAAACACAAAATCGCTTTCTTCTCTAACATCCCGCTTTATCTTTTCTCTTTCGAAACTTCTACCTTTTGTCCGAATACTGAATTTACTCCCCCCATGGTGGTGGAGGAGATTCGCGGTTCTAGGTTTCCTCAATTGACCTTTCAATCTGCTCTTTCGCATCTTACTATGGGTAGACACCAAATTTTCACGGACGCCTCTCGGTATGATGGGAGCGATTTCGTCGGAGTCGGTCCTTTTTCTCCGTCTCTCCAGATCAATAAGATGTTTAAAATCGACCGCGACTTTTCTATTTTCTCTGGAGAATGCATTGCAATCATTCTGGCCGTTGAATGTGTCTTGGAAGTTGGTGTTAGCAAAGCTACCATTTTTACAGACTCCCGCAGTGTCGTTGATATCATATCCTCCAACAGGATATTTTTGCATTGAAAAACAGATTGAGGTCTGCATCTCTTCAGGGTATCGATGTCATCGTTTCTTGGATCCCGGCCCATGTCGGCATCTTAGGGAACGAGACCGCGGATCTCTTGGCAAAAAAACGCTATCAGAGAGGGGACACCTTCGGACTATCTCCCTCCTCACTCGGACCTTATAAGTAACTTTCGGAAGAAATATATTAACCTAACTAAGGATTATATTGCTCGCCAGTAGGGTTTCAAGGGCTCCCTTTATTTTGCTTATAATCCTGTTTTTTCTGCTCATGCTTGGTTTGCTAATTTTACTTTGAGTCGTTCCGAGATTGCTATTATATGCCGTATTCGCTCTAACCACTATAATTTAAATTACAGCCTTTTCAGATGTAACATTGTGGGCTCCCCTGCATGTGACTGTGTGCCGTGCGACAGGACATAAATCACATTCTATGGTTTTGTCCTTTGCTTGATACGCATCGTGGCTCTCTCTTCAACTCCATCAAGTCTTGTTTGGGAGCTCCTCCTCCTTATGATGCCTTCAAGATCCTCAGTACTCCTACCTACAAAGTCATCTCTGCAATAGTCCTCTTCCTCCGTAAGAACAACATTCTAATTTAATAATTATCACTGTAATTTGGACACATCAAAACCATTGGATCTCTAGCAGCATGAACGGGAGCTTTCTTGTTCCTAGCCAATAAAGAAAGAAGAAGAAGCAGTCGAATACCGCGACAAGCAGGACGCGCTCCGTATTTCCGCTGCTGAGCGAAAAGCGAAAGCAGCGACGCATAACGCTAGACTTCAAAGACGTGCTTTAAATGAAGAGGATGCTGAACACGGTCTTACATACAGGTCTGGAAACGAAGTCAAATTTTGATGGTGGGGGTAGCCGCCTTAGCGTCAAGAATTTCATGTCTCCGGCCGCCACTACGCGTCGCTTTTGGTTATGGTACCTGGTTAGAATACCTCACATAACTGATATTAATACCACGATTCTGTGATTGTAATAATTTAATATTGTAATAATTTAATATTGTAATAATGTAATAATTTAATTTCAATTTAATCACACGGTTTTGTATATCATACATATATATATATATATATATATATATATATATATATATATATATAGGTTAGGATTTCATGCACAGGGCGCTTGCGCTATCCGTACTTTAATTCGCAGCGCCGCCCTTGCCAAACTAATTCTCGGACATTAAGACGACCACCCCCACCACCTTCGTTTCCAGACCTGTATGTAAGACCGTGATGCTGAACATGATTCGGGAGACTTGTTTTATGGTCCTGGAATAGATGCGCTATGGTAAGTTAAAAAATTCTAATGTTATAATATAAATAATTCGTTTTAAAACTTTAAATGCGTTTTTCTCAAAATAAGATTTTTTAAACTGAGCGCATTCATAACTCAGTGAATTTTCAACGAATACACTTGAGATTTTTTGTGAAGGCTTATAATTAGATTATCTTCAGTACGGAATTTGCACGTACGGAATTTTCGATTGAATAATTTGTTTTTTTTTGTAACGTTAAAAAACAGGTCATTTTTTTACCGATCTTTGGAACCGATCTTTTTCAAAAGTCCGCCATTTTGTAACAATTTTTTTTTAAATCCATACGTACAACTGAAGCTATTGTCTCATATTTTAAGAAAATACATGTTTCTTTTTGTTTCAGAGCTTCCGTTGGCCTGCTACGCATGCGCCCGTTTGACAATTTTTTTTAAGGCGGCTCACATACATTATTGACTATTGTAGCTATAAATATTAATATTTTTTAACGAAAATTTCACAAAAAGTAGTTCAAATTATGTACTTTGTGATGTTAATAAAGTGATTTGAAAAAAAAATTATTTGTCAGAAAAAAAATCCTTAAAAATAGCCTTTTTTTAAGCCATTACACTGGTTTCCCCCCATAAGATAAAGCATGAGATACTGTTATGATTTAAGTAGAAAATGTATATATTCTACATATAAAAAGAAATACTAATCAATTTTGTATATAAAAGAAATTAATGTATTCTAATTTATAGTAATAAAATAAAAACAATATAGGCAAGAGTATAACTAAAAGAACAAAACTTATTTTCAAATTTTTAGATATATTGAATAATTTGCATACATTTTAAAAATGTACAAAAATTAAAAATGAGAATTTTTCATAATATAAGAAGTATATTTGTATCTTACACTATTATAAACAAAAAGTATTTATGCAATTATTAATATATATATTAATAGATGAAATGTAAAAAATAAAATATACATGTTGTTATTTGACAAAAGATATACATATACATATTGTTAATTGACAAAAAACTCTGAAACATTAAAGAATAAAGGTATAAACTAGCCTTGTATATATGTATATTATAATATGGTTTATATTCTATTTTCATCTTTTCATTTTCACTGTAGTTTCATTTTCATTATAATCACTTGCCTAAATTAAAACACAAAAATTACAAAATTGAAAAATGCAGCAGTTTTTTCTATAAAAATTTGTAAGTTAGGTTTTTATTTATTCAGATCGCAATGTAAATTGTGCTGGAACATAAGTCGCTACCCACATAGCACATGTAAATTCTGAGAATGTTCTAAGAATGTCGTGAAAATATATTGCACATATTCTTGAAATATTCGAAATACGTACTGCGATATATTAAGTATGCTACTATAGTATTAAGAATACTATGTCTGAATTTTCCTGCTTACCAGAACATACCGAGAATATCTTCTAGTTGTATAAGTATATCTATTGAATGTCTTGTGTGTACATACATTATTAGCATAAACGGATTTCATTCATCCGCGCAATTTCAAACAATCTGTTTAATATTTTGGATTCTAATTTCTGGATTGTTGAGATTGTATTAGAAAGCAATGGCTCTTGGACCTTTTGCAACCTTATGCTTTTATGGAAAAGTTGATTGAGTACCGCCTTACTTCTTATCGCGTGTAACTCGTCCAACATGCAAGAGCCATAAACAGATACTACACTTTTGATCTTATTAGTCGGCTTTTATAGGCTTTATATGCGATCGTGGAAGAAACTTAAATATGAGATAGATACGCCGCATAGCAGTAAAATATTGGTAAAATAGCGGTAAAACACGTGAACACAGCATTGCTATTTCTAGGATATACTTATAATATTCGACAAATAAACGAGATATTGTTGATGAGATCAGTATATCCTGAGAATATACAAAAAATAATATACTACAAGAGATGTGTGTGTTATAAGGATGTTCTCAGTATATTACGTGTATCCACAGTACATTCAATATAAGTATAGAGAATATTTGAATGAATCATGTGCTGTCTGAGTAACTATAATGAAAATTCGTATAAAATTGTAATTCTAAAATTACATAAGCTACAGTTAAATTTAAACATATACGCTGACGATAATGCATCATTGTTCTTGGTATAAAGTTATATACACACACACACATACACACATACACACACATACACACACACACACACAGCCCTAGATAGCAAAATGCCAACTAGCAGTATGTCAACAGTATGCCAGTAAATGCATTATAACTTTGCAGCAAATTCCGATGTGCTGCGTCCTATAATGACATTCAAACTGCTCGTTTTTTTGCTGCATTTTTGCCGACATTAACTGAGATGGCAGACCATGCTTGGCTGCTGCCGGAATTCTGCCAACATATGTAGCATACATTTGTGATACATACTCTTGGTAGATTTGGCTATCTGGGAGATATATATATATATATATATATATATATATTTGTGTGTGTGATTTATGACCCTATTTGTATTAGTCATCATATAGTAATCAAGATATAGTGAAATCTGCGTAGTTTCAATATTATATCTCATATTTATTATATAGCTGCAACATAAAACAACGATACAATATTACTGCCAACATAATTTCTGGAATTTTGCTATAACTTAAAAATTAACAGTTTGTACATACAAAGTAGAGTCAAAAATAAACCAAACTTTTATTTAATCTTTTATTAAATAAGTATATATATATATATATGTGTGTGTGTGTGTGTGTGTGTGTGTGTGTGTGTATATATATATATATATATATATATGTATATAATGCAAGCTTTTTACAATATACCATCTTTAAAGCACCTTCAGCAACGATACATTTTTTCCAGCGTTCATATCATTTATCAAAACAATTATTTTTAATGATTTCTGTCAGTTCACATTGCAAAACTTTTAACCTCTTCTGTTAATTTAAATCAGTGATCCTTCACTACATCCTTTAATTTAAAAAAGAAATAAAAATCGGCAAGAGCGAGATCCTAAGAGTATGGAGATTATAAAAGTATAGGAAGTGAGGATCGTTTTACTTTTAATAGCTGTACCAATTGCTGCTTAGTAAGCTTTTCTCAACATCTTGTACGCATGCGCACAAGTCACACTTATTTATTTACAAAAAAAAAAAGCAAAGTTCGGTTTATTTTATATTCTATCTCGATATAAGAAACTATGACAATTTCAAATATTTCTGTCAATTAGCAATATTACATACAGAGTGAGTCACATACACTCAAAGATGTCACTTCTAATAAATCCTAAGATATATATTTCATAGAAAAATTGTTTCAAATAAAAGTTGCTTGATTACGAGACATCCTGTGGCACGATTTTGTTTCAAATAAATTTCCGCATTCAATGTTTCAAGGTCGCCTTTTTTTCTTAAATAGAATTATATGTTTTTTTTTTATATAAATCGATCTTTTCCATTATTCTGCATATAAAAATATTGACATAAAATAATCAAAAAATTTATAGTTCATGAAATATTTTATAATTTATTGTAATATATTGTGACACAAGTTACAAAATATCTTATAAATTTTACTCTTTCTAAAATATTTGCCAAGTTTTTCAGGGGATAATGAATAACATGATTGATAATCCTATATTTTTATAAATGCTACATTGCATTTGCAAGATGCAATTGCATATCTTTTCTAAAATGCAAATATGCATTTTTTTAATATCGATCAAATCATTCAGCTCATTATTCAGTATATAAAAGTGTTAAAATAAAATCTTTAGAAAAAGTGAGTATTTTCTAAGACTAAGATATACATTTTGTCAACAAATCAAGATAAATTAGGAAATATCTGGTAGATTATTTAACCTTCATATTTTTAGATATATAATGATAAGGAAAATGGACTTATGTAATAGAAAAACATATGGTTTGTTTAAAAAAACAGAGATGAGTCTGAAATATTGGAAGTGATACCACTTAGAAAATTGTGCTGACTACAAGATGACTTTTCGAAAACTAAACAACTTTTGTCTAAAATATTTTTTTTATAAAACATATCTTAAGATTTATTGAGAATGGCAATTTCTAATAATTCATCCTCTGTGTGTATATGTATATGTGTGTGTATGTGTTTACTCTAATTCTGTTACACAATTATGTAATAACCTCATTTTGGAAAGTCAATATGAATTTCATAGATAGTCAAACTATACATATATTTTTTACCGAAAAGCTTATCTTATTGCATTTACAACAGACAATACATAATAGGGCTAGTTTGCTTAATTATATAATTTTACTTTCTATCAATTCATCTTTGAGAAATATTTTTTAACGAATCAATATTACATTCTACTAGTATCTCAAAACAATCAAATGTCTTTAATGATAGATTATTTGATTAATGTAGGTTCGATTTTTATTTAACAAAAATGTTGAAGTATCAATAATTTTCTAATTATTAACGATTGTGAAAAGAGCTGTTCACAAACTAAACTTTGAGTAAGCAAATAAGTAATAAAATTACATTCTAGATAACACAGTTACATTCAATTAATTTTAAGTGGAATTTACTGTAATAAAATTTCAATTATAATTCAATTATAATTTGGTTAAAGATATATTTTAAAGATAAATTTTATGCAAAAAATAAAAAGTTGCAATGATGATAAGTGATGAGCTTTGTCAACATTTTTGCTAAGAAAAAATCGACTTCAAAATGATCAAAAAATCTGTCATTCAAAGGACATTTTAGAAAAATGAATTTGGAACACACACGCACTCTTCTGTCACACACGCGCGCGCGCGCGCGCCACACGCACACTCTCTCTCTCTCTCTCTCTCTCTCTCTCTCTCTCTCTCTCTCTCTCTCTCTCTCTCTCTCTCTTTCCCTTTCTTTTCTCCCTTTTCTTCCTCCCTTTCTCTTTGTCTCTATCATTGAATCTTATAATATACTGGAGCGAGCCTTCAAGGGTGGACAATGATCGAATTTTTAAAAAAAGATACAAAGAGTTTGGTGGACTCCCTTCTTTGTCAGGGCTTTGCTGATTGGTTGATGCCATTCTAGTATCATAAACATTGACTTCATGTGTACTTTACGAATTGAAAGAAAAATAAATAATTCACAACCATTTCCAATTTTACTATTTAAATTCATAAATAAAACTAAAACATTTCTTGGAAGCTGCGTATCGCTGTATTGTTTTTATTGCTAAATATCTGATGAGAAATGTTTTTAGTTCAGATAGTATTAATGTAAAAAGAGACAAAGAGTCCACCAATTCTCTGTATCCTTTTCTACAAATCTGACCCGGATTTTCTATAGGATAGTATAGGGAAGGCTCGCTCCAATACTGGCTGTGTTCCGAAATTCACTGCCAGTACTGAAAATCTAGTTTACGTTACATATATTGTAGATTTTCAATACTGCAGTAAATTTCGGAACACAGCCACTATAGAGCTCAATGGTCTATAGCGTGTATATGTGCGCGTGCGTAATGTCCCAGGATTTCCCAGTCGAATTATGAGAACATGTTCTATTAGTCAAAATAAAAAAAAAACAACATTATATAAACATTAGGCTCATAAATACTTAAAAGTTAATACAAAAGTGTGAAATATAAAGAAAATGTAATGATTTGCTCTTATATAATACATTAATATGTATGACTAATTTAACGATATTTATCCAATCTGTTTATGCGAGCTGTGCGACTCAATTTTTCAATGTGATCTAAATCTTATATAATATTTATGTAAGAACATTGTGAAATGAAGTAATAATGACAGTAATAAACAGAGAAGATCTTAAACAGAGATTATCTTCAACTCTCAGATATTTCAAGTAATAAACACAATGTATAATAAACAGATTAAATAAATATCCTCGACTTATTCTTATGCTATTAGAAGCAATATCGATATTTATGACAAAATATATTAAAATAGCATTTTCTTGCAACTTTAACTGCAAATTTTTAAAAATTGTGATATAACAGAGCAATATGAAAACTGGAATTATATTCAGCATCGTATTCAGCAAAAAAATTGTAAGAAGTAACTAGTCTTGTTATTATTATTTTTTTAACTGTATAATAATTTTGAATATTAATAGCTTCATCAGAAAAAAACTTTTTCAGAAACATTACAAAAAATCTTTTTTTCTTAAGATCTCCAAATTCTGTAAGTATAAATAAAAAACAATAGTTCTTATTTTTTCTTCTAATATATTAATCACTGTAACTAAAATTACCTCTTTTACATCTTCAACTTTATGCAATTTTAAAATCTTGATGTGATATGTTAATTTACGAGTCAAATTCGTTTTTAACGTGCAAAATTATATGATTAAAAAAAATTGAAAATAAAAATCATTAAATTTTATCGAAATTGTCTATTAATTTAAAAAAAAATGTAATGCTCTTTATGTACGTTTGTTTGTATCAAAATTATGCTGCATAGATTCGAAAAATAAAGATAAAAGTAACTGTTGAACTTGTTGCCTGTTACCGAAATATGTAACGAAGTTATATATATATATATATATATATATATATATATATATATATATATATATATATATATATATATAATACATACATAACTTCGTTACATATTATATGTATACATACATATACATACATACATACATATATGTATATATATATATATATATTCCTCTTATTTCTATTCATGGAATATACTAACACAGTTTGACTGTAAAATCTTGGGACATTCTCTGTATAAGTAATATATAACTCATTACAATATACATATATTATTGTAATATATATATATTATTTTTGTTTCTTTATATACGAACATTCCAAACCAGAATATTTCACTTGTATCAATAACTTGCAATATTACATTCAAAGATGAACGGGAGAAAGTAATAAGTTTTTTTTTATTAGAGAACAAAGAATTCAGAAAAAGAGACACATGCTTTTAATAGGTTTGGTTGATTAAAAAATTGCGATTTATTAATTGCGATTAATGTAATTTAAAATGTTTCGATATTTACTTTAGTGCAACATTTTCAATAATCGTTGCATCGTATATAGATTATTATCTGTATGGTTACGTGTAATAATTTCTCTTTTTACTGCTATGAAATGCTCGTTATCAAAACTTTAAGTTTTTTTTTGCAGGGCACCCCGTCTTTTATATCTATATATATATATAATTATCGCCATAACTATGTATAAATAGCTTATCCGTTTGTATACATACATACATATACATAGCTATGTGTATACATTATATTTATAAGATTTATTTATATTCTCGTGCATATAAATATATTTTCTTAATCATTTCAATATGAACACTGTAGAGTTTATATAATACGAGATACCAATCTCTTTATTAAAAAGATTTCATCAATGTTTCATTATTTCCAACTATCAAACTCGATTTTGTATTGAGTTTAAGCTCGAGTTATTGGACAAGCCATAAGCATAAGCTTTTTTTGACCTTCTTAGCGGAAGAAGGTATAAATAAAGCTTAATTTGTTTAATATTCCTTGCTTTATATAAACTTCATAGAATATTTAAAGATTTATCGAGATTTTTGGTAGCATTCTTCTGTCTAGGTTTTTTTCATGATACATCCAGCAATGCGTGCAACATAAAATATGTATTATAAATACTAATATATTTTCCTAGTCTCTAAGATAACGAATTTCGTTCGTGCTATTTATAGACCAAGAGTGCCCTTTCATGTATATGTGACGATTAATTTTCAAATAATTACTGTGCTGTTTGCTGCTGTATTTCGATCTTTTCTACTGTCATATCCGGATTCATAGCAGTGGCTTCTTGTATTGCCTCTGCTAAAGCTCGATCGTGATCAATCGGATCACCATCCGATTGTATCGTTATCTTCTGTTCTACTCGTGTCTCAACTACGCCATCTTTCTCTGTTTTATACTGTAACCAGCGATTAATAGTAAAAATTATATAATCACAAACAATATATTGATAAAATATAATGTACAAACCGTGATAGTTTCAACAGTACGGGTTTTACTGGATATGGTCTGTGTGCTGACAATTTCTCCTGTGGCGCTATAATTACCGTCTTCACTTTCGAGAGCTACTTTTCTGGTTTCAGTTGTCACTACGGGTACCGTAGTTGTCGTCGTCACGTTATTCTCTGGTTCTCCCATATAAACATGCTTCTCGGTTGCAATCACGGCTGGATCTCCCTGAATCAAAATTTATTCACGTATTTTTTATTTGAGAATCCGTTAAAGTAGCAAAATATAATTTTTAAAAACGGTAAAAATTACAATATAAAATTAATAAATATTATTACAAATTAATAAAGAAAAGAAGAATAGACAATCTAAAAAAAACGAATCAATTTTACAAATTGATATAATCAGATATTATGCTCACACACATTTACGATATTATATTTACATCTTTAACCTTTATACATTGTAAGCCTTTCCGGAGCAGAAAAAAAATCGGGAGGCCCTATTAAAATTCGATCCTAGAACCTCCCTTTCAGAAGGCAGCCACTCTGCCACTGAGGCACTCATGAGTGAGTCTCGATTGCGCACATTATTAATAATCGGACATGACGATATTTCCCGATCGGACCCAGTCTCTCCCTATCGGACACGTACAGTTGTATTCGGACACAGTCACGATCGGACACAGTTCCGTTCGGACACAGGCTCGATCGGACACAGTGACACAGTTTCTATCGACGAGATGACGTGAATTTTGCTTCGTGTGAAGTTGCAAACCTATGTACAATTATTGACCTCGTCACACTGAAAGCACCAGTCGATATGGCTGCCTCGCTTCGTGCAAAAAATTACAAACCCATGTGAAACTGTGTTCATTCGGATCTGTTTCCAATCAAGCCTGTGTCCGATTGGAAAATATCATCGTGTCCGATTGGTAATGTGCGCAATCGAGACAATCCCGCCCCATATCACCATATTCTCTCTGCTCGCTTACATATTCTCTACAATATATGTAACGAAATCTGCTCTAAATGACCTATATGTTCTGTCTCTATATATCGAAAAATAATGCATAAATTACATTTCTTTAAACATTATGCTATACAAAGATACAAGCAAAAATACCTTAATGCAAATATGCACTGCATTGAGTTAGCTGCTAAGACAAAATACTAGATCAAAACATTTCATGTTCATGAATACCTGTAACCCTGCAGCTCTTAAATACAGTGGCATAATATTCTGCCACTAATATATATTAGTAGAGCAAAGTGATGATTTGATTATTTGATCTGACCGTTATTTTTGATTACCTGATAATATTGATTGTAGAAAGCTTGTTGGTCATCGTCAAGATCAATCGGTGTGCCTGAATCTCCGCTGCTTGAGCTCGATGTACTTAGTCTTCGTGAGAACAGCTACGCCATGCAACGTGTTAACCAAGCCACAAAAATTTTACAAACAAAAATAAATAAAAATAAATAAAAATGATTATAAATACATGAGTATGATTACATGTTGCTAATTGAATGATTGTTAAATTAGGAGAATATTATATTGTTTATAATTTATACCCAAAATATTAACAATATTTTATATAAGTATAATTTATGCATCCAATAAAATGTTAAAATAATGCCATTTTTTAAAAATATTCAACTGAAAAGTTGGTTAGAATTAAACATTAAATGACACAGTAAATATTATGTATATGTGAAGCAATCTTATGTTTGTGCTACGATCATATGCGATCATATGTATACAGCACAATGTTATATAAAACGATGAAAACTTAAATGTTAAATGATGTAGCAATTTATAAAAACGCTTACATGCTTTACTTATTAATTTCAAGCGCGTAACCTGAAAAAAAAATATTCAGAAATTACCTGTTCGCCAGAAAGCACGTGACTCGTGGTTCGAACCTCTTGCGTCACTACTCGTTGCTCCTGTTTCGTTGCACTGGTCGCAGTTGTATGCGCTACAGTCTTTTCTTCTACCTAATGTGAAAAATAAATTATAGCAAATAGCAAATAATGATAGACGTAGGCAAAATAAAATTTAAAAAATATACATATATAACTTTTTATACTACACAACAATCTACTTATTTCTATCGTCTGTGTGTGTGTGTGTGTACACACACGCGTGCAACACACACACACAACACACAGCCAGTTAGCCAACTTGCAAAGTTCACGTAAATTGTGCTACATATTATATTGGAAGAACTCCGGCAGCAGCTGAGCATAGTCTGCTATTTCAGTTAATGTCGGTAGAAATGCAGCAGAAAACGAGCAATTGTAGCATTACGATATGCTAAAAAAATTCTGCAAAAATTAAACAGAAAGTTCTTGACATAAAAACAGTAGAATTTGAGTATTGTATGTGTTGGCACAATATGTCAACAGAAACTAAATCAAAACTGATTATGATATCATGCTATATTGGCAGAATATCGTCAGAAACCGAGCTTATCTGCACGCACGGCGCGACGACAAAAACGCAGCAAAAATCAAGCATGCATTGCCATCTCAAAAGATAACAGCAAAAACACAGCAGAAACAACATGGTCTGTTGTTATGAAATAATGGCAGAAATATAACGATATCATAAAATATATTATATAGAGTTATAGTTCTGTCGTTTACCTCTCTCTATGCGACTTATCTATCTCGTATTAGTTTCTTTCACGGACAAATATAAAAACTGCCAAGCGCTAACAAGATTAAGTGTGTAGTATTTATTTCTATCAGCTTAATTTCTCATACAATTTTAACAGAGAATTTAAAAATATTAAACTAATTGTTTGGAAGCTGGGTGGATCAATAGAAAATTGTCCATTTACTGACTGCTTGAAACGCAAAATAAGAGTTCAATTCTCATATAAATATTGACTTTTACAAATTATTAATAAATTATTTATTTAAATTTAATTATTTTATTAATTATTTAATTATGCCAATTATATTTATATTATAAAATGTAACTACAACATATAACATGCTATATTACAGATTATATTTATGACTAGAAAATTAGAAGTAATTGGCGATTTTACCGCTAATATTTATGCAATAATACCTGTAATATTCAGTTTTGTTGCACCTATATTAATATAATTGTGATTATCAAGCGTGTTCTATCTTTACCATATTTTTGCCGCCACATCGTGATTGCGTTTCTGTCATCAGTATTTGATATGATTAGTTGTGCTACATTCTTACCACGTTTCTGCCATCACACCGTGATAGCAGATCATGCTTAATTTCTGCTGCATTTCTGCCGACAGTGTCCGATATGGTAGACTTTGTTTAATATTTGCTTAATATCTATTCTCAGGACGTAATAGTAAACAAAATTTAATTATTGCTGCATTTTCACTGTCATATTATATCAGCAAGCTGTGCTACCAGAAATTAAGCTTAATGAGGATACAGCACACTGGAATCTGCTGCAAAGTCATGATTTTGCTGGCACATCACTGGCATACTGTTAGCATTTTGCTATCTAAGTGTGTGTGTGTGTGTGTGTGTGTATGCAAGGTGTGTCATTTTAATGGGAACAACTGTAATATCTCCTAAACTTGACGTCGTACAAAAAAAAATTCAGATAAAATTTATAGTTTTGAGGGAAAAAAAAGTTGATAATTTATTTTGAATTTTATATTTATTGAATTTGATATTTTGAATTTTAATTAAGATCAATGTCATTCAAAAGTCAACCTAGTTTTTTTAAATAGAACCACCCTATTTTTTTATATACATAAATCGATTCTTCGCCATATTTGGCATAAAAAATTATAAGGGTAAAATGGCCAAAAAGTAATAAGTAGTTTACGAGATATGTATTTTCTACTTTAATTTGACATAATTTTAATAAACTATGAAATATCTCGTAAAATATTCATTCATCGATGACCTTACCTGAATACTTTCATGCACAAAATAATGAGAGGAATAAATTGATGTAAAGAAAACACATAGTTGTTTTTAAGGAAAAATATGTAGCTGCTAGTTGCAAATTACATACTTTTTCTTAAAAACAACTATGTGTTTTCTTTATACCAATTATCCTCTCATTATTTTGTGTATAAAAGTATTGAGGTAAAATCATTGAAAAATAAATATTTTACAAGATATTTCATAATTTATGTAAAATTATATCAAATTAAAGTACAAAATATCTTAAACTATTCAATTTTTGGCCATCCTATCCTTATAACTTTTTACGCCAAATATTGCGAAGAATCGATTTATATAAAAAAATTAAGTGATTCCGTTTAAAGAAACTAGGTTGAGCCTAACATGACCTTGAAAAATGACTTTAATTAAAATTCAAAGTTATCAATTTCTTTTCTCTCTCAAAAGTCTATAAATTTGGTATAAAACATTTTTTGTAACGTCAAGTTTAGGAAATATACAGCTGTTTCCATTATAATGGGACGCCCTATAGCACAAACTCAAATAAATTCCCATTAATTAATATTCTACAAAATGACGCTAATAATACTAATTACAAACCTGACTTGTTTTTTGATTCTTTTCAAGATCTTCATGCATCGTTGCAGTACGTGTAGTAACAGCTGTTGCTGTCATATATGGAGTTCTACCATCATCCGATGCCTCTGCCTAAATATAACTACCATGTGACTAAGATCTCGAGACATACAACTGATAGTAAATAGTAATTAGAAAATGTGAGTAACAAGTAAGTTAACGAGTAAGTATGTAAGAAAATAATCTTTATGCACGTGCTAAATCATATTTTGTAATGCAAAGTGTGAAATCAATTGTAAAGCAAGTTTGTACAAAATGAACACATGTTCATTCATATAAAATTATACGAAGGTGATGCTGCAATGTTTACAAAATGATTTAAGTTCTTCATAAAAAAATACTTGTTAATGTATACTTTTTTAAAGAGACTGGATGCCTTTGAATTCAAAAAAAGAATCGATGCGATAAATCGCTTGCTTCAAATTACTCGACAAATAAATTTACTATTTAGTACTAGTTTTTACATATGAATTTACGAAAAAGATGAGATACTTAAGGTTGCAAAAAAGTTTGTTTACTAAGATATACAGAATAAAAAAGTTATAACTTCTCAAGAACGAATATAGAAATAAGTTTTTTTAAAAATTATTAGTAATTAATTTCTCTACAAACTAAACCTAAATTTTGCCAAGAAAATCTATTTTTTCATTAAAAAGATTTTAAAAGTCGAAAAATTTCAAAAAAATTTGTTTTTATGTCGCTATTTTGACAATAAATTTTTTTTGCTTCTGTTTCAGAGGTTTTAGAATTTTACTCAATAAAGAAATAATTAAAGAAGAGAATGTCGTTGGTTGCATTTCGAAATTTTACATGTGGTTGAATCATGGCAAAACAAAAAAAAAGCCTATGTTTTATTACTCTGTTTATCTTAGTAAATAAACTTTTTTGCAGCTTTAAGTATCTCATTTTTTTTTCGTAAATCCATGTAAAAACTAGTACTAAACAGTAAATTCATTTATATTTGTCAAGTAATTTGTCGTAAGCCATTTATCGCACACATTTTTTTGCGGATTTAAAAATATCTACTCTCCTTAAACAATTATCACAAAATTTTGGAACTTTTAACTAACATTCATTGTAAACAAATGTATCACTCAATTTCATGCAATATATTTGGATGTAAGACATAAATGAAAAGAGATATTCTATAAAGCATTGGCTAACAGCGAGAATCAAGATATATCACTATATGTAATTATAAACATGCAAGTCTTATGTTTGTCAATTATATGTCTGATGTTATATTAAATTTTCGACTTATGAAAAGATAAATTCTGTCTAAGTTAATTTTATTCTTTTCAAGCATATCACCTTGTTGACGTGAGTAGATACTGTAACCTGGCCTGTGCCACCTGGTGTAAGATCCTCGATTTTTTTCTGAATATTTTGCGTCACACCTTCCTGATCCTTGACTACCGATTGTTTAGTTGTCGTTTTCACGATTGTCGGTGTCGTAGTGGGAATTGCGGACTTTTTTAATTTCGTAGAAATGGATTTTAGCGGCTCTTGTAAGTCTTTCAAAATCGTCGTGCTATCCATCAATTGGTTATTGCTTCCATATATCACACCGTCCCTCACGTACGATCCGTCCTCACAAAAGAGTTCCTGATTATACAGTTTTCCGGACTTGTCATGTATCTTGCCGTCTTTAACGAAACCACCATCAGTTCCGAACGGTGCTCGTAAGATCGGTTTTCCATCCTTGTCGCATACGAGTCCTTTATGCACCATCGTGATGATAATTGTAAAATGTTTGTCGAGCGGTTTTCCAGTAGGCGCGTAAATTATCCCATCTTTGACGATGTTTCCTTCGGCATCAAAATTCGCTTGTTTCACCGGTTTGCCAGTTTTATCTACTACGACTCCTTGTATAACTTTTAGACCTTCCGATCCGAATGCTTCCTGAGTTAGCGGCTGACCGTTCGCGTCGTAAACCTTGCCATTTTTTATGAAACTGCTTTCTGATGGTAAGGCACCCTGAGAGAGAGGCTTTCCATTGCGTCCGTAAATTAAGCCATCTTTAATAAAATTGCCATCGTGATCATAAATATTTTGGTTAAAGTATCCTCCTGCATGATCGTAAATCCTGCCGTTCTTGATCACGTTACCGTCATTATCAAAATTGCCGAATTTGAGTGGTTTCCCATTATCGTCGCACACTAACCCATAACGAACGGATGTAATGCTAATTACGGTCCGTCTTTTATTTAATGGCTTTCCATCTGGCCCGTATAGTAAACCGTTTTTTATATAACTATCATCATTGCCAAACGTACCGTGACTGAGCAGTTTTCCATTCTTTCCGTAAATAATGCCATTTTCGATGAAGCTACCTTCGATACCGAACGAAATATGATTCAAGGGTTTCCCATCTTTCCCGTATATTTTACCTTCCTCAATGTAACTATCACCAGGTAACTCAGATCCTGCATTCAGCAATTGGCCTCCCCAGCCATATACGAGACCATCTCGAATATAACATCCGCCCGGCTTGAACGCACCTTGTCTCAGCAGTTGTCCGTTTTTGTCATAGACTACTCCGTCTTGTATGTAACATCCGTCAGGTATCAGCGAAGGTAAATTCTTCGGCTTTCCGTGGTTATCCACAATCTTTCCGTTGTTGACCGCCATATTGTCCGGACCTTTATCATCTTGTGTCAAAGGTTTGTCGTCTCTACCTATGATAATACCATTTCGAATTGTGTTACCGTCAGGACCGAACACACCTTGCAACACGATCCTGCCGTCTTTTCCGTGAACCAATCCACCCGCTACGTATGAGCCGTCAGATCCAAACGATTCTCTGTTCAAGAGTTTTCCCAAATGATTGAATATTACTCCGTCAACGATAAAGCTGTCCTCCGGCAAAGCTGCATTCAACTTCAATGGTTTATTGTCACTGCCATAAATAAGGCCATCTTTGATGTAACTACCATCCGGTTTGAAAAATGAGAACTTTAATAATTTACCATCCATGTTGTATATCTTGCCATCTCTAATAGATGCACCTTCGGGCACTAACGAATCTTGATTAAGCAGCTTTCCGTTTTTCGCATAAATAATACCTTTCTTTATATAGCTTCCATTCGACCCAAACGATTCCTGTTTTGCTGGCTTACCGTCTTTGCTTAGAACGGTGCCATCCTTCACTACCAATCCTTCAGGGCCAAGATTAATATTTGACATTATTGTATTGTCCGCATTGTACAATATACCTTCTTTAATTACAATATCGTCGGGCTTAAAAAGACCTTGGGACAGTGGTTTGTTATTTCTACTGTACACTAATCCCTCTTTGATAGAATAACCATCGGCTATTAATGGAATTTGATTCAGGGATCTGCCATTCTCTCCATATATTATGCCGTCTTTCACGAAACTGCCGTTGGATTTGTAAAACGCGTGCTTAATAGGCTTGCCATCCTTACCGACCACTTTTCCATCTTTTAAGTGAGCACCGTTCGGTAGCAAGGATCCTTGAGTCAAGAATTTTCCATCTTTCGAATAAATTATTCCATCTTTTACGATAGATCCGTCAGAACTGAAAGATTCATGCTTGATCAGTTTACCATCTTTCGAGTAAATTTTTCCCTCCATAATATTATGACCTTCCGAACCTAATTTCCCGGCATTAAGCAATTTTCCGTCTCGTCCGTGAATTAAACCATCACAGATAAATGTGTCGTCAGGTACGATTGCATTTAGCATCAAAGGCTTGCCTTCTTCGTTATACACTATACCGGCAACTATGTACTTTTCGTCCGTATCGTACGATCCCTGAGTCATAGGTTTAGAATTAGATGTAAAGATGAGACCTTCTTTCACATACGTTCCATCCATACCTAATTGACAGTATTGAACCGGTTTACCGTTCTTTAATAGTATTTTTCCTTCTTTTACCAGCGAGTAATTCGGTCCGAGGAAAGATTGTTTCATTATTTCACCGTTGGAAGAATAAATAATGCCATTCTTTATTAAATTTCTATCCGTACCTAATATTTCCTGATGAACAGGTTTGTTATCTTTCCCGGTAATTATACCGTTGCTGACGTGAACTCCGTGTGGCCCAAGATCGGCTTTTTTCAGCAACTTATCATCTTTCCCGTAAACTTTACCGTCTATTATTTTGCTACCATATGGTCCAAGACTGCTCTGATCTAATGGTTTACCCTCTTTGGTATAAATCATACCTCCGATGATTCTCGAACCATCGGGAAGAGGCAAAATGTGATAATCTGATTTAAATTCTGTTGATACTGGTGGCACTATTACAGCCTGATTGGTACTGTCTTGACGTTCACCAACGATGAAAGTCTCTGCTTGATCCTTATCAGTGCCTACTTTTGTAACATTCTTTTGCTGTTCCTTAAGAGCAGCAGATTCTACGTAATTGAGCCCGGGTGTTTTTAACCCTGATGCTTGCTTGTCCGCTTCTTTCGTTTTTCTCTTTTCTGCAGATTCTGCTACCTTTTTCTCTTCTCCCGGAGCATAGTTAAATGCCAATCCTGTAGCTTTCCGACTAGCTGTAGGTGATGATTGACCCTGTATTGTTCCTGGCGATGCGGGTCGATCTTCATACGTAAAACCGTGTGGAGTAAACGGCTTTCTTGTGGGCGAAGCTTCCGTTTCTTCATAATCGTAAGATTTCGTGTGACTAGGAAATTGAGAAGATATCGCAGGATCTTGTTTTTTTTCCACATCTATTTCTTTATCGACCTCCTTTTCTTGCTTTTCCAACGTGGAAAGATTTAATTCAGCATCACTTTTGTCCATAGATTCATCGAGTTCTTTGTTCTTTTTCTGTTTCTTATCTTTATCCTTTTTCGCAAACAGGAAACCGCCGACAGGACTCTTAGATAATATATAAAAAGTACATGCAGTACAAAAACATGCTATACATGTAATGTATAATTTATATAAAATACATCTCACACATTTAAACAAAACTGATAATATCTATTAACGCAAATCTATTATCTATGCAGAAGTAGAAACTAATCCTCCGTGCATGTTTAAATTATATTTAAATGTATATAAATGTATGTACATTCAATTAAAAAATAATTACGCATTTTTAATGAAATATTTTTTCAACATTATTATAAAATTATTATAAAATTTGATGCTATAACATTTAGTTGAATTATATTTAAAAATAATAGTAAAATAATAAACCTTATTCAGAATATTACTTGTAAAAATATATTTAAAACTCTTTTATCTAATCATACATATATATTCTATAAGAATATTAAAAAATAGCAATGTGTGTACAACACAGTGTAGCTTACCTTAACTTTTTCCTTTTTTTCTTTATTTATTTTTTTAGGCGTTTCTTTATCCTTCTTTTTCAATTCTTTTTTAGACAATGATTTGTCATCAATATTGTCAGGATGGACATTGTCATTAATCAAATCAGTATTATTCAGATCATTGTGATTTTCTTTTTCATTCTCATTCTGTTCATCCTTCTTCTTCTTTGATAGATTACCTGGCGGTAGGACAGCTATTCCTCCGACCGGTTTCTACAAGTAAATTTATCCAATCACACGTTACTTCATGCACCAAGCATAAAGCCACTATTTTGCTAAACTAATACTAAAAATTACACGAGAAATCACGTTTTAAGATGCAATACATGCTCTACATATTAAGGTTCTCAAAATATGTATTTGTCGCGGCTTGTGATGTTAAATCTATCTTGTATATATGAGTATAACGTTTCTGTTTAATGTATAAAAGTTTACATATATATGTATGTATGTATACACATATATATATATATATATATATATATATATATAATAAATAGTAAATATTCACATATACATTTAAATAATGTTCTTATTAAATAATAAACGAAGTTTAAGGCTCGGATATTAAATATCTAACTAACGAGAAATAGGCTATTAAGAGCCAAACGCGGTTAGCGAAGTGTAGATTCTTTTCTTCTAATGAGTATATATCTATTGATTAATTCTATAAATGTACATTTCGGTTCCTGTGAATGACCATCATCATGTAATTCATCTTATTAGTTATCTTCAATGACTCCAGCGATCTCCAAGACGGTTGATGGCGACAATTTTTTCTCCGATTGTAGCTGTTGAGGACACATATATCTGATCGCGGTTACTCGAAAGCATTGCACAACGTCCGAACACTCGTTAGTTCGTCATCCAAGCACACCCAACCGAGCGCCACAAAGGTCGGAACTCATTGGTTGATTGAGTTCCGACCTTTGTGGCACTTGATTAGGTGTGCTCGGGTGACGAACTAACAAGTGTTCGGATGTTGTGCAATGCTTCCGATTAGGGATAGGATTAAGTTCAATATGTATTTAAAAATCCGAGTCGAATAATCAAGTTTCATGTTCTAGGATTCTAATAATATGCATAAGAAATAATATTTCATATATTGTACTTGCGAAGTAATCGAATCTAGAACAGTTATATTCAAATTTTAGGTTGAATACCTGCAAGGTTCGAAAGTAGTACTTATAAAATCGTGCCTTTCTATCATAAAGAATCGAATCTTTCACAAGTAATACTCGAACTCTAAAAAAATCTATTTATGATACTTGCTACACATCCACACACGCGCGCGCACACACACACATATACATACGTAAAATTTCTCATAAGTACTCATAAAAGATTCGAACATACTTGATCAAGGTTCGACTATACTTGGAAGTACTGTTTTTGTTTTCGAGGTACTTATAGAGAGTTCGAACCTATCTCGTCCAAGTTTGAGTCTATTTGAAAGTACTGTTTCCGAAGTAATCATAGAGAGTTCAAAACCATGCAAACAAATTCAAATCTACTGTAAGATACTTAATCCCATCGCTACTTCCGAGTAACTGCGACCAGGTATTTCTGTCTTCAACAGCTACAATCGGGGGAAAATTGTCGCGATCAACCGTCTTGGAAATCGCTGGAGTCATTAAAGGTTATATGAACTCTCTAATATGAACTCTTTAGCTCTAATTGTATGCTGATGATGCATGTATGATGATGGTGCATGCATGATGATGATCCAATCCAAGAACCGAAACATACATTTATAGAATTAATCAATACTCATTAGAAAAAAAGAATTTGCGTTTCGCTAACCGCGCCTAGCTCTCAATAACCCATTTCCCATTCGTTAGATACAAAAATTTACAATATTCAACAACAAAAAATAATTTTCTAAGTTCTTATTATCTGCATGCTTGCATCGCAAATATTGCTAAATATTAAATAGATAACATCTCATATTGAAGCAATGGTCGTATGAATTTTTATGAGAAATACAAATTAAACAAAAAATATAGCAACATGCATTGCAAGAAACAAAACATCGAGTGGTCACACATACGAAAAATAGCATTGATAAATATATAATTATATATGTGTGTGTGTATATCATTATAAAATAAACAGAAGTCTAGCTAAAATTTTCTATACCTTTCTTCCACGATCCGCATCATATTCTCCTTCAAGGCTACTGGTGCTGCTAGCTGATGTTGTTCCAGCACTTGTTTTTCGTGTAAGCTATTGGTGTTAGTTATGTGTTCATTAATAATTAAGACTATTAATATGTTTCACAAATAAAAAATATTATTTTTTCAAAACTTAAGCTCTTTAATTTTGATAAAGATCTTTATGATTTTTTACTTGTGTATTGATTGTGAGTCCAATTTTATTCTTATATCTAAAACAATATATGTATGATACGCAATTCTCTAATATGTGTTGTAAGATATAAATTATTAATATAGTATAATATTGTATTATAACATGCAACATTATATAATAGATCCAAATTTGTGTAAAGAATAGAGAAATAAGATGACAAAATGGGTAAGATAACGAGTTGCTAATTTTCCTAATATAATAACAGATGAATTGATACCTAACTCATTAAAAGCTTTTAATAATAATAAATAATCTCTTGGAGACTTCCAGTTGAGCAAGAGTAGAGTGTGCATAGACGAGACAAGAGAGTAGAGAGAAAATTTATAAAACGTTTAAGTGAAAGGTGACGTGAAAGCGAGTGGAAAGCAAGGGGAAATAACAGAGAGAATAGTGAAAAGAAGGGAGGGGGTATAAAAATGGGATTCGAAGTAGAAAGGACGAGAACGGAAATAGAGAAGAGAGGTTAAATGAGATTAAGAAAGTAGGAAATAGCAAAGACCAAGCATACATATAAAGCCTTGTGTCCACGATACTAGAAATCTATCCGAGTCCTCGATCCGAGAAAAAGTTACTAAAACTCGAATCGTGGACACAGGCAACTCGGATGAATATCTCGAATAGAAATCTCGTACAGAAAAATGCATCCTGTTCCATTTTTCCGTACTAGTTACTAGATTTATATCAATTTAATTCCTTGTTGCCAACATTATTAGTTTATAAATAGCTAATCATTGTTGGTGGACGTAAAATATAATAAATAAATATAATAAATATAATAAATATGTAATTATATAATAAATTATAGTAGCTAACTTCACATACTCGACTATACGCTATCTAAAGTCATCAAAGTACAACTACTTCTGTTCGAGAACTTGAATCGAGATTTCGGACCGATTTCTAGTATCGTGGACACAAGGCTTAAAGGCGGCGAGAATGTAGTTGAAAAAGGAGACAACAGATAACGGCAGGGAAACAGATTGGAAGCAAGAATATAAGAGCAGAGGAGAAGAAAAGACACTAGAAAATTATGTTATTGGAGGCGAAGTATGAACGAGAAGATTAGAGAAAATAATAATGGAGATAGAAGAAAGAGATAAGAAAATAAATGGAAAAATGAAATAACAAATAATGAAAGAAAGAAAAAGAGAAAAAGAAGAAATGAAAACGAGAGAAAGAAATATTAGAGAAAAAAATAGCTGATCTGAAGTGAATTAATAAGAAAAAGAGAGAAAAGACAGAGAGAATAACATCGTAATAAAATGAGTGAACTGAAGAACGGAGAGATGGAAAAGAAGTGAAAAAATATATAACAGGATAGGAAATAGAAGAAGACAAGCAAAATGTTGAATAAAAGTAAATATATGGTGATAGCGGAGATAGCTAGGAGCAAAAAAGAAAGGGCCAAAAGAATGAGCCAAAAGAAAGAATTGAAGAAAGGCATCATAATAGAGGATAATTTAACAAAAAAGATACAACAGAAACAGGAGAATTGCAAGAAAAGAAAGGGAGAAAAAGGATAACAAAATGAAGATTGGTTACAAGAAAATAAACTTGAAAGAGAGATAGTAAGAAACGAGAAAGAAGAAAAACTGGAAGAGGAAAGAAGAGGAAAGAGAATGAGAACACGACAAACAAGAGGAAGTGGAGGATAGTGAGGAGTTTAAAAATTTGCTTTTGGAACATAACGGGAGTAACAAATAAATGCGAAGAAGCGTGGGAATATTTGAAAGAATTTTACATAATAGACTTGACAGAGACATGGGTGGAAGAAACGTGGAAGATTATAAAATAAAGTGTCAAATATGAGTGGAACAGAACATACCGACAATAAAAGAAAGCAGAAGAAGAAGAGTTAAAAGACAAATTATCATAGCAATGGTTTGAAGGAACCATCAGCAAGGAATTGAAGAAAGTAAAGGTAAAGAAAATAAAGTGGGGCGATGGAAATAAGTTTTATACATATATAACAAAAATAGGTGGAGAATAATTACGTTTTATAGTCAAAATATTGAGAAAACATTGGAAGTTATAATGGAGGAAATACAAGAGGAAGAGGAAGGATATTTAATAATAGGACAAGATCTCAACGTGAGAACGGACAATAAAGGTGATCCGATAGGAACAAGATAGAAGAAGGAAGAAGATATAAGAAGATCAACAGATAAGGTGATAAACAGAGAAGGAAGAATAATGATAAATAGAGATAAAAGAAGAGATAAGATAAAAGAAAGAGGTTAGACGATATTAAATGGAAGTTATGAGAAGAAAGGAGAATGGACATTGAAGAATCAGGATCATCAGTTATGTTGTAACAAATAAAAAAGCGATAGAAGAAGTTAAAAAAGTAGACAAAGGAAATAGAACGGAGTCGGATCATGTGCCACTGGAAGTGGAATTAGAAGGCACGGAAAGGATAAAAAGAGAACGAGTGATATAGTCAAAATGGAAAGAAGTGTATGGACAAAAAAAGGGGTTGAGCAATACCATGGAAGATATGAAAGGATAGTCATGCACACAGAACGGGCAGATTTGAAGAGAATTAGAAGAAAAAGTAATGAATTCAATTATGAGAAAAAGATAATACTATGGAAATTAAGAAGGGAATGACATAGTAAAGAGTAGAAAAAGAAAAAAAAGAGGAAATTAAAAAGGATGAAAAAGGGGAAGATTAATAGGAAAGAATACGTTAAAAAAGGGAAAGAATATAAAGTATGATGTGATAGTAAAAGGAAGAAGTAAGAAAAGAAAGAAAAAAAAAGAAAAGAAAAAAAACTTAATAAGAACGGAGAAGATATGGAAATACATAAACAAATACAGAAAGAAGAGAGAAAGAATAGATGAAAATATAAAATAGAAAGCTGCAATTATCATTTCACTTACTAGAGAAAGAAAGGAAATAAATGACAATGGAAAAGGAAAAGGTTAAAAGGGAAAGAGAAATAAAGAACAGGAAGAAGAAATAACCAGAGAGGAATTAATAGAATAACTAAAGAAATTTAAAAAAAACATCGAGGGAAAATGGAACAGAAAACGTTGAGATTAATGCCGAAGAAAATAGGAGAAGTGTTTTTAAAACTATTAAACTATTAAAATATGAGGAGAAGGAGGAATTCCGAAGGAATAGTACAAAGATTTAATAAGTTCAATATATAAGAAAGGAGAGAAAAGCAATGTAGAGAACTAGGGGAGTGACTCTAATGAACACAGCCTACCGGATATACGCGAATATTCTGAATGAAAGACTGAAGAAGGAAGCGGAAAAGAAACTAAAGGAAGGACAGTTTAGATTTAGATTTAGAACAGAAAGAAATGCTATTGATGCAATATACACATTGAACTACGTGGTAAACAGGGAAATAAGAAAGAAGAAAGGAGATCTTCGCATTTTTTGCAGACCTCAAGGCGGCGTTTGATAAGGTGAATAGAATAAAATTGGGAGAAATGTTGAGAACAAGGATAAGAGAACAGCTAAGAAGGAGAATAATGGAAACATAAGAAGACGAAGAATATTGTAAAAGTAGAAAACAGAAAATCGGAGAAGTTCTGGATAAGAAGTGGAGTTATAATAGATAGGGATGCTCTATAAATCCTACGTTATTCAATGTATATATAATGAATTTGGAGGCAGAAATGAGGAAGGAACAGACTGGAAGAATTGTAGGAGGAAAAGAAAAATTCTGGTCAATATCATACGCAGATCGTTTTGCTGGCAAAAAGTAAGCAGGAATTGAAAGGAAATGATGAAAAGATTCAGGAAATATATTGAAAAGAAAGGATTGATTTTGAGTCCAGAAAAATAAAAAATGGTGGTATTCGAGAGAGGAAGAGAATGGAAAGAAGAAAAATGAACGAGAAGAGAATGGAAGAGAGGTGAAGAAAACATAAGAGATGAAGAAAATTAGAACATATCTAGAACATATAATGTAAAAAGAATGGAGCAGAGAAGCACATAATGGAAAGAATGAAAAGAACGACTGCAATGAAGCAAACATGGAATATTAAAGAAAGGCTATTAAAGGATAATTACAAGAGAAAAATGAAAATGTTTAACGCATTGTTGAGCAGTATAGCATTGTACGGAGCAAAAGTATGAGGCTGGAGAAACGTAGAAAGACTAAAGAGAATAAAGAGAAAATATGTGAAATGGATACTGAGACCAAACAGAAGAACACCAAATTTTAGTAGAGAAGATAAAGATGAAGGCATTAAGATTGCCATAAAAAGAAGCATTAAGAGCCATAAAAAGCCATTAAGGAAACCAGACGAAAAAGAAGATAGTGGTGGAATGCATGAAGAAGCTAAAGAGGAAGGAAAGAGATAGAAAGAAAAGTAAATGGGAAAATAAGAGAAAAGAAGAAAAGAAAAGCTGAAAGAGAAGAGGGAGAAAGACCGGACAAAAAAGATAATGCAGGAAATAACGAAAAGACTAAAAAGGAAAGAAAAGGAGGAAAAAAGAAATAAAATAGAAGAGAGTCTAAATATAATAATCTTTATAAAAACATAATGACGGAAGAAGCACCAGAATATCTACGAGAAAGAAAGAAAAAAGACAGGAGTTTGATAGCCAGATACAGATTCGGAAATGAAATGAGGGGAAATCAAAACTAGAAGGAGGATGAAGAAAGAAATTAATTGTAGAATATGTTGAAAACAAATAGAAAATATGTTACATGTTCTGAAAGAATGTGAGGCGACTAAAGACGAAATGTTAATAGAGGAGTTCCTAAAAGAAGATGGAAAGGGCTGTGAGAATTAATGAAAAGAATAGACAGAATACAGGAAGAAAGAAAGCTGTGGGATCAGGAAAAAAAAGAGAAAGATGTGTAAAAAGGAAGGAGAAGAGGATACAAAAAGACTGCAAGTGATTAGTTAATTTGAATGTATTAAGTTAATTTGATTACTTGTTTGGTTATTTGTGTGTATATCATTTTATGACGAAATATCGAAAATTTAAGGTTTAAGGGCTAAAGGTTGAAGATTAAGAATTAAAGATATAAAGATTAAATGTTAAATATGAGAAGTTTATATAAGGTTAAATATAGTCTGTAGTTTAGAATTTAAAATTTATGAAATGGGATTTAGGAGATACGGTTATATATAAAGTGATTTGCGAGTTATGACAAAAAAATTTCTTAATTTTTATTTTTATTTTATTTTCAATATTTTAGATAATTATTATTTATATTAATTAGTGATGTTGATATTCATGCTCATTTATGTTCATTTATGTTCACTTATGTTCATTTATGTTCATTTATGTTCATTTATAATTATATTTATGTTATGTGAAGTTTATGTTCATTAGTGATTTATAAGAACAGTCTTAGGTACAAATTATGACCTAGATTACATGTTTAATACTTATTCATGTTTATCTGTGTAAACGAAGACAAGCTATAGCAGGAATAATGTAGACACTAAATTACAAATGTACAAATTGGAAGCCATCCAAAGCTGCCAGGCATAATTAAGAAATAAATAAATTGTAAATAAAATAATAATCTCTTGTAGTTTGATTTCAATCTGTTAACAAAAATAGACAATATAAAAAAAAGTGTTTTGAATGTACTCGCGTATGTAATTTTTTGGTGTTTGTTCATAAGAAATTACATAATTATAGTAAATACTTTCACTATCTTTATGAGATCACGATATAGTATAGCTAAAAACGCATATAATGACGTATTAAAATTTTGATTTTTCACATTATAACATTTTTATAAGATGAATCAATAAATATAGTGATTATATATATACATATATGGGGAAGGTGATGATGAATGTCATGTGTAAGCAAGATAATGCATGCAAATTATAGGTTATGTTCATTGTTAATGTAACTGTTCATGATTAATTAGTGAATAGGACTCATCACTTGTATAATTAAATCTTACCATATGCAATTTACTGATTTTTTCATTTTTTAAATAAAGTAGTTGGATTTTATTTTTGAAATAATAGTTGGATTTCTTTTTTGAAATAATAATTGGATTGTTATATCAAATATATAAGAAAATATATCTTGGATATTAAATATGTCTTTTTGTTGGATATTACTTAGTAAGCAGAATGCGCGCAATATGGCACCAGAGATTGGCAATAGATTATTTATTCAGAAATTGCTAGCAAATTGGCATCAACTGTGTTCGCATTAAGTTTGTGATCTGCCAACAGAATTTGATAGCAAATTGGCGAGCAGTAATTTTCCTTTCATAAATATATAATATATAATGTAACACATGTTATCGTAGTTATATCCAATATAGCAAACTATTGGTTTAACTTAATTAAATAAATAATAAAATAAATTGTGAAAATAATTAAATTTAATTTATAAAACTCGAGATATAATTTATATTAAACTCCTGCTTTGTGCTTCAAATAGGCAGTAAACGAATAATTTTCCAATTTGTCCTCCTGATTCCAAACAATTTAATATTCTTATTAATCCGTTTGATCTCCTGTTGAGCTTGTATCAGATATAATCAAAAATTAAACTGATAAAAACAGTTACTACACTTTAGACCTTATATTAGTAGCCGTGCCTTGTAGAATTTATGCTATTCTAATAGAATTTATGCATTTCTAACAAAAATTTGAATACGAGAAAGTACATCGCATAACGATAAGCGAAGGAACTATCAAATCAAATATTAAAAGCTTTTAAATACCTATCTACATCACTATTCCATTTAAATGAACTAGAAAATGTAGATCTTGCTTCATTTCTGCTGCCAATCTGCCATCAGATTGTGCGCTTAGATTGTGCTCAGTTTCTATCGCGTCAGGTTAGCAGATCTTGCTCAGTTTCTACCGCCAATCTGCCGATTTAATCGGTATTAAGAGCTCTTGTACTAAATTTGTAGCCTTTTTGCTGACAACAATTTGTAGCAGGCACTTGGAAAAATCTATTTTCATCAGATTTAGCTATCTAGGTAGATATGTAAAAATTACATACAGAGTGTCCCATTTTAAACAGTCTAGCCAAATATCTTGAAAACTGAGTCCGGCAGGCAAAAATGTTTCAGACAAAATTTATAGGATTTTGAGGGAGAAAAAAATTGATCTTTTCTAGAATTTTAACTAAAGTCATTTTTCAATATTATATAAAAACCTTTTTATTTTTATTTTATTTTTTTTTAAGAGAAGTATTTTTTAGCAAATTCTAAAAAAGCGCTTAATTTTATTATGTAAAAAACCGCTAAGACATGTATGACCTAAGTCTAATAGTTTACAAGTTATTTAGCAATGAATAATGTAACTTCCACTAATAATTTCCACAATGATGTGCGCGTGTGTGTATGCGTGTGTGTGTATGCGTGTGCGTATAAATAAGTGTAGATGTAGATGTGTATAAATTCCCGTTCTCAGCATTATCCAGGACCAACAACGACGACGTGACGAATATACTTTTGGGATGTTTGATTAGCGTATGTTCCCTTGTCTCTCACATGGCTATGTATTGTTAGTTTATTTGTCTGCGTGTGCGCGTTTGTGTGTGTACGCACGTCCGTTTGGGGATTTATTAAAAATGTGTTTTGCTCGATCAACAACCATGAGAAATGATATGAACAACCGAATGCATATGATAATCCGCAGAAAAATTCTCCACAAAGTCTTGCTTTGAACTATAGATAGTTTTAGACGAATTCGCTTATGCACGAGAAAACATAGGAAATATATTTAACATTTGATTAATAGTTAGGCACTTACACACACGTGAGAAATAAGGCGACTCACGGTAATCAAGCACCCCGAACGTGAAAGACAGAGGGACTTATAGTAATCACGCGTCCCGAACGTGAGAGACAAGGAGACTCATGGTAATCAAACATTTCGAACGTGAGAGGCAAAGAGACTCACGCTAATCAAGCACCCTAAATGGACCGGACGTCATCGTCGTGGTCCTGGATAATGTTAAGAACGGGAATTTATATACACATACACCTATCCCCATATGCACGCATGCACACGCACACACACGCACACACACACACACACACACACACACACACACACACACACACACACACACACACACACACACACACACACACACACACACACACACAAACACACACACACACACACACAAATTCGCGCACATCATTGTTGATATAAATTAGCGAAGTTACATTTTTTATTGCTAAATAACAAACTATTGGACTACATGTCTTAGGAGGTTTTTATGCAAAATTGAGCGATCTTTTAGAATCTGCTATAAAAACTGCTGTTTGTTTAAAAACAACAAGGTTGATCTTAAATGATTTTAAAAACTGACTTTAGTTAAAGTTCAATCTTACCAACTTTTTTTCTCTCAAATCCCTATAAATTTTCTGTGTATCTGAAACATTTTTGTTCGCTAGCCTCAATTTTCGAGATATTCGACTGGACTATTTAAAATGGTATACCTTAATAATGTAATCTTTAAGCTCGTGCCATATAAAATAAAACTAATTGTAAGTATCATTCAATGTAATGTTTGATTCCATATGATATTTGATTTGATTTAATTTGGTTTTAAATTTAATAAATAATAATCTAAATAATAATAATTTTTGTTTTATCTTCAACTTTATTTTATTTTATATTATATACTTATAAATAATTTTTGTTTTAATGTTTTATTAAGTTTTGTTTTTTCAAGTCATATAAATATTTTTTGTTCTATTTTTATTTTTATTTTATTTATGCTATATGAGGACAAGATGATAAAATTCTAATATATTTATACAAATTTTTTTAAATTTTTTTACAGATGTTAAGTAAAGCTTTAGTAAATCTGAAAAAGTAGATCATTATTTTTACGTCATTGTAGAAATTAGGAAAAATCGATAAACCAATCGTCATCTTATTCCCCTATAATATATAGTGTAAATTAACAGTGTAATATGCATAAGTGAGTCAACAAATATATTATAAATCGATACATATCAGTGTAAAATTAATGAATATAAAAGATAATATAGAATCTCTATTGATTCACTTATGCATCTGTGGAGAACGTGAGGCAATTGGTGTTCCATGACACTTTTCTAATAGTTTTGCCAGAATGTTGTATGAATGTTGTTGCACTTTTACTTATCATGAAATTTGTATATTATATCACGTAAATTTTTTCATTAATTGCAATTATAAATTATATCGTTTTCTTATAATTAAATAATTAATATAAAATTGCAAATATAGGATTTAAAAATTACGACGCATATTATTTATAAATTTTGCTGTGAGTCAGTTTCACGTTCACATGATAAAATTTATGCATTTATCTCTACATTCTAGCAGTTATTTTAAATATAAAAGGAGAGTATTCTCTCTCCCTCTCCCCCCCCCACTCTCTCTCTCTTTTTCTTTCTAACACAAACATATGAATACATTACCTTTTCTTTTTGTTTCTTGATTGGGCTAGGCCGTCGGTCTATATCTTCTATATCATCAGGAAGCGTCTCAGGTTCATAGCTCATAGTATGCCGTTTGCTTGGTTCGGAACCATACGTTTCAACTGATTTAGGCCCACCTAATGCTATACAAGGCAGTCACACTACTTCAACATCTTAGTATCACATAGACTTAAAGATATGATTATAAAAAGGCACTTGTGGTTTATAATGGATATTTTGAAAATATCTCACAGAAAGTGTTTTAAAAATTGGAACATCGAATGCCAATAATGCCACTCTAATAATAAAAACATGCTTATGCAAGCTTGTGTATGCCCTAATAGAAAATTTTTAAATCAGATATATCTTTGAATATATAAATATACAGGGTGTCTATAAAGTCTGTCCCTACCCCCTATATTTCGGAAACGGCTCAAAATTATGAAAAACCACGAAATACGTGTTCGATCATTTCGAGGAGCTACTCTTTTAAGAGGGTTGGGGGGGGTTGTCCCTCCAAGGGGGTACCCCAAGGGGACCCCAACTAAGAAATTTCAAATGGAACCCCCATATTGTAATATATTATTTGAAAGGGCATAAAAAAAGAAAATTTTTGGCGCAAACCGGAGGTTGATACGTTGACCCGTTCGGGAGTTATTTACGGTCAAAGTTCGAGAAGGGCCAATTTTTAAAAAATCGTTACTCCCATTTGGAAAATCCTAAAAATACGTTCGAGGTGTGAAAATGTTCGTCTTTTTAAGTTCGTCTTTCCATAAAAAAATGTTACAGGACTTTCCTTCTCAGTTTGAGCCAATCTACCTTCACACTTCGGGTGTGTCAATAATTATTCAGATATATCTCAATAACATTATATATATAATATATATCTCAATAACATTATATATTTTCAATAACATTCAGATATATCTCTGAATATACAGGGTAGGCCATTTTAATCTACGCACTGAAATCTCTCAAAATCCATAAGTTTAAGACAAAAATGTTTCATACAAAAATTGTATGGTTTCGAGGGGGCCATAAGAGGGTACCATTTGTTTTGACCTTGAAGAGTTATTTGAAGATCACATGAAGGTCACGTATAATTTTTTAAATGGAACACTATATTTTTTATTGCATATTTTTGTAGCTGACTTCGAGAGCTTTCCAAAACACATAATCAAATGTTTTTTTCGTTAAGTACATTTCGAGTTATAAGGCTTGAAGTTTACAGTATTTTGACAAAATACAAAATATCGTGTAAAACATTCAGTTTTCGGTAATCTTACTTTAATACTTTTATACATAGAATAATAAGACCAATCAATTGGTGTAAAGAAAACACATAATTGCTTTCAAAAAAGTATGCAGCTGCATGTTGCAAATTACATACTTTTTCTTAATAGCAACTATGTGTTTTTTTTACACCAATTGATTGGTCTTATTATTCTATGCATAAAAGTATTAAGATAAGATTACCGAAAACTGAATGTTTTACACGATATTTTGTATTTTATGTCACAAAATACTGTAAACTTCAAGCCTTATAACTCGAAAAGTACTTCATGAAAAATAATTTAATTATAGTGTTTTGGAAAGCTCTCGAGGTAAGCTACAAGAATATGTAATGAAAAATAGGGGGTTCCATTTAAAAAATTATACGTGACCTTCATGTGACCTTCAAATAACTCTTCAAGGTCAAACCTACCTACCCTCTTATGGCCCCCTCGAAACCATACAACTTTTATATAAACATTTTTGTCTTAAACTTATGGATTTTGAGAGATTTCAGTGCGTAGATTAAAATGGCCTATCCTGTATATGTACATATATATGTATATATACAGGGTGTCTGATAAAGATTGTGCCAACGCTCGTGAGCAGGTAGAGCACAGTAAACTAAACAGAAAACTGAACAGAAAAGTCCTTTACTATTTTGCAATTTTCGCAATAATTATTGAAATATTAATTAAAAAGAATTGGCTAAAATTGGCAACTGTTCACCTTTGGACCATCCTACCTTTATAACTTTTTATGGAGAATATTGCGAGAAATCGATTTATATAACAAAAATAGGGTGGTTCCATTTAAGAAATTCAAGATGATCTTGTCCTGACCTTGACAACGCCGCTCAAAGTCAAACTAATAAGAGTAGTAAATATATCTTTTTAAACCGTACAACTTTTGTCTAAATCATTTTTTTCTAAAATGCATTGTATATGAGATATTCGACCATTTCCAGATTTTTGAACCACCCTGTATATATGTGTGTGTGTGTACCCTAACAGCACACGTGTTCAAAAGATGTCCAGAGGACACCCAGAGGACGTAAAATATCCTCTGGATGTCCTCTGAACATCTTTTGAACATGTGTGTTGTTAGGGTATATATACACACACACATAAACATGTAATATGAATTGCAGCAATTGAAAAGTTTCCATTCAAATCATCGTTATTATATCATACATTCATATTTGAGTATTATTCACAAGTGATAAAAACTTTATTCACCATCCATGCTTCTGGATGCGAGCCGTCGGCCACTCAAAGACCTCTCGAATTGCGGAGGTTGTCTGTCAATAGGGGTTTTCTTCGTCTCGTAATGAGTTCTTCCAGAGTATCGAAAACGAGATCCCAGATATGGAATTAATCCCACTTTCTTCACAGGCTCCGGACTCATAAGTCTATAAAAATAAAAATTTCTCGTTTGATTGAAGTGTGCCATAAATAAAAAAAATATGCTACTTACCTGAATTATTACTTACCTGAAGAAAGTATGATGCTCCACGCACACTTTCCATAATTTTTTCGCTGCTCTGTGATTTGCTAATTTGAATCCAATTGTAGATTCGAATTGTTCAAAGTCTCCTGGTCTAATTTTAATGTAGAAATTATGCCTTTTGTAAGATATTTTTAATATCTTTGGCCATGCGAATCTATTAATTCTTAAACAATCTCTATAAACAAGAAGGCCTGAAGCGCATACACCTAACATTATATCAACCCCTTCTGAATCTTTTGCGGGATGAAGATCTACGCCATACATAGCTAATTTTTTCGCATTTTCGAGATAATGCAGCTCCGCTTCAGCGGGTGTTTGACCCCTAAAATGTAACAAAAAAATTGTTATTTAATTAAACAATCCCTATTATGCCATTTTTCCTCATTCTATAAATCGAAACACAATTGTTTATGCAAAAATAAAACTAACTTATGTGTTTTATGGAGATCCATCACTTTCTCGATTAATTCAGGCGTTTGATTAGGTGCAAATTTAAAGTCTTTCAAATATGTCCTTCCATGTTCCTCAGGATCATAATCTCCAATTTCTGACTGAACCAAATAGGAGCCTAAAAGAGCATGTGTCACAAAAGAACAAAGTAGACGACCTGTAATAATATCGTTTCTGATCTGTAGACACAATTGATAACGCGTAATATCTTCTTGTAATTGGGCTGGATCTGGTGGATAAAATTTCACTTCAAAATTAAACTTCCATGGTTCAGCTAAAATCATATATTAACTTTAGAAGAAATACTCCAACATACTATTATCTATCATTATATTGATAGTGATTTTTGTTATAATTTTCATACTTTTTATGAATTTCATGATTCTCTTATAAAGATCCAACCAATTGCGAGAATCGTGTCTGTCTTCGTAGATGAGACCAAAATAATCTTTCTCCAGCAAATTCATGCTTTGACAAATCATATCGAGAAGTTCTTGACCTCTAGCCTTTCTCTGCAACAAACCCAATATATCTACATTAACATCGAATAAATAGAATGTAAATTTGGTTAATTTACATGCATATAATAAATGTGAACAAAACTTTTCGACACTCACATCGATGTAGAAATCTCGTATAGTACCGTCTAGGAGGGTAATTTTGGCAAGAGCCATTTTTCCTTTGCTAACCGGGCTCTTGGTAGGCGAATTTGTCCCGGTTCCATTTTCCGCCATTGCTTCCGTCGGAGCACCAGTGACCTTTTGTTCTTCCGGCATATTTTCGCTCTATTTTATTATATATATATATAATATATAATATATATATCCGATTTTATATCTGAAATTAAACACATCATTTTGTCTTCATAATACTGAAACAATAGCGAAAGAATACATAAATTATATATTCGTCCATAAAGAAATTAATTCGAATCACAAAAGAAATCTTTAACTTCCTCTATTTCCATATTCCAAATCAAAATATACATATATTTGACTATAATGTAAGATTACTATTGAAGAAGAAGAGATTTTGGATATATACAATACAGGATGGACTATTTTAATCAATCCATGCAATTATCATCCGAACTATTCGTTGTTCGAAAATTTGAAACATTTTTTTCATCCTACCGTTATTATAACTTTTTATGCTAAAAATTGCGAGGAATCTATTTATATAAAAAAATTAGGGTGGTTTCATTTAAAAAAACAAAGATCACCTTGAAATCTCGGAGGCATCTCCACCTAGATAGGACTTGTGTCCATAATAAGATATTCCCCTTGAAACTGAGTAAGTTTTATTTGAAACATTTGTTCAAACAACACATAGTTCGGGAGATAATTGCATGGATTCATTCAAATGGTCCCTCCTTTATATACAGGGTGTCCGGAGTCAATCATATCACCCGTGTGCAGATAGAGCGGGCTAAACCGAGTAAAAAAGTTTCGAGCGCTTGTACTTGCGCAGATTGGCCGATCTTGTTTAATTAATTTCTCATTAATTATTACAAAGATCGCAAAACGGTAGAGGACTTTCCTACTCGATTTAATCCGCTCTACCTGCACACGAGGGGCGATTATTGCCGGACACTCTGTATAACTTATCTTGATTCTTTTCTACAATCTCTCGATAATATCGATAGAAGGGTAAAGAAGGTCTCGTATCAATATGATATCTCGTTATATAGCGTCTAAATTATATAGGTGTCATACGGCGAAATAATCAATATTTCGTGAAAATTTTTCACATGTACGCTCGCTACATACCACACCGGTTATGATTTTGTCATTAATAAAGAATAAAAGTATACAGTTGTTGATCAGAGATTTGTCGAACCATAAGTAAGATGCATATTCTTGAACTTCATAACGGATAGAATGACAAAGTGTATATACAGGGTGTTTATAAAAGGTCTGGTCAAATTTTAATAGCGCATACTGATCATAAGAATAAAAAAAGTTCATATAGAAGCATCCAGAAAAACTTTCATTTCGAATTACAGGTTTCTGAAGAGATATTTGCTCTTTCAATTGCAATCCATTAGATTTTTTCTCATAGGAATACCTCAAGACCATTGTTTACACTATTTCAATTCTGAATTTACAAATTTTCCTAGATCATATTGTTCAGGTTTTGAAACGATTTAAAATACTGCCAGAATATTTGAACATATTTGACTATCGATAAAACGCTGTTAGGCATGTATTATTGCTCAAGGAGATCACATTTCGAGCACTTATTTTAATGAAAGTCATTTGTTTACAGTTTACGTTGATTGTAATAATTATAATAATAATAATAATATAGCAAAATTTATAAAACTCATTACTAATATCTCCTAAGAATTCGGAATGGAAGCTTTTCCGGACATATATGTAATATAATATAAATGTTTTTTATCCTTATAGTCAGTAGAATGCGCTACTAAAGTGTGCCTAAATCTTTCACAAACATCCTACATATCAATTGCGTACTCACACATATTATTCATATTCAGATAACAAAATGCTAGGTAGCAGTATGCCAGCAAATTCAATTATGACTTCGCAGCATATTCCAGTGTGCTGCGTTCTCATTAAGTTAATTTCTAGCAGCACGTCTTGCCGATATAAGATAACAATAAAAATGCAACAAAAATCGAGTATTGTTTGCTACTACGTCGTACATATAGCAGATACACAGCAAATATTAAGCAAAGTCTACTATATCGGATACTGACAGCAAAAACGCAACAGAGATCGAGCATAGCCTGCTGTCACGATATGGTGGCAAAAATGGTAAAGATAGAACACGCCTGGTATAATCACAATTATATTAATATATGTCCAACAAAACTGAATATTACAGGTATTATTGCATAAATATTAGCAGAAAATCGTCAGTTACTTATAATTATCTAGTCATAAATATAATATGTAATAAAATATATATACATATAATATATAAAATGTAATATATAATATGTAATATATAATATGTAATATAATACATATGTTACATATATCGTAGTTTTATTTTATATGATATAAATAATTGGCATATAGTTAAACAATTAATAAAATAATTAATTTTAATGTAATTAAATAATTTTTGAATAATGACTTAATTTATTAATAATTCATAAAACTCAAGATTTATATGTGAATTAAACTCTTATTTTGCGTCTGAAGCAGTCAGTAAATGAACAATTTTCCATTGATCCTCCCGGTTTCCAAACAATTAGTTTAATATTCTGAATTCTCTATTGGAATGTTATCAGAAATTAAGCTAATAGAAATAAATATTACACATTTTTAATTTTGTTAGCCGCGCTTGGCAGTTTTCATATTTGCCCGTGATCGAAACTTAAATATGAGATAGATACGTCACATAGCGATAAACGAAAGAACTATAACTTGATATAATATGATAAATAATTTGGACGACCAATCAAGAATTAAATTATTGATATAATATATTTTATGATATCGCTGTATTTCTGGCATTATTTCATAGTAACAGACCACGCTGTTTCTGCTATGTTTTTGCTATTATCTTTTGAGATGGCAGCGCATATGCTTGATTTTTGCTGCCGTTTTTGTCATCGCGCCGTGCTTGCAGCAAATTAGCTCGATTTCTGACGATATTCTGCCAATATAGCATGACGTCATGTTATAATCAGTTTTGATTTAACGAAAACAAGGAAGGCCAATTAGAGCCTGGACGCGGTAATTCGTGCGTAGACAATATGTGTCATCCAATTGTGAAAACAATTTATTAAAGTTATTGTCAAACGTTTCGATCCAATTCGGATCCTTCTCAATGACAATGAATAAGATTAAATTAACCGTAACATAATAGAACGAATATTAGCACGGACGCAAAATTAACGGCATTAAATTCAGATGGACGCAACATAATAGATAGGACGCTATAGATTAAGATAGAACGCTGTAGATTAAAATAGAACGCTATAGATTAAAAGCCCGGAACAAAAAATGATACAATAAAAACGAAATCGAATGAAATTTTTTGATACTACGAATAAAAAATAAAAAATAAAAAATAATAAAACGTTGTAATAGAAAAGGTCGTTGCAAAAACGCAGGTGATGATGCGATAGAATGTCGCAGCGAGCGCACTCACCCAAAAGAATCGACCAAACCTTAGAGCAATCCGAGAAAACGAATCGCACGTGTGAAGGCTGTCCACGCATATTGGAAACTATCCTGTTAATCACACCAAATCAATGCGATAGTCCGAAATTGAGATGGTCCGAGTTTTGATTTAGTTTCTGTTTACATCTTGTGCCAACACACACTCAAATTCTATTGTTTTTGTACCAAGAACGTCTGCTTAATTTTTGCAGCATTTTTGTAGCATATTATGATGCTACAATTATTCGTTTTTTTGCTACATTTTTGCCGACATTAACTGAGATAGCAGACTATGCTTGGCTGCTGTCGGAGTTCTTCCAAAATAATATGTAGCGTATAATTTGCAATACGTGATGTTCGCAGATTTAGCTATCTGGGTATATACGTATATATATATAATAATTTGTGCCGTTTTATAATTACATAGCGATATTCCTTGATGAATTGAAATAAGTCGAAAATAAGTTGAAAAGATCTGAACCATTTTTTTTCTATGATGTTTAATGAAACAAGAATTATCAAATAAAATTAAAATCAGCACTGTTCGTTAAACGGACATATGTTTGTGAGCCGCGCGGCTCTGTATGTGTAGTATACATATAGTGTGATATATGTATGCTATCCAGGGCGCGGGGTTCTCTGATATATGTTCTAAAGAACGGCGCTGATTAAATAAAACTTATTTAATAAATACTTTTTCATTAAACATCAAAAAAAATGATTCAGAACTTTCCAATTCGTTTTTTACTCAGGAATAATGTTATGTAATTCGTGAACACGAATTATGAAACATCCTGTATATAGATACTTTCTTGTCTTTATGAAAAATATATATACAAGGTGTTTCATTTTAATTGACGCATTTAAATAAGTGGAGAAAGACACGTGGGATTGAAAAACGTTTGAGACAAAAGTTGTATGGTTCGGAGGGGGAAATAAGATGGCTATACCAGATTTTGTATCCAAGGTCATTCGAAGGTCACATGAATGTCACCTCCAACTTTTTAAATGGGACACCCTATATACTTTTGCATATTCTTGTAGCTTGCCTCGAGAGCTTTCCAAAACACTATAATTAAACATTATTTCATTAAGTACTTTTCGAGTTATAAGGTTTGAAGTTTACAGTATTATATATATATATATATATATATGTTTCAGAAATAAATAGTCAAACTTGAGGAGCGTATTATATTGATGAAAAAAGGTCATATGAATGAGTCTGGAAACATTTCTTTTTCGAGTTATAAACACTTTTTGTTTACGACAGACTTTGGCAAGTACGTCAAATTTAAAATTGCAAGTACACTCAATAACTACAATTTACCAATAAAACATTTGTATACAATGCCTGTAATATTATCTGTAATATAGTTGTTATATTTTTGTTGTATTTATATTAAAAAATATAATTGTGTATACCAGATATGTTCTGTCTTTACTGCGTTTTGTCGCCACATCGTGACAGCAGATTACACTCGATTTCTGCTGTCGACTGCTGATAAAGAAGATCATGCTCTATTCTTGCCGCGTTTTTACCGTCATGTCCTAACGGCACGCCATGTACAATTTTTGTTGCATTTTTGCTATCATATTAAATCGGCAATCTGTGCTGTCAGAAACTAAGCTTAATGGGAGAGCTCACCGAAATCTGCTGCTAAATCATGATTAAGTTTTCTGGCATACTGCTGTCATATTGCTAGCATTTTGCTATTTGGGTCATATATTCGTCTATAAGGAAATTATTTTTAATTACGGAAATACAAGCAATCTTAAGTTTCTTCTACTTTTATATTACGAAAGAACAAGCGCTATCTCAATTCAAAAATATCGAAATACATATACATTTGACTATAATATAGGATTACTGCTGAATGAGAACGCTTTCAACATAATTATATCTTGATATTTCTCTATAATCTTTCGATAATATTGACAAAGTAACAAAGTCGCGTGTCGATGCAATATATATCGCTATAGATCCCGATTTTAAGACAGGACATTCGTTTATTTTAAATATTATGCAAAAAATATAAGGAATAACAAGACAAGGAAAAGAAAGAAAAAATTCTAAAAGAAGAAATGCTTTATAATTATAAGATCATGGATGTTTTCCAGCAAGTTATACAGATTATACAACGTGTTCCAACACAAAGTGTTCCAACAGTGACACGTGACACACTGCTCGACACAATAAAAACCTAAGTACAAACGTGTAAATCTCCTATTATCAAACATCGCAATAATATTTACTATAAATATATTTGAGATAAGCTTAGTTTTACAAGTTTAGATTATTTAGATTATTAGAAGTCATAATTTTTCTATATTTTTAATTTTTGTAATAATGATCTATTATACAATTTTTAAAATATCTTTTTTTTCTTTGTTTTATTGAAAAAATAGACAAAAGATTCTGGGCTACAAAAGCAATACTTGTAATACTGATTGTACTAACAGTAAACATGGAGAACTGTAATGTGTGTGCATTCTAGCAATATTCTCAGAAATTAATTCAATCGTTCCAACAAGAATGTTACACAATGTAACACCGTGTAATATAGCGTGTCCTTGCTGGAAAACTACCTATAATAGTATCATAAATAAAAATAATGTTTTTCTATAATGTAAATCTTTATTTGTCATGTTCCTCTGAGAACACAATATTTATAGACACTTCTAAATAACAGGAAAAATGAATGAAAAAGAAAAATTGCGATAGAACAACTGTTACGATCATATTAGCAATTTCCCCTATTCCTTTCCTATGTGAAAATGTCATGAATGTATACGCGCACGCGGTTGTTTCATAATACCCACGTATCTTGTATAAAAACAATGCAAGCATTAACATATTATTAATCCACGAAAAAAGAAAACATTATATAAAACAGTAAGTAATATTCTGTAAAAGATTTTGCAGGCAAGTTGCAGTGACGCACGCTGTGTACACGCATGTGTATTTTTTTATTGTATTTTATTGATGATTCACTATTCACCCTTCTTCAAGAAACATACATTGTGAGTAAGTATACACCGCACAAAATCAAATGTTTCTGTTTTCTGATAAAAGTCACATTTCTTTTAGTTTTAAGAAAATGTTATTGTACATACTTTTATACGATACATAAGTCTTCATTTTCTTTTTGCAATTGTAGCGAGATACTCGACTAATTTAAATAATATTCTAATTAATTGTCATTAAAGCTGTGGCCTCATTGCAGCCATATTGAATTATGACGCCAGAAGCAAGAAATCATATGAATTTTCATTGGAGGGGCCTCCCCTAAACAGGAGTTTTACCGAATTTTCTTGCGAAATATTGAAATAAGTTTTTTTAAGTTTTTTTGAATGCGATTACTCGTGTTCGATAATATGGATTAGTAAAGTACGTCAAAAATTCTCTTTTGTGTTATCCTGCATTAATAAATGATTGTATAACTCATCTGCATTTTTCTTATATTTTCAGTAAAAATGGATCTTACGACGATTGACCAAGATTTACAGCTATTTGTTATTTCATAAATCAAAAATAGTTTCCGGAGTATTTTACTAATCCAATATCCAATTATCGAACACGAGTAATCGCATTTAAAAAAAACTTATTCATATTTCCATATATGTATATTTCTTAAGAAAAAAACTCATATAATTTCTCGCTTCTGACGTAATTCAGTATGACATCAATAAGGAACCAGTCTTAAAGCAACTAATCAAAACAATAAATGTTAAAGTAGTTTGTCGCACATTAATATTATTTATTGTGTAACCACGGAAACGAAATTTGTGATTAGAAAGAATTGCGAGAAATCGCATCGCATCTGCTCATCTGTTAGTCGAGCGTGCTCTCTTTTAACGAAAAGTCAATTTGTAATCTGTCTGTTTATCTTTCGTGTTGTGAAATAAAATTTAAATTTTATTTCTCATTAAATTCCTTTCAACGAATCATTTATCTAAAATAACAACAATAAACAAAACAAATAATATATAATTAACCAAAGAAATTAACCAAAATTCATAAATTAAAAACGGTCTAATAAGATTTATAATGTGCTCTCGTGTACATTTTTTTTAATTTAAAAATCTCTTTAATGACGTACAAAATCTCTCTTTAATTACTTTTACTTATTTTTTGAAAGGCTTTTACGATTTTCTGCGTGTATCATTCTCTATTCTGCCTATTTTGTTTATATATGTAGCTATATTTATATATTTTGCTCTTTCTATTTATATTGTATCGTTCTTTACAGCTTTGTGTGTGCTTGAAGAGATTAATCTTGCTGGCAATAACTAATAATAATAATAACATTTGATCAATATGTGTGGAGTACAGATAATTTTTAGATCTGTGTGTGATAATACAATAAAAAAGGGCGCGCATAAGTGTGCGTGTAACAATTTTTTCTTGTAATTGCAGAGAAATTTAAAACAAATATCCTGCGCGGGAAAGAGTGCAACGATACTAACCAATACGCTTCATAGAATGCAGAACTTGCATCGAATTGCCTGTTGCAACTAATCAGCGTAATCACTTACAAGGAAACCTCGCGAAAATTCTGATTTTGATGAAACTTTACATACATATGAAAGGGGTAAATAGATGAATTTATAAATTTTCAGTTGCTGCCCAAAAACGATTCTAAAGAGTGAAACCACCCCTCATATGTAGAGCAACTTTTTGCTTTTCTCGATATATCTCGAAAAGCATTCGAAATATCAAAAAATATTTTATACAAAAGTTTTATAGTAAAAATACCTCTATTTAATCATTTTAATAAAATTTTGAAAAAATAATTTTTAAAAAACATTTTTTAAAAATCTTAGAAGAAAACTATTTTTTCAAAATTTTATTAATGTGGTTAAATAGGTTATATTTTTACCATAAAACTTATATAAAACATTTTTTGATATGAGTACTTTTCGAGATATATCGAGTACTTTTCGAGATATATCGAGAAAAACAAAAAGCCGCTGTACATATGAGGGGTGGTTTCACCTCTTAGAATCTTTATCCCCCCTACATGTGTGTAAAACTTCATCAAAATCAGAATTTTCAGGTTCGCGAGGTTCCTTTGTTAGTTCGACGAGTGACTAAAACAGTGAGATAATACTACGATTTGTTATGATCATTGTTATTCAATACAAATAGTGATAATAATAATTCGATATTAATTATATTACTGTTTTAGTCATCACTCATGCTATTGTAAATTTGTATACGAAAGGCTTTAATGTGCATCAGTGCGCACTAGTGTATCCAACCAAATTCGCTAAAAATTTGTTAAATGCAAATAAGTGACTGCTCAAATTGCAATAGGCAACTCGATGCAAGTTCTGCATTCTATGGAACGTATTGGCTAGGATCGTTGCTTTAGCGCTGCTGTAGCACTCTTTTTCCCGCGCAGGATATTTGTTTTAAATTTCCCTGCAATTACGAGAAAAAAATTACACACGCACGCACGCATCCAACCGAATTCGCTATTAGTTACAATTGCTGCTGAATAAGTGTTGCGTGAAACGATCGTCGTTCCGGAGCTCCCAGAAAGCACTTTTAAGCATTCATATTTGCGAGATTAACGCGCTCTTAAGAATACGGCTTGCTGAAATTCGCACACTCTTGAGACACGCAACAAGATAAAAAACGATCAAAATTATCGATGATCACGATACAAGCTTCTTGTTGATTAGATAACGTAACAGCTCAACGTTTCTTACTCTATATCGATTCGACGATTGAGTCGACAGGATTAATAAAGTCTTATAAGAAACAATAAGAAAAAATACTAAGTATATGTATATACAAATAAAATTATTATAAAAAGTATATACAAATAAAAATATTTTGGGTAAAAAACTTATATATTTAGGGTGAAAAAATAGCACATCCTTATTAATAATTTTAAACAAATTGATAATTCATTTCCGTGGATGTACACGCTAACACAGTTCAACAAAAAGAAAAAGACTAAAAGTTTCCCGTAGTCCTTTTGATGCTGAATATAATCCCATTTTCCAAATTGCTCCATCATGTCACAATTTTAAGAAATTTGCGGTTTAAATTACAAAAAAATAACTATTTTAACGTATTTTAGGATATTATAGTTACAGTATGTATGATGTATTGGAAAAGTTTTATTGCAATCAAAATTAATTAAGTATGTCATTAGGACTTTCAACCCTTAAAAAGAATTTTTATGTAGACTATAGTTGATAAAATATTCATAATTAAATATGAGGCCTTTTGCGGAAAAGTTGGGAATTAGATCATTAAGGATCTACTACATAAATATATAGAGTTTCCAATTATATTTATTCACACTTAAGGGTCTTTTAGACTGCTGAATACGAATCCGATATAAAAATTAACAAATTAAAACGAGATTGTATTTAGCACCAAAAAGACTAAGAGAAATAATTATTCTTTCTCTGTTCGAAAAAAGACTATTTTTTGTTGAACTGTGTAATTTTACTATCGCGCATGTGCGCCGTGCATTTATGGTACGCTATGTAATCCAAGAATCTTGTTTAATAGTTGTAAATGTCGCGCCAGATTTATCACGATTATCGTTCAATTCTAGATATAGCCCCAATTTTCGCAAATTACTTGTAAATAAAGCAATATGTAGCATTCAGTAGTATCACAGCCGCCGCTATACGTTTTATTGGAATTCACGCAAGGAAATAAAAATTGGAAATAAAAACAAGGAAATAAGTCACAGTTTCTATTATCAAACATACTCAAATGAGCTCTCTCTTTCCCTCTTTTCCTATCCCCTTCTCTCCCTTTCCTCTCTCTCTCTCTCCCTCTCCCTCTCCCTCTCCCTCTCCCTCTCCCTCTCCCTCTCCCTCTCCCTCTCCCTCTCTCTCTCTCTCTCTCTCTCTCTCTCTCTCTCTCTCTCTCGTGGGATTACAGTTTTCGATTCGGTTAAGCGGAATCGTATGGTTCCATCAAAAACTTTTTTCATATATAAAAGAATTAAGTCAAGAAGCAACAATTTCCAGATAAATGCAAGAAACATTTTCTGATTTATACTTTGCCCCATATATTAACTTATATTACAAGAATACATTTTATTTTGATTTAATTTGGCAAATTTTGACAAAATATGATGATTAAATAATTTTTTAAAAATAATTTTATTTTCTTTGCACTTATCTCACAGTCATTCTTTGCCTTAACTTCTTTGTTTACCCGATGGCACAGAAATAATTGATGTCCGGGTAAAATAAAGTTTAGACGTACGAATTCAGAAAGTGTCATCATCACTGGAAGCGGACGGCCTTTACACATGCTCTTTACTGGACTGATGAGATAATACTGGTGATTACTAGTCGCAATAATGACACGGCAGCGACGGCGACGGCGACGGCGACGATTGCGCGCACGTATGCTTATAATAAGTTTTGAAATAGATAAGTTTTTATTTAGCGCAAGTGAAAAGGAGGTTAACTTAATAAGAATAGTATACAAGTTTAAAACACGAAGCGTGTATGTATTAGGCGTCTTTAATGTTGCTAACATATTGAAAAAAATTTTAAAAGAAAATGAAAAATTGACCAGTTTTTTTATATATCTTCTGATTAATAAATATTTATATTTACATATTTTGAAGATGGATATTTTATATAAAAAAGTCTAATAATCTTTTTGTCGTTAGTAATACTTTCTTGCATTTTCTTAATAATATATATAAGTTATTATAAAATAATATATATGTACACCTTTAAACCTTTTTATTATAATTTTGGTGCAGATTGACTAAAATAGTCATGCATATTAATCAGATAAGTTCTGCGCAAGCAGATTATACAGAATGTATTGAAAATTGTAGTACAAGTCAAAAATGCAAAATCAAAGTCGAAAAGTGTACACATACACACACACGCGAAAGAGAGGGAGGGAGGGAGGGAGAGGGGGGAGAGGAAGGGAGGGAGAGAGAGAATGAATAAATAATGAGAGGAATCAATTGTAAAGAAAACATAGTTGTTTCTAAGAAAAAATATGTAGCTGCTAGTTGCAAATTATATACTTTTTCTTAAAAACAACTGTTTTTTTTGCACTAATTGATTTCTCTCATTATTTTGTGCATAAAGGTATTGAGGTAATATTGTATCATCGAAAAATGAATATTTTACGAGATGTTTTATGTTTATGTTAGTTTATGTAAATTTATGCCAAATTAAAATACAAAATATCTTGTAAACTATTAATTTTTTGGCCATCTTACCCTTATAACTTTTCATGCCGAATATTGCGAGGAATCGATTTATATAAAAAATTATGGTAGTTCCATTTTAAAAAAATCAGGTTGACCTTCAAATGATCTTGAAAATGATCTTAGTTAAAATTCAAGATTATCAACTTCTTTCCTCCTCAAAACCATATAAATTTTGTTTGACACATTTTTTCTACAATGTCTAGTTTTTTAGATATTTAGTTGGTATATAATTAAAATGGGATTCTATTGTATATACGCTCAATTAATCTTTAAAGTCAATTTTTTCGAAAATGAAGCCTTGCTTACAAATGAAAAAAATTTATTCTATATTTTTGACTTAAATTTGCATGATGGAGAAATCATCTCCATTTTGCTTATCACGATTTCCAATACACCCATATATCCAACAATTACACGCAAATTTTCAAAAAGATAGTTTCTGTTCGACAAGGGAAAACATATAATATAATATCATTTATTCACATTAAGACAAACACTTTTTTCTGTTATATACTTAAGAAAAACTGATGAAAACAAATTAATATTGCAAAATTATATTCTTTACATTTTATGCATGTGACTCTTGGTATCGCTATTTTATCCAGCAACATTTGCAATACGCAAATATTTCTAAGTTCAAATGAAGCTCATCAGATATTTTTTCGTATTAACATGATAAGACCATCTTTTAGATTTTTATATTACAATTAGGAAAAGTCGAACTTATTTTTTCCTAATACATTCTATAATTATGATTAATAAGTATTGTTATAAATACAGAATCACATTTTGGGAATCAAGACATGTTGTCTATAAAAAGAACATATACAATCATCTTATGACAGTTTCTGTGAGATGTAATTATTCAACTGCAATTATTTAGCTGAATATGCCAGAAATCCGAAAAAATGGAAAGGAGAAATGTGTCGTCTAAGATCTCTCTTGTTTCTTAATCTCATGATTTATTAAAAAAGAATCATTTTTTTTTCTTTTTGTTTTGTTTCGCAAAAATATGAACTTAACAAAATTATCTTACAAAACTTAAGAACTAACTTTACTCTTGTAAGGTGGCTTGCACAATATTTAAATTCAAATTCCTGTAAAATGGCACAAGCATTTAATTCAGCGCGATTAGATATCTTAATATCTACTATATTAATAAACGAGTATTTTAGTACTAATAACTTTAGTAGAGCATCTAATTTCTTAACATTACTTTACTCTTGCACATAGATTAAATGGCAGCACAATAAACTTTTATTAATAAAACAAAAAGGCTCTGATATATAAATACAAAAATTCAGATAGGAAATGAGCTAATAAGAGCCAGGCGCAGAAAGTAGACGCAACAAACTTATCTTAAAATCTTCTTTATTTGATTTGAACGTTTCGATCCTTCCTTTGCCATCTTCAGCAGATCAATTAACAAAAAAAATTTCATACGTCTTGATCCTCATCCATTTTTCAATTTTTATTGTATGACAATATTTTTAGAAAATCGTAATATATGTTCGATATGTTCTGATGGTTTCTTAGAGAATCTAATTAGCACTTAATTTTCACATTTTTGTTTTTTTTTCTTATTTTATATTTATTTTTTTTATATAGCACAATAGCTTAACATTAAGTTAGTCCCCCAACATAAAGATAATTTTCTGCCAAACAATTCGAGTACCTGATTCTGCACTTCAATGCTTAATTAGCTTCTAATTAGCACTTAATGTTGAAATAGATTAAACTTTAATTTTTAATATTAGTGAGGGAAAGGGATTAACTTAAAAGAGATTACCAAAGTTGATAAATCAGAGATGTTTCTTTCAAGTATCGCGGTGAAACCCTACTATATATTTACGTTAGTGTAAAGGTAGATACACATAAATTAAAACACGAAGAGCCAGCAAGAAAAAACGCATATGTTACAATATGCTTTGATTACGTCATATACAAGCACGCCGTGACTCACGCCGAGGAGACGTACGTGCGTAATTTATAATAATTATGAGGGCGTTACCGTATTGTATCGACATTCAACGAGAACTACGAGAGTCATTATTGCAGAGAATGTGCTTCATTCTGCATCGCAATGGAAGATACAGTTTCAACGAATATCACAATACACAAATTATAGGATTAATTATAATCTTTTCCTCTCTTTGTATTATTCATGTTTATAAAGTTTGTGTAATTTGTAGTCAATCTTTTATTAATAGGAATGTTAAAATGTATATATTTTTTGAATTATAAATAATTGAATATGCTTATTAATGCTTAATATATAAATAGATAATAAAAACTTATTCTTCATTTAAAACTTTATTTCACACACACAGTAGAGCTTCAATAATTTGTGAATTTAATCATTAAGATAACTGCCACAGTAAATTCCGCAATCAATGAGAGAAAAACGATGATATACAATCAAATTTTTACTAAAAAAATGAGCATCACAAATCCTTCGAAGAATCTATAGATAAAATTTGTTGAGTATGTCATAAAATAATATGTATATCTTCAATTTTTCGCCATATTTTTCTATGATTTCTATTGGATATGAATGACATTTTCTTCTAAAAAAAGATTGTATTTATCTCATCCCATATATTTCGACGATTAATACGTTGCGTATATATTTTTTTTCTATCACGTTTCGTACATGTGTCTCATGTTCAAGAAAATTAAATATTCTCTATCTCTTATCTTATAATTCGCGCTTACAAGATCCTGTCAAATATACGACGGAAAAGATGGGCGCGAGCGCAAACTTTAAAGCTTAACACGATTATTACGTTGCATTTTTATCTCAGCATAACCGTTTTGTTTTAGAATGTATTTATCTGATTTGTTCCATTGCTGGCGAAATTCATGAAGAAAAAAACGTCTAATTCCTAATATCACACTCTTTCAATGGAAACAAAAATATGAGATTGCAGCGCAATGAAAACGCGAGTTATGTCGTGCCAAAAGATAAGAAAAAGGAAAAAAAATAGAAATCAAGAAGAAAAGCCATGCTGGAAGAATCGTGACGCAGTTTCCCCGAAAAACGATGACGTATCGCAGCCGATAAAATGCGGAATGCGTAGATTAAACGCGCCACGGATCCATAACGGAAAAGTAAAATCGAAACAAAACAGATGACGCTAGCGTGCGAATGATTCTTTTCCCTCTACATAACAATAAAAAATATAAAAATGCAAAATTCGTCTTGAAAAACTTAGAATTAGTATCATTTTTTTTGTAACTGCATTTTTTCCTATCCAAATCAGAGTTCTTGATTTGATTCAACCCAAATGATTTTGAGAAATGACTTCGAAACGGAACATGAAGAAATGTGTAGAGCGCGAAAGGTTAATTAAAGATAAAATATCATAGCGGAAGAGAAATATTGATAGAAAAAAACGCAGCTGCGCGCAAAGATTAACGTCCAGCGTATCCATCATTACAAATCATGCCAGGCACTGTTAGGCAGTGCCACATAGTGAACCACGCCTTATCTACGTTTACCTTCCAAGTACTTAAGCCTAGTCAGATATCTCATCGTCACTATTTCCATTGCAGATGCTTGTGACATAGCTACATGGTCAATTAAATTCGTAACTTATTTAACGAAATATATTTAATAGATCAAAACTAATTAAAATCATGTTACTTGACAGGTTGTGAAAGGACATCATAAAAGGAATAAAATAAAATCGAAAATGAACTCGATCGTTAATAAAATTACATAAAATTAATACAAGTTAATATTAACAAATTAATTCTGTGATTACTAGTGATTACTAGTTGCGATAACTTATCCCATTAACTTCATTTTTTTAACAGAAATATAATTATTATATAATATAATTGTCGATTTTATCAAGATCTTATTTTATATTTGTCAAAGAAATTTTTTTAATTGTAGTATACGAAAAAAATGATATCATTTGCGCCAAATTGGAATTTGATTGGTATTGGCATCTAATTGGACTATTTCTTGTTAATTAATAATAGTATTAATCAAATAAATACATCATATTTTTGTTTTCATGATCGAGATTTTTCTCTGTAATGCAATAGTCTTTGAAAAATTTTCTTGTGTTGATCATAAATTTTTTGTGTATTACTGTAAATGGATTATTTGTCAGATGTTTTATTTAAATATTATTAAATCATGCGCATTTGTTTTTTTAGAAAAAAATAGAACTGTTTTCTTATTGGTTATACTTCTGTTTGATACAATTAAAATATGTAATTATCAATACATTAAAAGTAACAAAATTTTAAAATATTGATAAAATTTTGTCTATGCATGTATGTGTATTTGATTAGCATTTGTGTCTAGCATTTGTTCTAATTAAAATTAAAGTAGTTTAGCTGGATGAATAATACTTACATTTATATGCAGTTTGGTAATAAAATTTGACTAACTAAATTAAATATGTGAATAGTCAATCAATCAATCAATCAATCTTCTGTACATGAATGTCATTAGCTATTGTTCTATTATACACATACACATACATCTATTTTATTATTGATATATATAAAAACTTTTTTACAATCGTCTGATCATTAAAAATTATAGAGAATTAATCTGTTTTGTATTTAAATAAATTATTTAATTCTTATAGAAAAATGCAATTAAATATAATACAAGAAATTGTTTACATTTCTGCAGCTCTGTTCACATATTTACGCGTATCTTATGAATGCGTTGAATTGTCTTCAAGTTATTCTTGTTATTGTTATTATTATTTAATCTCAAGTAATTCTTGTATAGTTGTTTAGTATATTTATCATGACAATTTTTAAATATGTTGTATTGCAAACTTTTACCAATGTTATGAAAAAAGTTATTTCATGACATTAAATACAGCGCTAGGTAAACTGACGAGCATGAAAGAATGCGTTACGAGCGGTTGTGTCATATATTTCTTTATCGACTCTTAAAAAGGCATGTTAAATCGATATTTCAATGTATCAGAGTCCTCTCAAAAGTCTCGAAATTTAATGTTGTCTCTTTTCCGTGATACCGTGGTTTTTTCAACTGTCATCATCGAGATCGCGTATTTTGATAGTTCGAAGAGAGTTAACTTCTTGATGGTTTTTTGCAATAAAATGGCAAAAAAAATCATTTTTTTCTTGCTAATATAAAATAAAGCGCTGCCCGAGTTAACTCGGGCTTGCATAATTCTACCAGTATCGCTTGCCCGAATTAACTCGGACTTGCACAATTCTGCCAGTACCGCTTGCCCGAGTTAACACGAGCTTGCGCGTTAAAAGGTTAATAGCAATATGTGAGCAGAGTATCTTTTTGTACACGAATAAACTATCTCAATTTATTCATGCCAGTAAGACAGCTTTGTTTCTAAATCGCGGATCACAAGTCTGAATTGTTCCGAAAATGTCAGAATGTACGGAATGTTGAAATATGATGTATGTTCGAATTTTTCATTATTGTTAAAGTCCGTTATATTGTTGAACACATTGACATTTTTCTTGATATGTATTGCAATTAATATTTTTAGACGCTCATGTAGTATTCGGAAATATAAACAAGAACGGATATCCATTTGTTAGCAATGTGTAATGACAAATTCAAGATTTTTTAGTGAAACGTTGGATGCGAGAGCCGGAAAGCTCTGTCAATAAGGCCGATGACTGTGCCTCTTTTGTGGTAGAGAAGGTGTCGAGACTCGAAGTGTAGATATCTTCCTGAAAAGGACAGTTTGTGGAACCAACCAAAATGTATGAAGTTGTTTTTTAGAATCATCGCTAAGTCAAGAAAGTTCAATCGGTTGTCGACTCGCTTCTCCATTGTGAACTGTAACCACGGGTGGAATGAGTTGAATGTTTGTAGCATGACGTTGAACAAGGCTAACGTGACATCGATTACATATAATAAAACGAAAAAGTTATAAGAAGAATCTCGATCGCCTTCGTCTCCAAATCTTTTAAGATGATGCCGGCAATGTCAGCTCAATGTTGCCTCATTGTCAGCTTTTTAGACCTAAGAAAATCAATTAAGAAAAATAATATAATTTTAGATTGGTTTCACAAAACCATCTTTTCAGGCAGAGATCTTATCTGCATTATTTGCAATCTTGCCTTATTTCTCAAACCCCATCCAGTATGCCATAAAATTGAAACGATCTATAATTTAATCGATAGAGCTTTACTTCTGCCACATCCAAAATTCCAAAGAAAAAAATATAATCTTTTGTATCAACATATTATTGAACAACGGTTATCCTCCACCTTTTATATATCAGTACATAATTGTCAGACTCAAAAAATTTTTTGTGTAACGTCATTTACAGAATCAATTGTAAAAATTGCCATGTGCCTTACGTCGGGCAGATTGAGACAATTAAAAAACTAGGATAAAAGAACATATGTCTAATATAAAACAACACTTTTCAAAGAATAGTCAGTTGTTTATCAACATATGTTGGAATATAATCATATTATGAACTGAGAGAATGTAGAGATTTTGGATCATCAATCCAATTACAAAAGATTGATTTCAAAAACAATTTCTATCGAACAACAAAAAAACGGTCTAAATGTTATGGAAGACACTAACTTATTAGACAAGATGTACTTTTCTCGTTACTTGAGATCCTATCAAACAACAATTTTTAACGTTGGTTTTTAGCACATGCGCACGTTTATATCAGTTGATGTTTATAAATAAAAGCTCGGTTTGCCAAGTCAATGGAAAGTTAGTCACCATTCACATCTTATCTCGATTACTGAAACATAAGAGGCTACATCTAAATTTGTATATTATAGCTTATCTAAGTTATTCGGCTTAATTTATCGACTTGCTTTTGATTTTCTTTATTCAATCAATTTACATTCTCTTTTTGAGATTTTTATGATAGAATGATTTTTAGTGATAGTAGGTACATTTTACAAAAGTTTTATCTACAATTTCTCTCTTATTCGAATGTCGCTCTTTGTTCGGTTTTTTCTTTTATAGAATTATATTCAGTGGCATTTATATAGACTTACATCAAGAAAATGACTCCAGCAATTTTTATAACTCATGACCCAAGACCTCCAACAAGCACATTGACAACATATTAATTTCTCCTTCACAATAAAGACATTGACTACTCGTCAAAGACTTGACCATACACACCGCACGAACTACACGAACTACAATTACAGAGATAAGTAACTACCATAGACAAGAAGGAAGAAGACACCTTTTTTAACGCGCAAATTTGATCAATGTTGCGTAATGACAGAATATAATTTAGCCTCTTGTGACCTTATTAATTTTCTATACGTCGATTACTCCGATCCGTTTTAACATGTAACTCGTGTGATGATTTTTCTTTTTCGTTTTCTTATGTTTATTAAACTTCGGATTATATTAAATTGCATATTTGCTACTTCTTGCATATTTTACGCTAGCATTAATAATGTGAACAAATTATAGTGTTTACAACTAATTAACGTTAATTAATTTTTGCATACTTTGCATATTTACTCAATCTTTGCATATTTTCAAAAAGTTTGCGTATTTACATAAATTTTGCATGTTTTATTGCATATAATTGAATACATTTCCAATTCCTGCTTAAAATGTCTATCTAAAACGGAAAATTAATAAGAAATAAAAATTATTTTTTAATTATTTTTAATTATTGTAATAAATAATTATAAATTATTTGTTGCTACAATTATACGTATTTGATTATATTAATCATTTAAAATTATAAATCAATATAAGCCTTATTTATGTAAAGTTAAATGTATTTTGAAATTTTGACTATATGTTAAAATATAAAATAACTAGGCAAATAAAAAATATTTTTATTTTAAAATTGCTGCTTCAGATATCTCGTGATAGAAAATACTTAATAAATCAACGTGCCAAGACTCCTTCATATATTGGAAAATGCGAAAAATCTGTTGTTCTTCACCAAACTTTAGGCCAGTGCTTAAAAAATAATTCTAAACAGACCGAACAAGAGTTCAACAAAGACTTATGTCAAATTCTAATTCGCTTCAAACTTTCCTTTAAATAAGTTAAAGAATATACATTTTCAATATTTAAAAAAAATATAAACAACATATTCCTAACGAAAGTACATTACCAAAAAGATTTGTAGATTCATGCTATATCGAAATAATATTTAAAATCAGATTATAGGCAACAATTACATTTATTTTGTAGTAGATGACATTACCGATAGTTGCGGTCGGTATATTACTCATTTATTGATAGATTATCTTTACGAAGATAACGTAAATCATATTTAATATTCATTTAATTGTCAAAACAGTTTGAAAAAACAAACAATTTAACAATAACTCGTTTCATTCAAGACGGATTGTCAGAAATTTTTTTACCGAACACAAGTGCCTTCTAAAACTTTACTAAAATTTTACTATTATTATTGGACGCCGCACCATATATGGTTAAAGCTGGCCAAAATTTAAAAATATTGAATGAAAATTTAATCCACGTCAATTGCTTAGCTCACGGTCTCATCATGTAGCTGAAGAAATTAGGAGTCTTTTTCCATTAATTAATGATTTGATTAGAATTGTAAAAAAAAATATATTTTTAAAAGTTCCTCTACGAGTTCAATTTTACAAAAAGCTATTTCTTAAAACTCCACTTCCTTCTGAGTCCATAATAATAAGATTGAGTACATGACTGACGGCTCTTTTTTACGTAGATAATTATAATCCTGTAATGAATGTTATTCTTGCTCTTACGGATTAGAACCTTGCAATTAAAAATTAGATACAATTATTAGATAGAACTCGAAACTATTAAAAACGTTAAAAATAAAATCGGTGCTGCAATTTTTAAAAAATTGAACGTTCTAGAAAAAATGTAAATTACAAGCTAAAGTCAGCAGAATTTTGAAAGGCGAAGTAATTGCTAGTGATGATAACAACATTAATTTTTTTACCTTGAAATAGTTAGTAAACTTAAAAATGCTCCAATAATATACAGGGTGTCCGGTATCAAACGGACCAACGCTCGTGAGCAGGTAAAGCACAGTAAACTGAAAAGAAAAGTCCTGTACCATTTTGTTAAATTCGCAATAGTTATTGCGTTATTAATTAAAATATCTGAACTAATGAGCGCGTGGGAAACGGTAGGCCGGAATCGGTAGACATGTAAGGTATGGCTTATTTGTTTATATCTCTTAGCGACAAATATCACGCGTCGCTCGTCGCTCGCTGCGTGACTCCACCTCTCGCTTAGATGATGCTTCCGTTGTTAAGAGACGTAAAAAAGTAAGCCATCGTACATGCCTACTGTTTCCGGCCTACCGCTTTCCACGCGCTCATTAGCTCAGATATTTTAATTAATAACGCAATAACTATTGCGAATTTAGCAAAATAGTAAAGAACTTTTCTTTTCAGTTTACTGCGCTCTACCCGCTCACGAGCGTTGGTCCGTTTGATACCGGACACCCTGTATACCTATAGATGTGAACGTATTTTTTCTATTTTTAAATATATTTATTTTCAGACAGAAAGCATAGATTTCTTCTGAAAAATTTTGAGACAGACAGACAGACAGACAGACAGAGAGACAGAGACAGAGAGAGAGAGAGAGAGAGAGACAGAGAGAGAGAGAGAGAGAGAGACAGAGAGAGAGAGAGAGAGAGAGAGAGAGAGAGAGAGAGAGAGAGAGAGAGAGAGAGAGAGACAGAGAGAGAGAGAGAGAGAGACAGAGAGAGAGACAGAGAGAGACAGAGAGAGAGACAGAGAGAGAGACAGAGAGAGAGAGAGAGAGAGAGAGAGAGAGAGAGAGAGAGAGAGAGAGAGAGAGAGAGAGAGAGAGACAGAGAGAGAGAGAGAGAGAGACAGAGAGAGAGACAGAGAGAGACAAAGAGAGAGAGAGAGACAGAGAGAGACAAAGAGAGAGAGAGAGAGAGAGACAGAGAGAGAGAGAGAGACAAAGAGAGACAGAGAGAGAGAGACAGAGAGAGAGAGAGAGAGAGAGAGAGAGAGACAGAGACAGAGAGAGAGAGAGAGAGAGAGGGAGAGAGAGAGAGACAGAGAGACAGAGAGACAGAGAGAGAGAGAGAGAGAGAGAGAGAGAGAGAGAGACAGAGAGACAGAGAGACAGAGAGACAGAGAGACAGAGAGAGAGAGAGAGAGAGAGAGAGAGAGAGAGAGAGAGAGAGAGAGAGAGACAGACAGAGAGACAGAGAGAGAGAGAGAGAGAGAGAGAGAGAGAGAGACAGAGAGAGAGAGAGAGAGGGAGAGAGGGAGAGAGAGAGAGAGGGAGAGAGAGAGAGAGACAGAGAGAGAGAGAGAGACAGAGAGAGAGAGAGAGAGAGAGAGAGAGAGAGAGACAGAGAGACAGAGAGAGAGACAGAGAGAGAGAGAGAGAGAGAGAGAGAGAGAAAAGCATTTAATAATATACTGTTTTAACTCTCAATAAAAGGTTGTATATTTAGTTTTCTTAAGTTTAATTTAAATATAAGTTTACATATACAAATCAAGTTTGCGTTTTTAAATACCATAATTATTTATTTTGTATTTGTAAGATATTTATATATGTATTATTTGGTTAAAGCTTATTTTATTTCTTATTTCATTTTACATCTGTTCCTGAAGATTTAAAATATAAAAAATAAATATTTATAAATATATATCTGCATATTTTTTGCACATTTTGTAAATTTTTGCACATTTTTACATATTTTTAAAATCCGTACATATACAGGGTGTTTAAAAAAGGGTCACATATTTTGAAAGCAGGTAGTATTGATCAAAACAAGAAAGAAAGTCTAATTCACATGGGTCCTACAATTAATATTTTCGAAAATACAGGATATCTTTCTATTTGAGCTTCTTGTCCTTTTCGTATTGATCGTGTCACCTCTACAATGCAGTAAACAAAAGAGTACTTACTAGTTTTGCAGCATTATAGAAAGTGCTCTATGTGGTTCCTTTTCATTGTCACGCATTTTTCAGCCCTACGTTTGATACCTACAAACTGCTACCTACTTAGCTTACCTTACTGATACCTTCATACTGACATCTACAAGCCCAATGTTATTATAACCCAATGTTACTATAGCAAAATACTAGTAAATACTCTTTTGTTTACTGCATTGTAGAGATGACACAACCAATAAGAGAAGGACAAAGAGCTCAAATAGAAAGAGAGAGAGAGAGAGAGAGAGAGAGAGAGAGAGAGAGAGAGAGAGGGAGAGAGAGAGAGAGAGAGAGAGAGAGAGAGAGAGAGAGAGAGAGAGAGAGAGAGAACCTGTATCTTCGAAGATATTAATTGTAAGACCCATGTTAATTAGACTTTTTTTTATTGTTTTGATCAATACTACCTTCTTTCAAAATATGTGACCCTTTTTTTAACAACCTGTATATAGTCATATTTCCTAAATTTTCCATGCACATAATTCGAAGTCTAGTTATTATATATTTGTGGCTGAAGAGATATAAATAAGTATCGAAACGTCCCACTCATGTCTATTAAAGATATTTTAAGAACTATGTTCTTTAAAAAAATTTTTATTTGTAACTTTTTCATGCTCGCATCGGCCCATTATGTTAGCATTTATTTTTCAATACAACGAGCTTTTTTACCTAAACTTATTTGTAATATAGCATATTATATTATATCGTAGTTATATTCTATATAATATAAATAATTAGCATAGGTAAATAATTACTAAAATAATTAAATTTACATATATGATAAACAAAGTCTAAGGCTCTGATATTAAATATATAACTAACGAAAAATGGGCTATTAAGAGCCAGATACGGTTAGCAAAGCGCAGATTCTTTTCTTCTAATGAGAATCTATTGATTAATTCTATAAATGTACGTTTCAATACCTGGATTAGACTATGATCAGCATGTAAATCAAGCTAAAGAGTGCGTACGACCTTCAATGACTCCAGCGATCTCCACGACGATTGATAGCGGCAACTCTCCCTCCGGTTCTAGCTGTTGAGGACAGAAATATTTGATCGCCGTTGCTCGAAAGCATTGCACAATGTCTGAACACATGATAGTTCGTCGCCCGAGCACACCCAACTAAACGCCACAAAGGTCGGAATTCAACTGTCAGTTGAATAATTAAATGTGTTTATGACCGCATGACTTTTACAATACATAATGTACATAACCTTGAGCACTGCCATTAAATTCTATTATGAGTTGAGATGACATCAACATCGATCGTCAAGTTTAAATTTACGACAAATCCTCCACCAATGCGAGATAAGCGTGGTGTAGATTTTTAAACACAAAAATACCATACACGGGTATGAATAAATTAATTACATTTATGTATACAAAGACAATCTGCCGAATGAATTGGAACACACACAACGTAGTATATAAGATCCCCTGTAATAATTGCGATGCTTCATATGTCAGACAGACAAGTAAACTCTTAAAAACACAACTGACAGAGCACCGCAATTACATTAACAGAAATACAGCACAGCATTCTGTCATTATGGACCACAGGTTGACTAATAAGTACGAGTTTACATGGAGAGATGTGGAAATCTTGAACCTATCCATGGAAAGCGATTGATGTCAGAGATAATATTCATTAAGAGACGAAAAAACAGCCTGAACCTTCAGAATGACACGGAAAGTCTGCACCACGCGTTGATAGAGGATTTGTCAAAAGTTTAAACTCTACGATCGATGTTCATGTCATCTCAACTCATAATCTTTATGGCAATGTTCAAGGTTATGTAAACATGATGTATTGTAAAAGTAATGCGGTCATAAACATATTTGATTATTCAACTGACAGTTCATTTCCGATCTTTGTGGCGTCAATCCAGGTACTGAAACGTACATTTATAGAATTAATTAATAGATTCTCATTAGAAGAAAAGAATCTGCGCTTTGCTAACCGCGCCCTCTTAATAACCCATTTCCCATTAGTTACATATTAAATATATAATTTATTTATTAATAATTCATAAAACTCAAGATTCATATGAGAATTGAATTCTTATTTTGCGTTTTAAACAATCAGTAAATAAACACTTTTCCATTGATCTACCCAGTATCCAGACAATCAGTTTAATATTCTAAATCTTCTATTGAAATTGTATCAGAAATTATAAACTAATAGAAATAAATACTATACTTTTAATTTTATTAGCCGTGCTTTGCAATCTTTATATTTATCCGTGACAAAAACTTTAATACGAGATAAGTACATCGTATAGCGGTAAACGAAAGAACTATAACTTGATATAACATATTTTATATCGCTGTATTTCTGCCATTATTTCATGACAATAGATCATGCTGTATTTCTGCCATTATTTCATGACAATAAATCATGCTGTTTCTGCTATTTTTTTTTGTTATCTTTTGAGATGGCACCGCTTGTTCGATTTCTACCGCGTTTTTGGCATCATGTCGTGCTTGTAGATAAGCTCGATTTCTAACAATATTCTGCCTTTGTAGCGTGACGTCATGTTATGCTCAATTTCGATTTACTATTGACATATTGTGCCAACATACAATGTTTAAATTCTACTGTTTTTATGCCAAGAGCTTAATTCTTGCAGCATTTTTTTGTAGCATATTATGACGCAAAAACTGCTTGTTTTTGCTGCATTTCTACTTAACTGAGATGGCAGACCATACTCGGCTGCTGCCAGACCTGCTAACATCATATGTGACACACAATTTGCAATACGTGATCTTCGCAGATTTGACTATCTAGGTTTGGACACATGACATAAGCAACTGCAGCACTTATATCAATATCTAAACAATTATATAGAGAGAAGAGAAAAAGATAAATATTTTATTATTCTTAAATTTATATATATGTATACTTATGTGCATATTATCATTTTTTGGAAAATATTTTTACTGTGTCAAAAAATTAGTTTTGTAAATCAGCTCTTTTTGTACCAATGAAAGCATTTAGGTAGTTATTTTTCAAAAATATTCCAAAAGTTTTGGTCTTGTTACTTTGCTTCATTACATCAATGAGTTTTTCAAAATTTGCTTTGTCTTCGTCACTCTAAGAGATCTACATATTTGCTTAATACTGACAGTTTCGGTAACAAAAAATTTCTTATAAAATACTTGAAAATAGGTACTGCAAAATACTTGAAAATAATTCTAAATAAATTATGAGATTGGTTATGTGAGTTGAGAGAAATGTCCTTAATTTGTAATCTTTAATAGATCGTGATGCTCTAACTGTTCAATGCTGCATAATAACGCTTGTCCATTAATTTCTTGTTTAACTTTGCATATGCGATTAAAATAAGAAGACACATATCCAGACAATGTATGTCTGAAGGACAACATGCTATGTCTATGTACTCTAACCAATGAATATTGTAGTCAGTAATACAGGATGATTCACGAGGTTTTACCGACGCTTCAGCAGAGCATTCTTGAGGTAATTTTAAGTAAAAAAGTCAATATAAACAAGGTCCGATTGTAAGTTGGATTGGCCACCAAGGTCTCCTGATCTAATCCTTTTGAACTTTTGCATTTGGGGATGGATGAAATACCTAGTATACCAGGAAAAAGTGCAAACGCGGGAAGCTTTGCACTTTGGTACGTTACATTTTGAACTCCGCTGCTCTCATCAAGGACAGCTCGGCTCAAGTTAGAAGGACAGGGCGCGTAGTTCACACGCGTGCGGCTAACTGTAGAAGCAGGAGAAATTTTTAAAAATTTGTTGTAAAAAGACGGAGGTTTGCAAAATGGACTGCATTAACTGTCTACCGTCCATAGCGAAAGGTTTACTTACTGAAAAGAAGTTTTCAAGAATGTAATAAAAAAATAAACACACATTTAAATAAAATTCCTAGAAAAATAGCAGAAAAGTAATATAAAAATTACAATATTTGTTTTGATTAATCCTTACCCTTTTCACATAACTAAATAACAAAAATACACTTGTTCGAATAATTAGTAATAATTTTATTTCATATTCATAAAAATGCTTATTTTTACCTTAGAATTCAGAGTGCCATAGCTCCATAAATTTTCAATTTAGGATCCATGTTAATATAAACTTTTTAACTCAAAATAAAGAATGCCCTTCTGAAACGCCAGTAAAACTCCGTGAATCTTATATGTATAGAAACTCTATATAAGCAGTTATATATACTCTAAAAATATCAGATAAAAGCGTCTTTTCAGAAAATCTTGAAGATGTCTTTAAAGTGATTTTAGATGTCTTTAGATAAAATCTTAAAAATATCTTAAAAAAGACATCTTTAAAATGTCTTTTAGACACGCGTGTTGTCTGTGAAAGGAATAATTATTCACTTTCGTACGTTCCTTTTATGAAACTATAATATGTTACGAATTGTCTTAATAAGAATACTAAATGAGATCCACCTATTTTTTAAGATAATAATAATGGCATAATCGGATAATAATTAGCGCGAATTTAGTTAAATTCTAGAACGCGTACGGTACCAACATGAACCGGAGATATACAACAGTGAAAGTAATTGATTTTTGGGGAAAACAAAATAGAAAAATTTTCTATTCAAAGGTGCCTTTCGGAATCGTGAAACAGACATAAGTGTGGAATTGCTATTATTTATGTTCTACTTGTTTCCAATCTAAAAACAACAAGAAGCGTTATACGAAATGAAGCTAGCAATAACGCTAGCGCCCAAATCCGAATTGTGCAATTCAAATCCTAATTTTGAAGAATGCAATACATAATAATATGCTCTCTTCAGCTATTATCTCAGAGCGAACAACTGTACGTATCAAGCCGTGAGCATACGCATGTACACTTGGAACACTTGTGACACGAGTACCTATAGCCGGTGGTTTTGCAGATGACAACGACAATGTAGTTATGACTCGAAGACTGTATTGAAATTTGTAAGTTGATGTATCTTTAAAAGATAAAATTTCGCGAAATACATCGCAGCATTTTTTCAACACAAATCAACGAGTCGTAGATTGAAAAATAGTATGAAAACATTAATAAACAAATCGATGTCCTTACGGATAGATCGTAAGTCTCTTCCGCTTTTTGCAAGGCGAAAGTAAGCTTCGAAGTTCTTCTATTTATCGAAGCAGAAACGAAATGTATGCGCAGCCTAAATCTCATATTCATTACCGTGGAAAATTGTAAGCGCATCCGGAGTTTTCGTCTTTCGAAAATAGCGCTCTCTGCAGTAAAACACATAATTGGCCTAATTGAACTGACGCTAGCAGTGGGTGTTTATGAAGAAAAGATCAGATATTACCTGTCGCCAAGGTCAGTATGTAATTCTTACGATCTGCAGAAATTTCGAATCGTCCGCTAATACAGTATTTTGTTATTTCATTTATGTTTGATCAACGATTCACAAATAAGAAAAAAAAAAGACCGGAACTTCGAATATCTTGAATGTATGCCATCTATTGAAAATCGCTACAAATTTTCGAACAGTCAAATATTTATCACACAAAAGTGTATACAATTTTAATAGTTTAATCCATCATAAAATTAATCGGCAAGTTCATTAGTTCGTTTAAACTCAATGAGACGTATTCAAAAATCACACAACGCGCGCGTATTTCTTATATTATATAACATATAATAAATATTTCCAGTTATACAAAAATTCTAATCAAGATGGACCGATGCATAACTTTATCTTATAAAAAACAAAACAAAACGGCAGAGAACAAGCGAGTGCGAGAAAGCGAAAAAAAAAAACACGCAAAATTCATTGTTATAAGACTCGATTTATGATCCCCTATTAAGCAGTAAAAACATATTAAGTGCACTTATGTAATAAGCGGCGTTTAAATATACTATATACAAAGTACCGAATGTATATGGCACATTATCGAGAAGCATTTGTGCTTTCGAGGTCAATCGCTAAAACAGATATGATTGCCAAAGAAATAAGAAATAAGAAATTGAAAGCAGCTTAATGTAAAGCTTCGTTAAAGCTTGAAATCGTGTTATCCGTGTAGCTTTTGCATAAAGAAGAATCAAAATAAAATCGTCGGAAATTGCAGAATAAGTATGGAATCGTGAGATAGAAATTACGAAGATTTAAAAAATTTAATTCTTCCTTAATTAAAATATGTAATATTTCTAATATCTCATTTATACGAATCTCTACCGGTAATTATTTAATATGGCCGCAGAGTTTAAAATAAAATATCATACTTGTTCCCTAGCCAACACAAAATTTGTGTCACGAGTCGAACGTTTTAGTGTCACTTGAGAAATTTATACAGGCACTAGTGATTAAATTCGATAATGCTCTTTCCCATTGCCTTCATGCTAAAAAAACGCAAAAAAAGCATCTAGGAATTTTCATTACTTGCATCCATTCACTCATATAGTCCTATTTTAAATTCCTATTAAGATACACGGTAGTAACGTGTATCACGCCAAATCACGCGCAACAACAGCTAAGTCGTTGGATCGTGTATCTATACGCGAGCCACCCAATTGCGAATACATTAAATTATCAAATCTCAGTAACGGCTGGACCAATCGAATAGTTTTAATCGATGGCTTGGTTCTCAATTATACTATACCAATAATTGTCCGCATACCTCTGTCATTCGCAATGGAACATTCCACGATTGCTGATACAAGGAAGAAACTGTTTACGGTTAACAGAACGTAGCGTTCCATCATAGCAGTCGAATAGAGGCGGCATGGCAACACGACGTGAACTGAGTGACTTTGAGAGGAGTGTCATATTGGGCTGTCACATAGGTGGCATGTCCATATGTACTATCGCCGCTCGACTGGAGCATCCAAAACCTACAGTTGGCGATGTGATAACCAAATGAATATGTACTGGTATTACCAGGGCAAGAAAACACCCAGGTCGGCCTTCGAAAATGACTGACAAGGACAAGAGTGTTACAGCGAATAGCACGCAAAAAACAGACTAAAATCGGCGCAGATCATCCGTGAAGAGTTCCAGAGTACCAGGGACACCACTGTAAGTAATACTGTGTACAAAAGTAATTAATACTGTACAAAAAGAACTCCATGTATTAGGTTTCCACGGAAGAGCAGCGGCACACAAACCAAACATCACAACAACAAACAAGGTGTCACGTCTGACATGGTGCAAAGAGCGTGTGAACTGGACAGTGAATGTGTAAATCGACAGTGGAAAACTATGGAGTGACAAAGTTCACGTGTTCAGTTTCTAGTCCGATGATAAGATATGGATTTAAAAGCAGCCTGGAGAACGTTTGTTATCAGAGTGTGTTGTACCCATAGTTAAGTTTGAAAGTGGTAGAGTATTTGGTGGAGTGCATTCAGCTGGACTTGGACCAGTGGTCGTTGTCCTTGGTATTGGTTCAGTACCTTGACATTCTAGATAATCAGGTGCTTCCCACACTGTGGTGGTTCTATGGAATGGACGATTGTTATTATCAAGACTGATGCCCAACAGCTGTTATGGAATGGTATGAGATGGTATAAGATGTTAAACGATTGTTCTGCCCCGCGCAGAGTCCTGATCTTAATTCCATCAAACATCTTTGGGACGATTTGGAACAGCGATTGAGATCCAGACCAGCGCACCCAACATCTATTGCTGAACTCATCCTCTGCGTTGCTGGAGGAATGGGGACGAATTCCACTTTATGTCACTGCAAATTGGTGGAAAGCTTCCGCAAAGGCATTGATACAGGCGGTGATCCAGACCAAAAGCGGACATACCAGATGTTAGAATGAGTGTGTTCGTATCAAATGTTTATTGCTTTAGTGTCCGGACAATTAATATGGTAGATAGTGTAAAACAAGTGTCTTTATTATTGCTCTACATGTACTATGAATAAAGCAAAGTCCGAATGCAGAAATTTCTATATAAAAAACATCGTCATTATCATCGCCAAGTCTCAACATTCTATATATGTAACTCGTAAAATATATTTAAGATGTTATGGTAAAACTGACAGAGAATGTGCTGAGAGGCTTTTCATGATATTACTAGCGTTTTGCGGCATTGACAATGTTCTGCGCTGATCAGTCGCTTTAGTAAGAACTGTTTTGAGTGTCTTGTGTTAATGGTGCTCGCGCAGTCAATCGGCTTTTGACAAGTAAAAGTTAACATTGCAAAAGAAGTGTTATATAAGGTTCGCTTTGGACGCTCATGCACTTTTAGCGCTATTAGCAACTATTTTCGGTTGTTTCCTTTATAGAGTGGTTACGTAGAAATAACATCACATTTACTTCGACATTATATATAAGCACAATCGTAAGCATAAAATGGAGGATAAACAAAAGATAATTTGCAATATATTTGTACAAGTATTAGTTTTATTAGATTTTCTCGATAATGATAAAGAATTCATTTTCACAATAAAAAATTAGAAAATTACTATATATTTCTGTCGTATATATTATTATCGTTTCAGTAAAAAATGAATATCTCGATTACAAAATTATGTAGAAAAAATTAAATCTGCTTAAAACAATGAACAATTTCGACTGCATTTTAAATTATATTTAGATATAATTATATTTAATAATTTTTACAAGTAATTTTTTCATACATTAATTTTGTATTCATACATTAATTTTTAGTTTAAAGAATTTAATGAAAAATTTAATAGAAAAGTAAAGTTTGTTATTTAATATTTAAAAACAAATTATTATTTAGGATGCGACGATCAACTTTCAATTATATATTACATCTCTTAAAACCTTCATTAACAAGATCAAAAGCAGATGACAAAACATACCTATAATATCACCTGACAAATTTTTGATTGCTATATGGAGAATGGCAACTCCAGATTCATATCGGTATGTAAAGTTGGAATCTCGTTATTTTTAGTGCTTTCAGCGTTCTCTTTGATAAAAGCCGCTAACGCTTTCGCTGCCCTACCTCAATCAAATAAGCGTTTGTGAGCAGTATTCATGACATCACAGTGACGTCATGAATTAGTTTTTCTAAGAGCTAAAGGAAACGGAATAGGCGATACTTATAAGTGCTTAAAGCGCATGAGCGTCCAAAGCGAACACACCCATAGTGTTATATAGTATAGCACGCTTTCAATTTAAATGTTGCAGAAAGTATAGCAGATTGCTCGTAAAGAAGTAAAGCTGTATATTTTTCGTAATATTTTTGAATAATTAGGTCAAGTAATTACTTAACATTTTTATATCACAAATCTAATTTATTTCTTGTCTTATACAGGATGTAACAAAAATGTGGGCCGTTACTTCAGGAGCGTATTCTACTCATCGAAATAAACAAAAAAGTTCATGAGCGTATATACAATGTCCCATTTTAATTATATATCACAAATATCTCAAAAACAAAACATTATAAAAAAGTGTTAAATAAAATTTATATGATTTTGAGGAGAAAAAAGTTGATATAATCTTGAACTTTAACTAAGGTCATTTTTCAAGGTCATTTGAAGGTCAACCTAGTATTTTAAATGGAACTACCCTAATATTTTTATATAAATCGATTCCTCGCAATATTCGACATGAAAAGTTATAAGGATAGGATGATTAAAAAGTAAATAGTTTACGAGATATGTTGTACTTTAATTTAACATAATTTTACATAAACTATAAAATATCTCGTAAATTCATTTTTCGATGTTCTTACCTAAATACTTTTATGCACAAAATAATGAGAGGAATCAATTGATGTAAAGAAAACATAGTTGTTTTTAAAAAGTATGTAATTTGCAACTAGCAGCTATATATTTTTTCTTAAAAACAACTATGTATTTTCTTTTCACCAATTAATTCCTTTTATTATATTATGCATAAAAGTATTGAGATAAGATCATCGAAAAATATTTTACGAGATATTTTATAGTTTATATAAAATTGTCATATCGAAAAATGAATATTTTACGAGATATTTTATAGTTTATGTCAAATTATGTCAAATTAAATCACTGCTCGCAATCAAACGTACCGGCTTTTGACAAGTAAAAGTTAACTTTGCAAAAGCAGTGTTATATAGTACTTCACGCTTTCAATTTTTAATTATTATAAAAAATACAACAAAAAGAACTAAAACTGTAGAATATTCTTCGTAGTACTTTTGAATAGTTGGATCAGATAAATACTTCACGTTTTTAGACACAAATCTAATTTACTTCTTATCCTCTATGTAATGTGAAGTATATTTTGGATTTATTTACACTTAATGCTACATACATATATACATATACATATATATATATATATATATATTTAATGTACATTATATATATAAATTATCAGTAAAATAATACTGTTAAACAAAATTGAAGTAAAAAACTCTTGAACATCCATAAGGAGGAATGGGCTAATTAAGAGCCAAGCTTAGTAAACGGTGCGCAAATTATTCTTTTCTATTAAATGTTACTTATTGTGTACGTTTTATTACTGTTAACATTTCTAAAAGAACAATTTATTCCATAAATAAATTCTACATACAGACTTTGTGTTGCTTCTAAAAGAATAATCAATTCCGTGAACAAATTCTTAATATATAGTTCTTTAATATAATATATAATTATAATATAATTAATCCTTAATATGTAGTATATAATTCTTGCTGCTCCTAAAGGAACAACAATATAAATATATGTGTATTTCATGGTGTATACAGATCTTGCTGTTTTTAAAGAACAAAATTAATATATATGAATATTGCATTTATTGCACAAATTATCCTTCACGTAAGAGCAGAGTTATTCTATATATTTCCACAATTAATATAATTAATTTATAATGATACAATGTTTTCTTTTACTATATGATAAGAAAATAAATTAGATTGTTTAATGAAGTATACATACACATGTGCATGTTTGTCCAATAATTTTTTTCTTGTTTAAACAAAATTATGATTACGGTGGCTAGTTCAGAAGATTTGATTAAAGATTTCAAATTGAAATCGATGAGATGATGTACAAACATTCCATAAACACATGCAGTTCTTTCTGTTTTCGAAGAACCAACTTATTCGATATACTGCATTTATTGCACGGATTATCTTTCACGTAAGAGTAGTTTTATTCTATGTATTCCCACAATTAATATAATTTTTGTTATAATACAATGTTTTGTTTACTGCTTCTAAAGGAACATTTTATTCAGTGTGTATATGTGTCTATGTACATATATACATAGTTTTGCATTTCTCTGTTTATGTGTTATATTTATGATACATAATAAATATATATACATATGTACATTCTTTATTTCATATGTAATTCATAACTCTTTCTTCTCACAGTGAATATCAGATATACATATACCATACTCTAATTTACATCGAATAAAATAATTGATACACTTTTTTTACATCAAATCCATATACACTTTCACGTAGAATAAAGTAACTAATATAATAAAATAACTAAGTAATTATAAAATTTTGTTTTTTAATGTATCTGTAAATTCTTTTAAATAATTTGACACAACAATGACATAATTATATTTAGTTTTGTATAATAAAAAATTCAAGAGTTTTTCCTTCAAATAATTAATTATGTATACATGTAGCTTGCTCAAATATGTAATGTATCTGAAATAATCGATATAATAGTGTTAAAAGTATCTAATTTTGCACCAAAAGTTTACTTAAATATTTAAGTAATTATAATGTCATCGTTGTGTCAAATTACTTGAAAAAAGTTAAGGATACGTTGAAAAATAACATTATTTTGTAATTACACTAGTTACTTTATTCAATGTTGTGGGAAAGAGTACAAATTACTTTTATTCGATTGAATCAGAGTTCGATATACATCTGATATTTGATGTAAAAAAATGTACAAATAGATATTTTTTATGTGTCAAACAAAGAAACAGATAATGGTTGCTTTTCATTACTCTTTTAAATATAATAGATACATATACATATGTATTTTATCTGATTGCGCATAAAAAGAAATAATACAAAATTATAAGAAAAAAATTTCCAACATATTATTTAAAAACAATTCAAACTACTATTCAACATAGTATTCAAAAATGTAATATAATCTATATTAGGCTCTTAATTTAAAAAAATATATATATTGTAATATAGGATGGGAATATTATAATATACACAAGGAAATAATTATTATGCAATTATATTGATAGCAAAAATATTTTTGTAAAAAATAAATTTAAGTTAATTATGTTTATGGATAATCTATTCTCATATAAGAAACTAATTAGCTTTTTTTACTGTTTATATATGTATATATGTATGTATATAATATAAAATAAAATAAAAATTGCATGACAATGTTAATATGTAATATACATATATATGACTAAAAAATGCGTGATATACCATTAAAAAACTATCTTTCCCCCCAAAAATCCAAAAAATGGCACCAAATTTAAGCGTTCAGCCCAAAAATTGATATACAAAGAATATTATTTTAATATACTTTTTACTCATCCAAAAAATAGTTGTACACGGACGTATCGCTTCAATACTTTAATTGTAAATTACTTTGCTTTTATTGATGCATATTACGCTTTGAGAAATTCTGTATCTGAAAATATATATCTTGTAAGTATATGCAAGTTGTGTGTGTGTATATATATCATAATTATGTTAAAAAATATATACACACTTTAGTAAAATACTTTAAAATACACAATCGTATTATGCATTATTAGATATAACAATTTTTCTATTAAAACATAGTATAATTATATTATAAAATTAAATTATAATTAAATTATAAAAAAAATTAAATTATATAGTGGGTGTTTCCAATTAGCGCATTTTTCTGATATATCATCACTTTTTTTAAGAAAAGTAAATTTAAGCAATAAAATATAATTTGAAGTATTGAAACAATACTTCTGTGTATAACTATTTTGTGAATGAGTAAAATGTACATTAAAACAACATTCTCTGTACATCAATTTTTGGGATGGACTTTCTTTTTTTCTTTTCTAATCTTTTTTTCCTTTCTCACTTTTCTTTTCTCTTTTCCTTTCTAATCTTTCCTTTATTTAACCTTTCTTTGAAAAGGTTTGAATGTAACGGTGGTCGCAATCAAATATGTAATTTCGCATCAAAAATATCACTTTCTCGTCACTTAAGCGTTCAAACAGTATATAGATTTATTCCAAACGAAATAGCAATGGTTTAAGCTTGAATTGAAGTTAAAGATTGGCCGAATTAAGCTTATTATTGCTCTTTTGATGCGAGACAAAAATCTTTGAATAATTTGTAGAATATTTCTTTACAAAAAATATGATGCAAATGAGACAGAAATTTTGGATAAAAGCTGGAAAGATTTAGTCTTTGTATGTCATCGCATCACAATGCTTATGCTCACATACATACTTTCCTCCCGGAACACCCGATGTACACGCGATATTCTCGTAATCGATTCGTACCATCGACGCTTGATACCTGTTCGTTTATATGCGATACCTCTCACGTAACCCGTGCTTCCTTCTCTTATATTGCGTGACTGTGTATGTACATACGCGCGTTACTATACACATATACAACCATACGCGTAGCGTGGCGGCTCGAGATGTAAAAAGAATAACGCAACCAATCAAATAAGATTCTTCATAGATCGACTATAAATGAATATTTGTCAAAATTCATATCACAATGTCAGTTCAAGTTCTCGCTTAAAAAGATGTATCTAACCATGTTTTCAGACTCCATAAAATTTTCGATCAGATCAATGCATTCTACATTTTTTAGTGTCCCCTACTTAATAAACACAGCTATCCGAATTCGTGTTTTGTTCGAAAGATCTTACATTGAATGTTGCAACAAATTTGTTGAACTATATTTAAGATCAAGTGTAGGATGCAAAAGCAAATTCGATTAATATTAAAAAAAATGAAAATATATGCTCTCTCTCTTGTGTCCAAGCAATATAATACTTATAATGTCGATGTCAAAAAAACATAAAGCAATATAATATAATGTCGATGTCAAAAAAACATAAATTCTTCTTTACGACATCTGAATATAAATCAAAAACTTTGGAATAGTGATTTACATGATCAGATGTACAAGGTGTTTCTGGAAAAAGTGGCGACAAAAAGAGATCTCATTAAATGGAATAACTTTTGTTAAGCAATCCGTGTTCGGCAATGCCTCCTTAAGGTGATTTTTGGTTCAGGTTTTGGCCTTCTTGAACTTTGCTTGATTTCTGTAAATTAGAATTAAAAAACTATATAATTTTAAAAAACTATAATTTTAAATTTTATTTTTTTTAATTTTATTACTGAGCCTATACATCGCATAACCTTGTGTTAAACTGGCCCAGATTATGCGCGTATCAATTAATTATCTTTGATTTGCAATTCGTGATTCGCAGTAATTCACGAAAATTCGTCGTTCGCTATTATAGATCCTCCACACGATTCGTAGTTAATCATTCGCGAATCACGATTCACCATAGTAAATTTTCTATTTGCGAACTACACATGAATCGCGAATTACGCATCGCAAATCACGAATACGCACACAGTCCAGCGTTAACTTCAGAGACAGGAAATGTGCAACTGTTCATTAACGTTCAATTCAAAAAACCAACGCCTAACGCCTTAAAAGGATATTGCTCGTTACGAGTTACTTCACAAAAGTTGTTCTGTTTAATGTTGTCAATTTAATGAGATTCACCAACTCTTTAAATTTGTTACCACTTTCCAGAAACACCCTGTATATTGGTTTTGCTCATACTTTACACATGTTTACATACACATATTTTATTCATTTCAGATGTGTTTTACAGTTAATGAGATTAAGAATTATTCTTCTCAGAGTTAAATTTTACATCATCGAAAGTACCTATATCTTTGAACTTGAACGAACGTCAATTTTTCCAATTGTTACGACTACGACCCGATTGTACCGATATAATCGAAAATCATTGATCGCGAGGACGACAGGTCGCCCATTATGATATGGAAAACACCGCAATCAGGTGACCATGGAAGCGACAAAATCTCGATCCCCGCAGAGCAGTCGATGATATCAGGAGATGACACACTTACCTGTAGGATGCGAATGCAGCCTCCGTCGTATACGACGCACCAATGCAAAGAAGCGCGGCGCAGCACGCGCGGCGAACAATGACACAGACGACCAATATAGAGAGGAGGAAGGAGGGGGATTAGGGCTTGGTTCTCCGCGACCGAGATTCTTGTTTCTCGAAGCTAAGCCAAATAGAAAACGAGCACACCAGTTATTCACTCCGCGTAGCGCGCACACGTAAACAACTTTTTTTTTCTCTTTTTCTCTCGTGCCGAGATGAACGAGAGATAAGCCAGGTAATTCTATTACAGTATCACAAAACGACGCCAAACAGGGGCCACGGCCCTCATTACTCGCGCCATTTTCAAATAGTCCATCGAGTACACGGCGGTGGAGAAATTGTTTCGCGAGAATGATGCGGACGCTGCCTCGAAGTTCCTTCGTTTCCTCTCGCTTCTTCCGCAGAATTCCACTGCGCGTAAGTGCGAAAAGACAACGATATACTCAACAACGTTATATATCGAATACCACACGACACTACCTTCGATTCAATATTTTTATGTGACTGCTGTCATAGCTGACTGCAACTAGTGGCGACTAGGAAAAGCAGAATTTCTCCCGTGACGCAATCGAACAAGTATATACGCCCTGTTTGTGCGCATTTTCTCCGCTAGATGGCGCTGCGCATCAATAAAGGGTGCGTTCGGAAAGCTCGCTGTCGTGCTGTAGACGCAAACGCTACGAGATCTGTTCGGAAAGCCAATAAAGCGCTGGCGATTGTGAGCTGTATGAACAGCATTAGCATTAGCGCAATGTCAAGGCGCCAAATAGAATTAACACTTCAAAATTAAAACAGCAGTATAATAAAAAAACTTATTAAATCAGCTGTATTACACAAAAGTAAATAAATTCTATTTATTAAAAAGTGAGTGACAGGAACATATTTGTAACAAAACATATTTTTATTTACATGTAATTACATAAAATAGTTAAGAATATACTATATTAGTAAATATATATTATATTATACATATATATGTATATATATATATATTGTATATGTATATGTATATATATATATATATATATGTATATGTATATATATTAATAAAGTCGTACTAGGTTAAATAAATAAAACCAATTTTTTATAAATTGCAATATTAATTATATTTAATTATATTAATTTTTATTGATATATTTTATTGATTAAATTTTATTGATAACATTTTTTATATTTTTATATTTTTATATCTTGTCCAGAATCGGCATCCTGAAGATTTATTTCAACGCAGTCGTCCATAGTGGAAGAATCAGTGATAAATCTTGATAAAAAGCTTAATAAAAATGTATACAACACCTGTACAACTTAGGAACCGACAGTGTCAGAAGCGTCAACTAACGTTCACAGAGTTTACAAACGCTAACACTATCATTATACCACCTCGAATAAAATAACATTTGCAGCGCGAAGTTTTATGACGTAGCACACTCATACTAGTGACGTCATAATTGTGTTTGGTAGTACTACTAGTGTTCAGAATATCATAATAAGCCCGTATTCATAGGCCGATCTCTTATATTTAAGATCGTCTTAAGTATGGTCTTGAGATGCTATGCGGCCATTTAATTGGTTGAATGGGATCTTAGACGACCGAAGACCAGACTTAAGGCGATCTTAAATATAAGAACGGACTATAAATACGGGCCCTATATGGCCGATAGAGTAGAGTATAGAGTCAATAAGTGTATTTCGTAAATGGCGGCGTGCGCCAACTGATAATCGCATTAGCTTGCGCGCACGCTTTGTCGTGCGCAAAACAGCGCACGACGCGCATCAGCACCGATGTAGCGGCATCCAATTGCCGTCGCCCACACATCCAAAATCGAAACTTGACGGCGTCTAATTAGCTGGATTTGACCATAGACATAATAAGAATAGACTGCTTACAAGGTAGCCTGGCCAAAAGTTGAAACATACGCCACAGAGAAAAGGAGGGCATGAGAATAATATGGGTGTCTGTCTTTTTCTGAGCCGCTATGTTTCCCCCACTATTATACGCTAGAAAGAGATAGACACCCATACTATGCACAGTCTGTCCTTTTTGTTGTGGCGTACGTCCCCCACTACCTCATAAGCAGTCTATGGCCTAGTTTACACTGAGCACTTGATACGCGTATCAAGTAGTGTATTTGAGCTGATCAACCAATAACTGAACCAATGTACTAGTTATTTACTATTTGATACGCGTACTAAGTGCTCGGTGTAAACTAGGCCTATACTTACTATGGGGTGCTTTCCATTTACATGCACTTGTGTCTACTTACGTTAACTCAAGTGAACTCAAATTAGTAACCTCAATACGATAAATGGAAAGCCACGCTTGATCACGCTTGACCGCTTGACTCACTATCTAAGCAGAGTCACTCGAAGTCGACTTGTGTCATCGACAAAAAGCGACACAAATGTAATGGAAAGCAGAAATGATACTAGGAGTCAGCTTGTGTCAACTTGTGTCACTAAATGGAAAGCACCCTATGTCTATGGATTTCACTTCATCCTTCAGGAAAGTTCCAATTCGCGCATCAACGGCTGTCGGAGCCGTTTAACCGCTGGGAACATTCCAGAAGGTTGGAGCAAATAAAAGCAGACAGCGAGAGACGGCAGGCGCAGTCGCTCAAAGAGTAATCGCGCACTAAGTAGAAAAAGATTAAATTAAGACCTAGGACTAACGGTTAACGAACGGCAACAAAACGCAAATTGATTTGAATAAATAATTGAAATTTTCTGTATTGCGAACCATTGTAAATTTATTCAATTAATTATAATTATATATTATATATTTTGACAGATTAATCACTCACGTTTTTTAAAACCTTCCTTCAAATTCCGTCAATTACTATCTTTGAACATTTTTTCCTACCGCACCTTCTCGAACAATCAGCTAACTAGTGATCTTGGCCTTAGGCCCGGTCTACAATGAGTCGTTAGTCGTTAGTCGTAAGCAAATTGACCAATCACAGTCGATTATTCCAAGAATATTCTCGGAATAATCGATTGGGGTCGGTCAATTTGCTTACGACTAACGATTAACGACTCATTGATCTCTATCAGGCCCGTTCTACAATACGTCGTATGTCGCTGTCGGATGTCGGAACGCAGTCGATGATCCAACGAGGAGAGCTCGTTTTCGAAAAAATTCTCTCATTGGACCATCGGCTGCGTTCACAGACATCTATATGTATACTAGACTGCTAACTTCGCCAAAATACATGGCTCCAAAAAGTATGTACATAACTCATGCGCATGCGTTGCGTAAGTGGTATGGCAATCATATCTGATTGGTTAAATTTCAAGCAATATATGTCACGTGCCACTCTCGTGCTACATGTGTGCTACACACATATCACATATACAGCACACTCCTCTTTTTTACCACTTACACTGCACATGCGCAGATGCTCACTCGCCTCTGTAGTACATACTTATCGAGAAGCCTTCATTTGCGCACAGTACAATTGCACACGTTGCAATTGTCCACCGTGCTATTAGACACATGAAGTTGCGCACAGTTCTTTTGCGCACAGTTCTTTTGCGCACAGTTCATTTGCGCACAGTTCTTTTGCGCACAGTTCTTTTACACAGTTTATTTAACTAAATAATTCGAATAATTAGGTAAAAATACACACACACACGGGGGGTGCAAGGGGGCCTTCAGCCCCCCTCCCGCACCCACCCCGTCGGTAGGGGTGCCTTAAGAACGTGTGCGCAAATGAACTGTGGGCAAATGTTCGATGCTCATTGGTCCAGACGGTCTTATACTATGCATATGCAGCTATGTCAATTTGTGTGTGATGGCCTTAAAGCCTATCGCACACAAAATGACATAAGTGCATATGCATAGCATAAGACCGTCTAGACCAATGAGCATCGAACATAAATCAATATGGCGACTTTATGTTCGATGCTCATTGGTCCAGACGGTCTTATGCTATGCATATGCAGCTATGTCAATTTGTGTGTGATGGCCTTAAAAGGGCCACCGCACAAGCTTTTCTGTAACTCGTTACGTTACGTTAAGTATTGACCCTAAACTTAAATTCGTACGTAATTTTAAACTTTAGTTAACGCACAAAGAAAATCGTAACCGTTTTTGCTACGTTACGGTTACGATTTTCTCTGTGCGTTAACTAAAGTTTAAAGTTACGTGCAAATTTAAGTTTAGGGTCAGTACTTAACGTAACGTAACGCGTTACAGAAAAGCTTGTGCGGTGGCCCTAAGTCGATGCACCCAAGAATATATGTACATGTCTCTTTCTAATTCTCGCTCCGATTTTGTATAGAATAGTACAAAAAGATTCTCGCGCGCTCCAAGTGGGTGCTTTCCATTTACATGCACTTGTGTCGACTTACGTTAACTCAAGTGAACTCAAGTTAGTAACCTCAATACGATAAATGGAAAGCCATGCTTGATCACGCTTGACCGCTTGACTCACCATCTAAGCAGAGTCACTCGAAGTCGACTTGTGTCATCGACAAAAAGCGACACAAATGTAATGGAAAGCAGAAATGATACTAGGAGTCAGCTTGTGTCAACTTGTGTCACTAAATGGAAAGCACCCACTATAGAGCTCAATGTATCCGACGCATACCGAAATTCCTCTAATCTGCTGGTACCTCCCTTACCACAAATCTTTCCCTCATCTGAGAAAAGGTTCCATGTATCTTATATGTAATATATATGTCTATGTAATCAACGATTAAGGCCGGTATTCATAGTCCGATCTTATATTTAAGATCGTCTTAAGTCTGGTCTGAGGTTGACTTAAGATCCCATTCAACCAATCAAATGGCTGCGTAGCATTTCAAGCTCGGACTTAAGACAATCTTAAAATATAAGATCGGACTATGAATACGGGCCTATGTTTAAGAATCGGCAAGCATCAAGTCTTCTTTGATCAAACTCTGATTATCGTTGATTAACTTACAGGACGACTAACATCAAAATTTGTAACGATGTAATTTTCATATATAATATAAGAAAAATTTGAAATTCTGCTATTGATCATTTTACAAGTTAATCAACGATTAAATTAATCAGAGTTTGGTCGAAGTAATCCTCAACATAAAGAAACGAGAAAAATTTATATAACCTAAATGTTTGGTTATCGTCACGTCGTCGCCGTTATGCCACATAAATTGCATCCGGTATGTTATAGATGAAGGAAACGTAGATGATGGGAATCGAACGAAGTTATTGGAATGACGAGCTTCGCGATCTTTTCGATCGGACTCATGAAGTGACTCTTCGTCGTAAGACGAAATCTTATTGTGCTCGCTGATCGCAATATATGCCAAATGATGATGTGTCAATCTTATGTAACTCCATTATGATACATATATCGTCATCCGTCGTCCTTGTGTCGCGATAAGATTAGTGTATTCTGGTTATCACAGGGTAAGATACACAAATGTGTCAATTAAACTGCACTGCCACTGATTTTTGCAAAATTTAGCTGGTACGAAAACAGTTTTAACAGCTTGTACGATTATATTCTGTAAATATACTGTATATATACATTTTTTCATCTGACTAGCTCTTAGAAGTATAACTTTATAATATAAGAATCATTAATGTCAATTATATAACTTATATATATATATATATATATATAAAAGAAGTTATATAATTGACATTAATGATTTTATATATATATATATATATATTGCATATACAGTAAATTTATTTTTATTATATTATAGCTTATTGGAGATGCAATTTGATAATATTGTACATTAAATTCTATTATAACTTTGAAATAAATACTTAAAGCTGTAAAGTTATATAAGAACACACATAAAATATAAAAATATTAAATTTCCAAGATATATACATATATATGTATATGAATATATATATATATGAGTTTATATACATATGTTTACAAACTTATAACAGCATTGTGCAATAAATAATGGCAAGCAAATCTTGGAATGTTCTGGTGACGGGAGGTGCTGGGTATATCGGTTCTCATACAGTCTTGGAATTATTAAAAGCAGACATTCAGGTGGTAGTAATTGATAACCTTAGCAATGCATATAAAGGTGAAGTATAAGAAATCATTTGATAAAACAGTGATATATTGTATATATACGTCAATCTATCGAATTAGATAATATATAAATAACGGCATATATTAAAACTATTTTTTACATTTAATTTTAACATATTTTCTACTAGGAATGTACTAAAATATCCAGAAATTAAAGTTTTAACAATTATTTCTAGTAACTTGACACTATGTCTTTTCATGTACATATTACGCAATATATTTCTGCATATATAAAAATTATACAGATTTATTAAGTTATCCTTCTCATATTCACAGACTCAAATTTTGAGAAACCAGAATGCCTCCTTAGAATAGAAAAATTGACAAATAAGAATATTGCATTTATCATCTGTGACATTACAAATATTAATGATTTAAGAAATGTGTTTCAGAAGGTAAAGTATATTTATTGGCTCATAGCTGATATTTGCCGACACCATATGAGATTCAAATTAAAAATATTGTAATATTATTGCAGTACACTTTTCATAGTGTTATACACTTTGCTGCATTAAAAGCAGTTAGTGAATCATGTCAGAAACCACTTGAGTACTATAAGGCTAACGTCAGTGGAACAATAAATTTATTAGAAGTTATGCGAGAGAACAATATAAAACATTTCATTTATTCAAGCAGTGCTACAGTTTACGGTGTACCTCAGCAACTTCCTTTAATGGAAGATATGAAAACTGGCAATTGTACGAATCCTTATGGGAAGACAAAGTTTATGGTTGAAGAAATATTAAAGGATTTGTGTATATCAGACAAGGTATGTATATATATATATAATATACTACTTTGTAATTTATTTAATAAGAAGTAATGTTTACAGGAATTTTCTGTTATATCACTGAGATATTTTAATCCTGTTGGCGCACATCCCTCAGGTCAAATTGGAGAAGATCCTAATGGTGTACCAAATAATTTAATGCCTTATATTGCACAAGTCTCTGTTGGAAAAAGGGACACATTATATGTTTATGGTAATGATTATGATACACCTGATGGCACAGGTAAAAATTTAATATCTGATTAGAGAAATTTGATTAGAAATAAATGTCTTTTGATAGAGAGAGAGAGAGAGAGCGAGAAATGCATATTATATGAAAGAGTATATATTATAGGAAGAAAAATACTCGAAAAAAAGACAAGTTTAGAGACAATTATAATTAAAATATTTTTCCCAATGACATATTTGCAGGTGTGCGTGACTATATTCATATTACGGACCTAGCAATAGGACATGTAAAAGCCATAATTTATCAAAAAACTCATAATCTAAGAGGGTTTAAGGCGATAAATCTTGGTACTGGAAAAGGCTACTCTGTGCTTGAAGTTATACATGCATTTGAGAAAGCATCCGGAAAGAAAATCTCATACAAAATAGTTGAACGTAGACCAGGTGATATAGCTGTTAGTTATGCGGATGCTAGTATCGCTAATAAAGAATTGAATTGGGTTGCTACAAAAAATATGGATGACATGTGTAAGACAATAATTAGTATAATAATTAGTAGCAATGTAACAGTTATGTGGAACCGTTTCTGTGCAGTTTCATAAAATATTCATTATAATGTTCTAAAATTAAAAGTATATTGATATTTTTCAGGCTTAGATACATGGAAATGGCAACAAAATAATCCAAACGGATATAAACATTGATAAGCATTATCTATCATGTCTAAATAACTCAAGCTTGAAGATATTACATTTTGTCTTTCATATATTGTCAGAAAGTGAAATCACGGTGGTATATAGTTACCAAAGTTTAGACCAAAGTACATATGAGAAAAGTAATTACATATCTTATATCTGTTATATTAAGTGAATTTGGTATGAATATGATGCAAGTTTAAAAAATTTAATATCGAAGATATTTTATTCAATATCTGGCACAATTGATAATTTTGTTGAAATTTTAACATTTAATTAAATGTTATCATTGCATTACTGTTCTATATATTTGAAATACATATATACTTAATAAACAATGCTCAATGTGCTAGAAAACGTTACACACAAATGCAAGTATATGTAACCCTTGAATGTTATTTAACTTAATTAATCTAACTTAATTGAAATGGACCAAAGTCAGGCTTGCCATTCGTCATCCTTAAAAGGCCGGATCTACTTCTTTTTCTTGGGGTTTTAATAGCATCGGACGGCTAAAATTGCTCCGTCCATTAGACCAACAACTGGTGTAAATAGTCTTCTGTAGTTATGTTGTTATGTAGTTCTTGATATTGTTTTTGTTGTCTCTGATGAATGAGACAAGAGATGTGAGATTAACCACAAACTGTGCGGCGTACTAACGTAAGAAAGTTCCTTGTACTATTATGACTGATCAACTGATAGCTTATTTAAAGAGAAAAAAAAATATTTTTATATTTGTGAAGTTTGCTTGATTTGATAAATGCATAGAGAGCAAACACTATTTTATGCCTAGGATTTTGAAGAATAGTAAGAATGTCTATTGGAGGGGATATGTTAAGTTTTTGCAGAGCTGAAATCTGAGAGCATCTTTCAGAGGAATAGAGAGGGCATTGCCAAAATATGTGATTTATGTCTTATTGAGGGAAGCCACAATTGTAGCTGGGGTCCTTTACTAAATTATATCTAAAAAGGCTATGGTTTAAAGCATAATGATTACTTCTGATCCTCAAAATAGAAGCTACACATTTGCGATTGAGTTTAATAGAATGAAACCAAGGTTTTGGAGAAAAGGATTGAAAAGATTTGAAGTATGCCGATTCCTTGAAGGAGGCCTGTAACATAAAAAATTTGTAAGAATCCCGAATGTAGCGTTTCCATGAAATTTCAAAGAAGTCAGAATGACTGGAGATTCATCGTAGTCTCTGATAGGGTTAGGATTTTCCAATCGACGCTTTCGAACTGGTTGGACATCTTCCTCAGCGTCGTTGGTGAGGTCTCTTTGACGTCGCCGGTTAACAGCGTTTGCGGCGACTAAATGTTTTCTCCGCCGCTCCTTTGTACTTTTAGAAGAGTCCGACTCCCGAACTATCTTTACTGCCAGGTCTCCGATAATTCGGGTTCTGTGCCATTGCAAAACATCCTAAATTAAGTATATAATAAAAACAGCAATGAAAATAATACAGCAAAAAAATAAACTGAACCTTTAAATGCTTCAGCAAAGCGGGTTCCTTTCAGGGCATGTTGAAATTTTGTATCCAGTCAAGTAATGTGAGAAGATACCTATATCTTTGTTGTCTCCAAAGGCACATTTAAAATAATGCCCTGCGGAATCGGTCGGATTTATATCACCCAAATAGAAGTGACTGACCTGAAAATAACATTAAATATCACAATCAAAAAGAGACATATAGATTAATAATTTCCATTCAACAATAAAAATAATATTTACCACATTGTTGTAAGTCTGTTGATCGACGTCCACAAAATTTAAGAGATTATCGAGCACAGTAAAAGGAAAGCATCCCGGTGGTTCTCTTACGTTTGTTAGTGTTTGCTGTGTTTACAGAGTATCTGGAGGGCTGTGTTTTTGAAGCTAGTGTAGATGCGGGTGAATGCGATGTGTTTAATGTGCGTGATAAATGTTTTGTGCCGTGATCGAGTGATTGATGTTGAAAGTTCCGAGAATTGTTATCCGGTGTTGAAGAGTGGGAAGTTGGAGGATCTGTTAAAAACCGAGGATTTTGAGTGCGTACGGATGATTGTGAATGTAGTATGCGTGATTGTGTGCTGTGTGTGGGGTGTGTATGTTTGTCCCGGATGAAAGTAGAAGGAGACTGCAGAGACTTTCTCTTTCTTGAAACATCCGACCAAAATTGGTCGGCTGCCTTTGCGAGATCCTCCACTCCATCTCCTTTTTTTTCCTTTTTTTTTGTAGACTCATCTAACAAAAAAGAAGTGATTGTTTGGAAGGATTGATTGATGCGTGAAATAATTAATTATTTGCTGATAAAGAAGAAACAACGACAAATACATCAGGGATTGGAAGATCAACATTATTGGCAGGCTCAGATAGCCAATATGGCATACGAAAGCATTTTCTATGAATTTTTAGGAGCTGAATCAAATTTAGCTCGTATGATAAAGATGAACAACGGAATACGCCAGTAGAACATGAAGGGACGAGTACGTCAATGAGAGACTCAACTTTAGAAAAAACATTTGCCAGGAAGCAATACTCATCGTCTATACGTATGATATTTCGAACAACACAAATCGACAAATTTTCGAAAATAATGGTATTGTCTTGATCATTAATATCGATACAAAAATCAGGAGTTTTGTACGTCGAGAATTGTAAAACATTAACAGGCAATTGAGGAAGTAAGGGACCATTTTTGTGTCTACCGGAGAGTCTGACTGAAGCATTATCATTTTTCCTAGTCGCATTTCGTCGATAAAATTCTATGCGTCGATTAGCAATTTGCTGCAGATGCTGATGAGGTTTCCTACAACACCGACGAAAATATGTCATATTATTTTCGTATGGAAAAACGGAGAAAGAATCTAGTGGACCGAAACGTTTTACATCTTCGACAAGATGCGAAAGGCAATGCGTATTATAAGTCAAAAAGTCAAGCCCATAAATATTTTCAGCGTAATTTATAAAAATGCATAATGCTGAATGAGCTAAGGACAAACCGAGTCTGAGATGGAAGGTCTACATAAAATGCAAATACCCAGGTTTGGAAGCATAAAATGCGAATAAACCAATGGGTGGACAATGCCTGCAAAAATTGCCGGACCACTGTAACATAAAATTTGCCGTTGCTTAGAGAGAGAGAGAGAGAGAGAGAGGGAAGGGGAGGGGGAGAGAGGGAGGGAGGGAGAGGAAGAGGGAGAAAGAGGGAGGGAGGGAGAGGGGGATGGAGGCGGAGAGGGGGGAGGGGAGAGAGAGAGTGGCCTTTAATTTCTTAAATTTTACAATTGAAGTAGGTTTTCGCGAAAACTCGCGAGGACACCAATTCTTTACTGTTTCTAAACGCTTAGAAAGCAATTTTTTAACTCGAGGAGTCTGTTTTACGAAACGAGAATATTTACCATTGTTAGGCCGGACTCAATTTTTTCCATAACACCTAATAATACTGGATGCATATATTCATAGAGCACCTGAGTTGGAATTTGCATTGGAAGACGAGAAAGAGGACTATTACCTTCTTTGTAATGTTCTCCATCGAGACATTGAGTATACTCTTCAACAGTTCTAGGTCTATGATTTACTCCGCGTAATGCCATAACGCCCGGACGAAAACATTCACCTACTATCCAACATTTTGAACATGGTACTCGTGCGTTATGTGCTGTGTGATTCAACATTAATGCACGAGCAGGTGCATCCGCGATAAAACATCTAAGCTTAATCGTTTTTCTCACACCATTGAATTCAATTTTATTATTGTCTACAGTTTGAAGAACTTCAGTGACAAAATGTTTGAAGAAATCTGACGGATTGATAGGTTTACTTAAACCTCTTTAAATACCCACGATTTCTGGCTTAGATTTAGGAATATTCGATATTCTAATCTGAATTGGCCACATCTGAATTTTATAGGCCACATCTGAATTTTTTATTACCAAAACTATCCAAAGTCGCCCCATCAGTGTTAAAACCAATTAGAAGATGTCCTGGGATTTGCATTGCAGGAGTTTCATGAAGAATGGAAAGAAGACCTGCTACAAATCCTAAATGAAGATATTCGTCTCCAGATATTTGTTGAAGTTCACAACGTGTTCGAGAAGTTTGAAGAAGTGATCTAACATCAATTTTCAAATTAGAAAAGCAATTATGAGACCTGAGAACTTTTAAAACTGATTTTCCTGCACGTGGGACATATTGGTAGATGAAAAGACTTCAGCAAACTTGGATTCAAAATTTTGTTAAGTATCAAAAGCTTCAAAATCCTCTTCCTCGTCAATTTCTATCCTATCTGCATCGGTGTCTGAGCCAACTATGTCTCTGTCATGAGAAACTTCATAAAATCCTCAATAACATTCAATAACAGTCATCAATAACATTTTTATCATTCATCGGACTTACATTGGCATTATCTCGAATATTCGGTATGGAACATGTCTCGAAAATAATTTAAACATCACTATCTAAATCATTTTCAGCTTGGGAATATTCGCTACTGTCATCTTTATTTGTCGCGCGAAGAGTGGCCTCAAGGCGAGAATGCTGCCGTTTAGATAAATCATAAATAACTTTTCTACATCTTGTTATTGTACCGCGATGGATTTTCTTTTCATTATTCTTCCTTCTTCTTTCGCTCATCGAAGTTGACGGCCCAGGACTGCACGACATGTTGGCCTATTTTTACCCAACTTGACACAAACAGCTATTGAAATAAAATTGAAAAATTATTCCACTACCAAAAAAAATGAAAAAGAAAAACAGTAATCTCAATCCAGAAATAATAATTAAAGATGACAAGGAAAACCCACACAATATAAATACTTGCAATGAATGTAATAGAGGACAACAGTGACAATGATTATGTCAAAAGACAAAACAAAAAGAAACAATTAATAAAACCAGCAATTATTTATGAATTAATAAGACTAAAAATAAGAATTTATTGTAACAAGAAAAAGAACAAATATTAATGGAAGCAATTCTTTGTTACGTTTTAACTGTGTGAATACCAAAAACCTCTTACAAATTAAATGTTTATAATAATCTCAGAAACAATGTGTGTGTGTGTGTGTGTGTGTGTGTGTGTGTGTGTGTGTGTGTGTGTGTGTGTGTGTGCGCATGCAATTATAATATTTTAGTAAAAGATGTGAAATAAGTTATATGTATGTAACGTAACGTTTTCGGAAGCAGTTTTTTCTGTCAATACTTTACGAGATATTCGACATTTAATTTTAGAAAAAAATGTTATTCTTTCTTACAATAAGTGTTCAAATGTTCCACACGTTTTCTGACACGTTTCATTATTTAATTTTTTTTTTACTATATTTATTTATTTTTTACTTAATTTATTTCATTGCTTTTTAAAAAAGGAATAGAGAATCCATCGAAGATTTAAATTTATTTAACATTGTACTCTTTCGAACCGGCTAATGTTTACATTCAATGTTACATCGATCGTCTGCGTCAACATTGCTAAACAATGTCATAAAGTCGATGACATCTTTCAGTTAAAAACATTTGACAGTTGCGAATTGACTATCGTGGCTTGTGGTAATTCCTTCGACTTAAACAGTAAGTTCCAAAAAATCTAACTAGTTCATGAATATCGCCGTACACCACACTAATTGAGCATTCAACCAAGGTATCACTACCATAATGGATCTAACAGCATCTAACCATTTGAATGCGTCCTTCACGGCTGGAACCGGAACGAGACACAAATTCACCTAAAAACAAGTCGAATGAGTTGCTGTGCGCCATTTAAAAACCGCATGCCTTAACGACATCATGTATGTACACTCAATTATTTCATACATAAAACGTCTGACCGTCTTTGTAAAAATATCTTCCCGTCCATAACCTATTGTTCATTTGTAATAATTTGACAGATGCTGAGGATGGTACAATTATAGGACCGAAACGTACGAAAAGATTTCAATAAAGAAACATTAATTATAATTTAATTTGCGCACCGATTACGCCGAGTGCGCTTGGCTCTCATTTAGCCCGTTCTTCCTTTCTTTACGTTTCATTGCGTTTTCCATAACAATTTTAAGCTAAATGTTATTCACATTTGAACAATGCATTTTGATTCGCTCTTTCAAGTCATCCACCAACACGAAAGGACGTGAAATGTTATGAAAAATGTTATGAAATGTAATGAAACGTGTCAGAAAATGTGTAGAATGGAACATTGAATACTTATTGTAAGAAAGAACAATTTTTTTTAAATAAGACATTTTTTCTAAAATAAAATGTTAAATATCTCGTAAAGTATTGACTTTTCTATGATTTTACTTAATACTTTTATATGCAGAATAATGAAAAGGACCAATTCATGCAAAAAATGGTATTGCTGCATTTTAAAAAAAGTCCAATTGCAACGGGCAGGTGCATCGGTGCATCTGCAACAAAAGTGATGTTAGTCCTCAGGAAGTTAGTAGTCCGTAGGAAGTTAGTCCTCAGTATGTCATGCAATATTTTTCTCTACCATTTTTTCTATCTGTACTTACAAAACAGTAATATCCCGTCCCATTTGCCAGAACCACCCTGTATTGTTCTCTCTTCTATTCGACTCTCTCTCTCTCTCCCTCTCTCCCTCTCTCCCTCTCCCCCTCTCTCCCTCTTTCTCTCCCTCTTTCTTTTTGATTGTAATTACCTCTGCTCTATGCAAATTGATGGAGACCGTTGTTACGCAAATAACGTATAAAAAAACTTAGACAATAGCAGTGCAACATCTATATATATGTTTATAAAACGTGTGCAGCTAATAATAAATATACTTACCGCAGAATATTTTAGAATTATAACTCTATAACGTATACAGTTTATATTCGGTAAAAGACTATTACTTAATCAACATTTTTCATTTGTGCTAAAACCACATCAGGCCTGAGGTTTTTCCTTTGTATCACAGGTGTGACGGGCACATTCTGTTGATCAAAATTATACACTATCCCAGACACCTGTTTGATGATGTTGTTTATATCGTTCTACTAAAAAGCATCGCACAAGTTACAATTGATGTAAATTACACGTGATATGCAAGACAATCAATATCGAAATATTTCGGAAAATGGAAAGCAAATATATATATATATATGTTGAAGATTTTACGACAATGAAACGGCCCTGCTCGATATTTTAGCTGTTTTCGCGAATCATTATAAAAAGGCCCTGAGGTCATGCCTGGTGACCATAACATACCGGGTCGTTGGATCATACGAGCTTTTCAGCGAGCTGATAGGTTGAATACATCGCCCGGTATACATCGCGCCTGACAAACAAAATTCTTTTCCTTTCTTTCGAAAGTCAGTCGAATCAGTTTTCTAAAAGCGAGCACACGGCAAGCTACGGACGAGAACGCGCGCAATACCGAAAAGTTATATTATCTTTGTGAGCTAATTAAAAGACAATCCAGAAATAGATCAAGTGAAGCCCATTAAAAATATCGGAGTATTTCTTGAGCCTTTCATCTTCCGCCTTCCCGCTCTTCGGACTGGCTTTAAAAAATTATATTAAATTCGCCGTTCACAATTTATCGAAGGCCGTGAACAATATATATATATATAAACATATATCAAGAAATTTGCCTGTATTTGATTCTTGGAAAAAAAAGAAGGAGGGGACCAGGGGGAGAAAGAACTTTCCAAACAACGTATTCAATCGAGAAAAATAATATTTAATTTTATAATATAACATTTCGTAAAAGTTTCGTATACTCGAAATATTTCATGATGCAATTTATACTATTAATTTTCAGATCTTTTTGTCTGGGCAGTTATAGCGGCGTCCTGCGGGTAAAGTCTGGCCAGCATTGGATTTGGTATATAATGCTTGCCTTCGAATTTACAAAAATAGCGACCTATTTCGCTATTATCAATCCATTTCGACGTTGTTAAAGTTATAGCGTCTAAAATAAAAATGCAAATGAAAAATAAATTGATAACTAAGATAAACAAAATAATAAATGAAATAAGATAATAAATAAAATAAAAACAAAAATAAATAAAATAACTAAATTAAATAAAATAACTAAATTAGAAAAAGGGAACAAAATGAAATAAAATATTATTTTATATTGTGTACAAAGAGATGAGAATAAACAAATATAATTTTAAATAAAGATGCGTCTGATGATATTCATACCTTCTCCAACGTAACACATTTTATTATTTTCAGTAAGAATTAAGTAATTTGTTTGTTGAGTGATAAAATTTAAATTACTACAGTGCTTCAACGGCAATTCACTATATATATAAGGGATAAACGGTAAATCCACAGAAGGATCCGACAAACTGAACGTAACATGGGTATCGATATGTCGGTGCCAACCGATTATCACGCCGGCACAAGTAGGTTCATCACTATGTGTTACGATCATTCCTACTGAATATTTTACGTCCTCTGGTCTGGTATTTAACTGCTCTGTGTTTTTAAAGCTAAGCATGAGCTGGAAAGGGTAAGATCAGACTTTAATTAATCTTTCTTGTCAATTAATTCCTAAATAGACTCTTATAGCAATTTATATTACAGCTAGTTAAATTATAAATAATTATAATTCGTATTTAATTATACGTGTTATCAGAGAGAAAGCTCACAGAGATTTTTTAAATTATTATTATATATTAATATGCGGCATGTATAATGCTAACATATACCTTACGGCTTATTATAAAGCACCTATCATATTCACGCCAATTAGTTCCGAAAGGTTTATTATATCGGTTTGTCGAATACGCAAATAATTTTCCAATCTCAAACCACATCTGAAATAAAAAGATTAAATATGAGCAAAGATTAAATGTGAACAAAGCTCTGATTACAAATGAAAATATGAGAAATTGTATAATTCTTTCTGCCTACATATAAAGCATATTTCATTGAATCATGTCTTTTGCAAGTATATTAATTAGTGTTAAAATTAATAGGAATCATATATATGAGTAAATACCAACCCATGCAGCTTCTAAGTTGTATGGAAAAGATTCTTCTGAGTACAGTGTCCTGTACAGCGATATTCGGTTGACAAGACAATCCGGGAATTTCTTAGAACAGATGGTAAAACATCTTACTTTTTCTAAACTATTCGTGGCACTGTAAACAATAAAAAATTATACATGTGTGCCTGTGTATGTATGATAAGAGTAAAAATATTGAAAAAGTTCAGATAGTTCTCCAAATCTAATATACTCACTAATCTGGTTTCCAATATAAACAGATGAAACGCTTTGGCCTTATTAAATTGCAATGTAGACCAAGTCTTCTGGCCACACTGTGATATATTATATATAAAATTATTTTTTGGCCATATTTATTTTTTAACACCTGTGACAGAAATTACAATATAGAAATTAATTAGAGCGAGAGTATTTTTAAGATATAACAAACATATGGTCATACTCACAGCATAATTGTGTGACCATTATTATGTATAATAAATTATAATGTATAACTCACATTATTTATACAGATGTATTCAAATTTTGGGTCTTTCAATTTGCTGGGTCGAAAGTTTAATTTGTCAAATATATATTCGTTGAGTGTATCTATAATCTGCGTTCCTTCTGCTTCGTTCCAGTGATTATTCTTGATATTGTTGTTTTTCCAATAGGAAAAAGTTTCAGCGGACGTCGAAAATATCGAATGGTCAGGATGTTTTTCTCTGAGACAATTCAATATCCCTAGTACGATACTATCTAATGATGCTTCTACACACGAGTAAAATACATCCTTTTCGAGTTGAATATATTGTGCCACAATAGTAGCAGTCCGTTCCATAAGCAGCTCTTTTTCGGGTTTTTTTTCAGATTTATGCATCTTCTTATATATCGAACATTGCCTCATATAGTGTAAAATTTTTGTATTATAATATCTTTCGGTTAGATCGCAACCAGTTCTTCTGAAAAATTTACATATTAACTGTGCAATAAGTACATTAGTCTATGAAGTTAATAGCACTATAATATATATTGAGAATACTACCGTGGAGATTGTGTAAGCAAGTTTTTAATCTCATCAATAAAGAAAGAATATTTTATGGAATTTTCAGGCTTAATAATCATATCATTAAAGTCATTTTCTAAATGTTTATCTAAATTAAGTACGTGTTCAAAATTTATGTCATTATCGATTATCTTATTGTCACAATTACTGAATGATCTATAATAATGTTTATGCATTATTTGAAACACATAGCCCTGTAATAGTCTCGCACAATTTATGCCTGTTTCTATAAAGTTTAAGCTTTTCTTATCCTTTTGTTCGTTCTTTTCAGAGCCTTTCTGCTCATTTTCTTTAGATTGCTTGTCATAAAGTCTCCTCGCAGAAGTCCATCTAAAATAAGAACAAAAAATATTTCAATAAACTTTTGAAAATTACACTAAACAGTGCTATTACACCAGTAATGTTCAGAGCAACAAATTTTTGAAATGCAAAATATTCAAAGTATCAATCAAACAATCAACCTTTTTGTTTTAATGCAAAAAATATAAAATATATAATCTTTGAATTGTAATTAAATTTTACACTAACATAAGTATATACAATAGTAAATACAAAATGGACAAAGATATATTTATGTTATAGCTTTATTACGCACAACTATAAAAAATTATTTAACTTTTACATTCTATATCTGTAAAACAGTTTAATAAATTAATTAATTAATTAATAAAATAAAATAATTAATAAAATAAATTAATGAAATAAAAATGTAAAATATATTCATATTTTGGTAAATATGCATAAAAAGTCACACATCTCCGATTTAAACGTCACTTAGATATGTTGTAGGGAGGAGTGTTCTGAGTAATTCCCCGCAAGAATTAAGTGGCGGTCGACATTGGTTTGGGAGATATAACAAATCAAAGTTTGACAATTTTAATGCTTTTGCTTAGGTATTATAAATTGATATTAGGAACAGTCGTGTTTATGTACGTCGTAGTAGTCTGTTTATGACCTCTAAATAACAAAGTTTTTATTTACATTATTTAAAATATAGCTACATGGATATTTTGTCAACAATCGGGTTCACCGATTCCTCGCAGTTCGTTAAAAGCTTTCAACATGCAACTACACGAATTTCTGAGTCTCGTTGAAGATAGTAATAAGTTACTAGATTTTCTGACAGAACGAAAAGTTATTTATGCACAAATTAAATGTCCACGGTGTGAAGCAAACGTTAATTTAAATCGTGAGCGTATGCTTTTTATGTGCCATAGTGAAACATATAAACAATGTAGAAAGAAAAAACGACGGAGAATATGGTGCAATTTTGCAGTAAGTCCGTTCCATAAGACATGGTTTTCACACTCACATTTGAGTGTACAAGATATATGCAGATTTATAGCATATTTTTTAATGATACGTCCTCCTCGACTTGTATTCCTCATGGATGAATTAAATCTTAGCCATCATACTGTTGTCGATTTTGGTCAAATTTTTGTCGCGAGGTTTTTTATTATATTTTTATATATTTTTATATTTAATTATCTTTTCGTTTTTGTATGTAAAAATTCTTTTTCAGCTTTGTCTTGATTGGTTAGAAGAAAATACTGAAATGTTAGGTGGAGAAGGCGCTGTAGTTGTAATAGACGAAGCGAAAATAGGGAAACGAAAATTTCAAAAAGGTCGACTAATTACAGGACAGTGGATATTTGGTGGGTTTGAGCGCGAAACAAAAAAATTGTTTGTTGAGTGTGTAGCAGATCGGTCTGCAAGTACATTATTAACAGTTATTAAAAAATGGATCAAGCCCGGTACAACAATTATATCTGACTGCTGGAAAGCGTATAACTGTCTGGAAAATGAAGGATATAAATATTTAACTGTTAATCATTCCTACAATTTCATTGATCCTGAGACTCAAGCTCATACTCAGAACATTGAAAGAGCATGGAGAGATACTCGTGCTAACATTCCACGATATGGTACACGAAAAAAACATTATGCTAGTTATATCGCCGAATTTCTTTTTAAACGAAAATTTGTATTTAAAGAACGAATAGAGGCATTTTTTGATATAATGGCAAAACATTATCCACCTTCTATGTAATAAAAAATAAAATATGTATGTTTTTACATGCAGTTTATTGTTTTTATTCATTTCTCCTTACTGCAGCAAATAAATAACGTTAAGATTATTTTTTTGCATTTTGTTTCGTATGGAAAATTGATTCTTGCAGGGAATTACTCAGAACACTCCCCCCTACAACATATCTAAGTGGCGTTTGGCGTTTAAATCGGAGATGTGTGACCTTTTATGCATATTTACCCATATTTTTTATATATTATTCTTTTTTATTATATTATATTGGTATTGTTGCGAATGGGCCACCCCTCCGTAAAAGTACATTTCACCGCGCAAAAAATCACAAACCCATGTAGAACCGTATAATTATAAACGTTTCGCATCCAAAGCATCGGGTGATATAAATTGAACCTCCACAGCTCCGCACTTGTAGTTTCGACTACATTCAATTAGCAATACATACCTGTAAAATTTCATTAAAATTGCAGAGGGGTGATATACTAAAGTCAAGTCGCGAACTCTTTAAAATCATTCTAAATCATTTTAAAAAATAACTGTTCGGATCTTCTTCTCTTGGCTCTCATTAGCCCATTTTCCTATCCATTTACATAATAAAATAAAAAAAATATAATATTTAATATAAATACATAATATATAATAAATATATAATAAATATTAAACTATATGCGGAACACGTTACAGTTGCGCCGTAACTGAGATAGAGCGCCGCACGCCTTGTTTACGGTTCTCAGGCTAGAATCTAGAAAACTATAGATAACCCGAAGATAGGACATTGATAAATAACCTCTAGTATCGTGACAATATCACCTATCAAGTTTCTCTTCCATCGGAAGGATGGCTCATTCGGAACTACAGCATATTATATTGTATTTATATTAAATATTATATTATTTTTATTTTATTATGTAAATGGATAGGAAAATGGGCTAATGAGAGCCAAGAGAAGAAGATCCGAACAGTTATTTTTAAAAAACTTTTTTTAATTATTAAAGGAAATATATTTAACTAAATTTAATTGTATTAGTTAAAGGGAATGAATTGAACAATTTAAGGAAATGTTTTGAAGATAACTGCTCGCACTCTGTTTTCTGTGTCTTGTCTCTCTATTTTCCGTTTTTCTACTCGTTTTTATATTGATTATAGATTTTTTTATCCGTTAATTTTATTATATTATATTTTTAATATTTTTTATTTTTATAAAATATATTTTTTGCTGAAGTGATACATTGTGCGATAGATTAATAATAGAAAATTAGAAAAAAATTTAGAAACAAAAAGAATTACCTCTTTGAAAATATTTTTTCCCAATCTATGTCATATTTGGCTGTTGAACGAAGTTGCTCCCACATGCATTTGAAGTTCGTGATATCCTGAGCGCTGAGATCATTGCAGCCAAGAATAATGGCTATCACTTCCTCAGGTAAGCACATTATCGTAGCCATTACAAAAATATTAAGTAAAAAACAAAAAAAATGATATAAATTAAGGTGATTGTAACGAACTATTTGTATAATTAATTCCCTGCTTTTAAAAGCACACCAATCTACCGCGATACTGATCGTATGTGTCTGCCGATTGCAGAAAGCACAAATGCGTGTTTTATGTAGATATACTACAGATGTTTTCCACACTTTGTCCACTCTTATTCTGAGATCCTTACCTGAAAACCTAACGATATTGAGCTCTTTCCCACTACAGTTGTCACGTGACGTGTCATGCGTATACAGAAGAAAAACCAAACTCAGAAACTGACGACACAATATGTACATTCTACTTACATATGTGCCTTTAAGACAGAAAAAGATAGAGGATTACAGAATAGCAGTATACTACGGTCTCAGATTCTATAATAAAAAGGTATTCTGTTGTAATCCAGGCAGTATAATGATAGACAAACAAAATTGTCCTGCTTACTGCAATAGCATCAGTAAATGCTCTTCTAAATTTGCATATATACATAATTTATAGCAATCGATAATATCGTTAAATACCCTACGTGCGAGGAATAGCAATTGTTAAATAAATAATACGAGAATTTTTACTTATATGCTATTATTAAAATGAGACATAATAAATTATTATTATAATTATTTATTTTTTTTTTCATCTACGGTAGACGCATGTCAACAGTTGCTTTAATAGATTAATCCATTTCAGAGTTATTTATAAAGTTTATAAATTCTACTGTTACGTATATAAAGTGTTAAAGGAATATTAAAGAATTTGAACTTTGAACTTTTCGGTAGATATTGTTTACAAAGTTGAATGAAAAAATGCTTATCAAATATTGAAATCTTGTCATAGGTAGAAACTATTTTCCAGTTGGAATTGGCTATAATAAATGATTAATAAAAGTATGTTAGATGACTAAACAAAAGTATATTTTCTCTATTAACAAATTACTATATAATTGGTAAAATACACTTTAATAATAATAATATCACTCACATCACGTTTTCATTGATACAAAACCTGAAATTTGAACGATTAAAAAACGATTAAAAAACGATTAAAAGAAGAAGAGAATAAATTGAATTTTCGAAGGATTTTGTAAAAGTATAGGGGATTCGAATATCTTGTAAAATTATATCAAGCTGCGTGCAAAAATAATGAAATAGTGAGAAATGTTTAAAATTTCGTCTATCTAAAAATGTGTATATTTCGTCATTAAACAGGAAAATCGAGAAGAGTATATACATATAATATTTATTAAGTATAAAAGCAATCACGATTTCTTATTTGCGTATATTCATTAATATGATTGAAAATAGCAGAAAAGTAATAAGTATATTTCAATGATCGCCGATTCTCTATTGTATAGTCGATTATGAAAAATCGTTATTTTTTTTGTAATATTTGATCATTGATTTTTTTTTAGACATTGCTTATCCCTAAAGTTTGCACACAATATATAAAATTCTAAGAAAATTTAAATTTTTTAAACAATGTATATAAATAAACGTTACATACATATATATATATATATATATATATATATATATATATATATATATGATACGTAAACATTTCCGAAAGTAGTTTTTTCTTAAAAGAACTTTTATTTTTTCGGGAACGAAACAATTTCTTTAAAGCTGGAAAGGTCTTTCAGGTAATGCATTCCTGTGAGAAAGATCTTCGAGTTTCGAAGAAGTGTTATTATTGTATCTGAAAAAGATAAAGTTCTTTGAAGAAAGAACAAATGCATTCCTGCCTTTTGTTCATTATATATGTTTCTGACATAGAGATATAGCGAAAAGGGGGATAATATGACGATTTTAAGTTCTGTCGATTTTTTTTATATTTACGAGATAACATAAAAATAATGCTCTATTTTTTTAGACTCACTAAAATCTTGCTTATTATTTGTAAAAATTAAAAAATTGAAAAATAAATTAGAATTTTGTAATATTTAGATTTTTAGAAACGTATCACATTTTCGTTATTTTGCTCCCATATATGACTTTTAGTAATGAGTAATATGACGAAAGGCCAAGATTAAGTGAAAATAAACATTTTTATGGATACAAAATTTAATATAATAAACTTTTATTAATATAAATTTTTTAGACTGTATTTTGATATTATATAATGTTTAAACGCATAAATGAAGGAATAATAAAAATAGAATAAAAAATTTTATTTATATTTTTTTTCATGATATGTGAATATATAAAAATTATTAAATCTATTTCTTGTAGAGGCAATTAATTTAAAAAGAATTCTTAAAATACTGAAAATATTTTATAATTATACCATTTTATAATTATACACACACATTGTATATTATATGCAAAAAAAATTTATTTCTTTAATAAATTAATATATCCTGTAATAAATCAATAGCGGCTAAAAGAATTAATATAAAAAGATATTAATATTTTAAATATTTTAAATATTTTAAATATTTTGCTTCTTAAATTAATCGTCTATACAAAAAAATATATTTAATAATTTCACATATATTCAATTATATTATTATTAAAAAAAATTTTATGGATGTCTATTAATTAGAATTTGAGTTTCTAGCATGACAGCAAGATGATGCTGATAATGTGATTTTCTTTTTATTTTGGCCATTTTTTTTATTAAGCAAAAAAAAACACCGCAAATAAGTTGGCGCTGGAAGTTCATATTTATTAATAAATAATAGCTCAAACGATTGCTCCTTAATTGCTCCGTTAGAATCCACGATTGCTCCCCTTTTAAAATTAATACTTTTTTAAATATTTATAAAAAACGTAAAATTTATAATATTTACTGAAAAACATATTTCCAATAGTTTTCTGCAACTATATACATCATAAAACGATTGCTCCTTAATTGCTCCTTATTGCTCCATCATTATTTTCATGATTTATTGCATTTTTTATCGAAAATTTATAAATTAATAATTATCCAAGCGACGGCGGCGCCACCTAGCGGCCGCCTATCGGAACTACATGACTCAACAGCCAACGGCGGAATCATTCAAACCACGGTCTTACATACAGGTCTGGAAACGAAGGTGGAGGGGGTACGTCGCTTAACGTCCGCGAATTTAATTTGGCAAGGGCGGCGCTGCGAGTTAAAGTACGGATATATATATATATATGTATGATATACAAAACCGTGTGATTAAATTGAAATTAAAGTGTTGTGAAGCGGGAAGAGGTAAAATATAACGATTTAGTCATATCGCACAATCACACGTGGTATTAATTACGTCAATATCAGTTATGTGATATCACTAACCTGTGATTCTAACCAGGTACCATAATCAAAAGCGACGCGTAGTGGCGGCCGAAGACATGAAATTCGCGGACGTTAAGCGACGTACCCCCACCACCAAATATTGGCTTCGTTTCCAGACCTGTATGTAAGACCGTGATTCAAACACAATATAACAACTCTATTGTTTATAACTATATCTCAAGGAGTTTAAACAACATTTCTTATTGATTTGTAGGTAGAATAATTGCTCCTCGCTTGCTCTATTAAGATATTCGATCGCTCCATTTGTATAATTAATTTTTTATGATATATTAGCAAAAAACCAATCATTTTCTTGAAAAAACATATTTCCCGTAGTCTACTGCAAATATATCCAACATAAAACGATTGCTCCCTAATTGCTTCATATTTAAGATGGTCTTGGGTTGTCGTTACGCATTGTTCGTTGCCGTCCTTGGACAGGACCAAGCATGTTTCAACACGTTACAAATCACATTCAACATTCTAATTTCGTTGATAGAATGCTTGATTGTGATTGGTTACGGCCTTATGTTTATGATTAAGATTTTTTTACGTGCAATAGTCTTAAGTCCGTGTCTGTCTATGGATTGAAAAGTTAAGATTAAAAATTGAAATTCGACTAATCAGAATAAAGGGAACTGAAATTTTCATTAAAATTCATTCTTCAATCTTTGATCTCAATGCGTAGTCTGATTCGGACTTTAAGGCTGATATTACATTCATACGACAAAATGTTTGTCGGATATATCAGTTGGCAATCAGATGGAGAATTCTTATTAGACTCTCGATAGAGACTCTATAAATTCTCTATTCGATAGCCAATCGCTACGTCCGACAAACATTTTGTCGTATGAATGTAATATCAGCCTTAAAGTCCGAATCAGACTACGCATTGAGATCAAAGATTGAAGAATGAATTTTAATGAAAATTTCAGTTCCCTTTATTCTGATTAGTCGAATTTCAATTTTTAATCTTAACTTTTCAATTCATAGACAGACACGGACTTAAGACTATTGCACGTAAAAAAATCTTAATCATAAACATAAGGCCGTAACCAATCACAATCAAGCATTCTATCAACGAAATTAGAATGTTGAATGTGATTTGTAACGTGTTGAAACATGTTTGGTCCTGTCCAAGGACGGCAACGAACAATGCGTAACGACAACCCAAGACCATCTTAAATATGAAGCAATTAGGAAGCAATCGTTTTATGTTGGATATATTTGCAGTAGACTACGGGAAATATGTTTTTTCAAGAAAATGATTGGTTTTTTGCTAATATATCATAAAAAATTAATTATACAAATGGAGCGATCGAATATCTTAATAGAGCAAGCGAGGAGCAATTATTCTACCGACAAATCAATAAGAAATGTTGTTTAAACTCCTTGAGATATAGTTATAAACAATAGAGTTGTTATATTGTGTTTGAATGATTCCGCCGTTGGCTGTTGAGTCATGTAGTTCCGATAGGCGGCCGCTAGGTGGCGCCGCCGTCGCTTGGATTGTGGCGTTCCTGCTTCGCTTTTAGGGATTTTTATTGTTACCAACTTTTAAAAATGAACTTGTTACTAATTTCACTTTAATATTTTATTGATTTAACAAACATTATTATTTCTCTTGACAACTGTATATTTTGTTATAAAACATTTATTCATTCGTTTACCAATCCTCTTAATGTACACATCATTCTAATTTATTAAAGATTAATTAATTACAAAGTCTAGTTATTATTATTATTACTAAAAGTACCCACAACTGGTGACCCCGTTACTTTAGATTACGTGGCAGATTTAAAATCAGTGAATTATAAGAACTTTGAATAATTGAGTTCCGGTTGCTGCTGTGATCCTTGTGTGGTTTTTCCTTGTGAATTTCGAGCCGACGAGATCTTCGAGTCGTCGAGTTTCAAGGATTTCTAGACTTCGTGTACTTCAGAGGAATTTCAAGATGCCTTTGGATCAACCTCCGATTCAGACTCCTTCAACAGCATCAGTTCCTGCATTTAATGAGGGAGATCTTCAACAACGACAGGCAAACGCATCTCAATCTTTACGTTTCATTGGTGATAATCAACACTCACAAGGTCAGTCACATGAGATCCATTCAAATGAATTCCGTCTGATTAAATTGCCGAATTTCTGGCACAAACAGCCTAAGTTATGGTTTGCTCAACTTGAGAGTGAATTCACCGTTTATCGTATCCGTTCCGATGATATTAAATATAGTTCGGTGATTCGGCATTTAGACGAACAAGCATTAGTCGCAATATCTGAGATAATTGAAGATCCACCTAAAAAGGATAAATATTTACATATTAAAAATTTGTTAATTAATCGATTTACGGATTCAGAAGAGAAACGATTACGTCAATTATTAGCCGGAATTGAGCTTAATGATAAGAAACCATCCGATTTACTAAGAGAAATTAAGCAATTAGCAGGAGGTACTATTTCGGATAATATTTTACACTCAATATGGTTGCAAAGACTACCTTATCAAGTTCAAGCTACTCTAGCTGTTGTTGAAGAATGTCCTTTAATTAAACTTGCTGAACTAGCTGATAAAATTATGGATCGTGACAATTGCCTTCAAGTAGCGACTATAGCTTCTCCTTTAAAGAAAGACACTTCTAAAGTTTCTGATCTTGCTGAACTTGAAAAACGGATTGCGGCACTCGAGGTTAGACGTCCTCGCAGTAAATCTAAATTCAGATACAAAGAGAAAAGATTTAGATCTTCTTCTAGGAATAAATCTAATAAAGAAAATAAAAACATTTGTTTTTACCATAAAAAGTTTGGTGCAAAAGCGCTCAAATGTACTATTCCTTGCGATATGTCAAAATCTATTACAGAGAAGGAAAACTAGTTGCACCGTTGGATTTTGAGGCGGAAAACAACGGTTTACCGCATAATCGTCTCATAGTTTCTGATAAGTCCTCAGGGATACATTTTTTGGTAGATACAGGAGCAGATGTTTCGCTTATTCCCAAGAGATTGTATCAAAATCTCAAGTTTCCTCTCTCAAGCTTTTTGCAGCTAACGGAACCAGGATTGACACCTATGGAGCAAAAACTTTAGTTTTAAATCTTGGTCTTCGGAGAACTTTTAAATGGAAATTTTGTGTAGCGGACATACAAAGACCTATTTTAGGTGCAGACTTTCTAAGTCACTATGCCATTTTAGTAGATATTAAGAACAAAAGACTTTTAGATAGTGTTACCGGACTTGCTTTTAAAGGGAAACTATCAAAAGTCGATCATTTAACTGTATGCACAACTTCTCCGGACGCACCTTTTCATAAGATTTTAGCTGAATTTCCTGAGCTGACCCGTTTTGCTCCGATTTCCACAATGAAGATTCATCAAGTCGAGCATCACATCGTTGCGAAAGGTCCTCCAACTTCTACTGCTCCTCGAAGATTGTCACCAGAGAAATTGAAATGTGCAAAAGAAGAATTTCTCTTTATGGTAAAACAAGGAATTTGCAGACCTTCTAGCAGCACCTGGGCAGCCTCACTTCACATGGTTCCTAAGAGTGAGCCAAATTCGTGGAGACTTTGTGGTGATTACCGTGCTTTAAATGCAGTAACAGTTCCTGACAGATATCCGCTTCCCCATATTCAGGATTTTACTATTTCCCTACATGGCAAAAACATATTTTCAAAGATCGACTTAGTCAAAGCTTACTATCAAGTTCCAGTGGCTAAAGAAGACATACCTAAAACAGCGGTTACTACTCCATTCGGTCTTTTTGAATTTTTAGTAATGCCTTTTGGTTTGCGGAATGCTGCTCAAACGTTTCAACGTCTTATGAACATAATCTTGTCAGGTCTCGATTATTGTTTTTGTTATTTAGACGATATTCTTATCGCTTCCGTGGATGAGGAGGAACATGCTCAACATTTACGTACCATTTTCTCCAGACTCAACCAATTTGGTATGACAATTAATTTATCCAAATGTCAATTTGGTAAAGAGGAAATTCCTTTCCTTGGATATTTAGTTTCTAAGCAAGGAATCAAACCGACATCTGAAAAAGTTAAGGCAATCATTGATTATAGAAAACCCAAAACTATACATGAACTAAGAAGATTTATCGGAATTATTAATTTTTATCGAAGATGTTTGAAGAATGCAGCGTCTCATCAAGCAAAGCTGACCGATTATCTTAAAGATAGTAGGAAGAGAGACAAGAGGATAATTACCTGGACTGCTGATGCTGAAGAAGCATTTAATAAATGCAAAGAAGAACTTTTGAAAGTTGCAACTTTGTCTCATCCTGCTCCTACTGTACCTCTAATTCTTACATGTGACGCTTCTGATTTTGCTGTTGGAGCTTCTCTAGAACAAATAGTGGATGATATAAATAAACCCATTGCCTTTTTCTCAAAGAAATTAGATAATACGCAAAAGAACTACAGTACTTACGATCGGGAACTTCTCGGAATTTACTTAGCCATCAAGCATTTTAGATACTTGCTCGAAGGACGACAGATTATTATTAGAACAGATCACAAGCCTTTGATTTATGCCTTTCAACAAAAATTAGACAAAGCTTCTCCCAGGCAGTTTCGACATCTGGATTTTATTGCCCAATTTTCTACGAATATAGAACACATTTCTGGTAAAGATAATGTTGTGGCTGATTCTCTTTCAAGGATTGAATCTGTGTCGATGCCGGTTATAGTCTCTCTGGAAGAATTGGCTGAATTTCAGAAAAAAGATGATGAATTAAAAATACTTCTTACTAATTCTTCTTTAAAGTTACAGAAACTTATACTTACTGGCTCAACTACTTCCATATTCTGTGATTGTTCAACTACAAATATTCGTCCATATGTTCCTCATCAGCTTCGAAGAAAGATTTTTGATGTAGTTCATGGAATGGCTCATCCTAGTGCTCGTTCTTCCTGTAAGATGATTCAACAGAAATTTATTTGGCCTTCTATGAGGAAAGATATTAAAGAATGGACCAGAACTTGTCTTTCTTGTCAGAGAGCAAAGATTCAGAAACATACCAAAAATTCACCCCAGAAGATTGCTGTTCCTGATCATCGTTTTCAACATGTTCATCTTGATTTGATTGGTCCTCTTCCTCCTTGTAAAAATTTCCGATATTGTCTTACTATGATTGGCAGATTTTCAAGATGGCCTGAAGCGATTCCTTTAACTGAAATTTCTGCGGAGACTGTTTCCACAGCTTTTTATTCCCATTGGGTTGCAAAATATGGCGCTCCACACACTATCACAACAGATCAAGGTCCGCAATTTGAAGCTGCACTTTTTAAAGCTCTCACCAATTTAATAGGTTGTGAACGTATTAGAACTTCTGCATACCACCCTGCGTCTAATGGAATTTTAGAAAGATGGCATCGGACATTGAAAAGTGCTATTATGTGTCACTCAAATAAAAACTGGATGGAAATTTTACCTACCGTCTTACTTGGTCTTCGTACTTGTTTTAAAGAAGATTTGAACGCTTCCCCAGCAGAGATGCTTTATGGTTCTACGCTCAGAATTCCTGGAGAATTTTTCTTTGAAGAGGATTTACCACCTGATCCTGAAATTTTTATTGAGAAACATAGAATACACATGAGGGAGATAAGATCAAAACCTACTGCACATCATTGTAGAAGAACACCTTTTTATCATAAGAATCTTTATGATTGTACTCACGTTTGGATTCGTGATGATTCTGTTCGGAAATCTCTTCAGCCTCCTTATTCTGGACCGTTTCGTATTGTTGAAAGAATTAATGATAATTTATTCACTGTTGATGTTTCAGGAAAAAATGTAAATATTACTACTGAACGACTTAAACCGGCCTTTTTACCACAAGTTTCTGATGATGTTGTCGAGATACCTTCTCTTGCGAATTCTACACGTTCTACTTCTACGAATTCTACTTGTTCGAGTTCGACACCTGTTATTTCGACTTCTCGCGGAACACTCAGAACATACTCCGGTCCCAAAAGAGTCAAGTTCGCAACGTAGTACGTCGCTGGGCGGGGAGTACTGTGGCGTTCCTGCTTCGCTTTTAGGGATTTTTATTGTTACCAACTTTTAAAAATGAACTTGTTACTAATTTCACTTTAATATTTTATTGATTTAACAAACATTATTATTTCTCTTGACAACTGTATATTTTGTTATAAAACATTTATTCATTCGTTTACCAATCCTCTTAATGTACACATCATTCTAATTTATTAAAGATTAATTAATTACAAAGTCTAGTTATTATTACTAAAAGTACCCACAGGATAATTATTAATTTATAAATTTTCGATAAAAAATGCAATAAATCATGAAAATAATGATGGAGCAATAAGGAGCAATTAAGGAGCAATCGTTTTATGATGTATATAGTTGCAGAAAACTATTGGAAATATGTTTTTCAGTAAATATTATAAATTTTACGTTTTTTATAAATATTTAAAAAAGTATTAATTTTAAAAGGGGAGCAATCGTGGATTCTAACGGAGCAATTAAGGAGCAATCGTTTGAGCTATTATTTATTAATAAATATGAACTTCCAGCGCCAACTTATTTGCGGTAAAAAAAACAAGCTTGGCCATGAGACCATACAGCACCGGTATTATAGAACCTCACCTTATCGACTAGTGGGAATTTTGAGTTGATACAATCTTATTCATAATGGAAAAATTAATAGTTATACAATGAAAGAAGCTCAATACACTATAAACATGCTTAAGATATTAACAATAAATGCTTCGACTAGCAACGAAACGAAACGAAACAAACTAAGAAAAAGTTTATAAAAAAGACTTATCTCTAAAACGAACCAGAGCTTTCTAAAAACAGCTCTTTTAACTTATACTTTTACTTCGTTTTTCAGACTAGAATTAGACGAAAAGAAAGATACAATTAATTATATTAAATGCTAAAATTATCTTATAAATTAAACTTATCTTATTATAATGAGTACCTATAATCAAAGTTACATTCGGAACCCAGTCAGAAATGTAACCTTGATTCAAAGTTGATTCAACGTCGATATGGTTGACAGCTAGTTGAATCGATAAGAAAGTCGATATTACTGCAATATCAATCATCCAATTAGATGAAGTGCAGCGTCGACTCAACGTTGATTCAACGTGTAAGAGGGCTGAGCAAATTAATAAAAAAAATATATAAAATAATACACTACCCAGTAAACGCTAGATATTCCTGAAATATTCCGTTCGTATTCCAAAAGTTCCGTATATACCGGAATAGTAGAGGAATGTTCACAGAACATTCAAATAATCGTGAAATATTCAAAATATTCGATGAACACTAGTTGTATATGCAATAAGGAATATTCAGTGTACATTTTGGTATATGAATGGAACATACACGAAATATTCCATGGAATATTATTGGATTAATCTTATCGGACATTGGTGAAAACCGACGTGCGCATGCATCTCGTTACCCTGCGAGCGCAGCGGCTACTTGGTTGACTCTTGCGTTCACGTATACGTAAGCCCGTATTGCGCGTTACACATCGTGCATTGCATTTTTATATTCGAGTCAGTGTTTCATCATGCGGTATTCATTTTAATTATTTGCGTTTCGTAAGTGTCCCCCAATGTCGGGGTCGTATACAATTAAGAAGAAGAAGAAGAGTCTTAACTACAGGGCAAGACGGATGTCTCGTGGCATCTTTTGTGTACTGCACACAGCTATTACGTGGCCATTACGCATTGCTTGTCTGTATTAAAATATATCTTTGAATAAATGAACAATATTCATAAATGAATACCATCTAAATAATTTATAAAACCGTTTTCTTAAAACAATCTTTACTATAGTATAATATATATCATTCTGAATATATGGTGGAATATACGTAGGATATACTCCGAATGTTTTTCACGTATGTCCTGAGAATATTTCTGGAACATTCAAAATATGGATAAAAAAATGGGACATTTCGCGCTTATTTGAATATTCCTTGTACATTCTGTAAATATTCCGGAATGTTTTGGAATATTTTTGGGATGTTAATTTTGGATCTTAGGAACATTTTATGAATATTCTAGGAATATCTAGCGTTTACTGGGTATATTCGATTTAATTCGTGTTCAGAAAAACTTGTATACAATTCAACGGAAGAAAGCAAAAGGCCTCGTTTCTCCGAAATCTCCTCGTTATAACACCTTAATAAAGCGCCTCTATAGTCTATAGTACATTTGTCAAAATATTTTTGGCCCTACTTAGAATTACGCTGTACAGAATATTTTCTTCCTTATCTATTATCTTACAGATTCGGCCTTCCTGACAATCACGTTCGTCCTCGAACGAGTTATATAAACATATTAAATCATATATTACAGCAATTATATTACATAAGTAAATATATAGTCATAAATATCATATCATTATTACAAAAATAATTAGTCGTAAATAGATTTTAATTTATAATCAACCTATTTCGTCTTCTAAAAAGCTATTTGTATTTGAATCGGTTTTCTCTTTCATATTATCGGGTAAACGAATCCAAGGTTTTAACTTATCTGATGACATTATAGTATTCAGAGGTTTTTGAGTAAGGTTATAACCAGGAATGTCTATGATCACGTATCTGTTTTTGTTTAATACGGCTTTAATTTGATACGGACCTTTAAACTTTGGGGCCAATTTTTTATTTGTACCCGGTTTATGTTGTAAAACTTTTATCATGACTAAATCTCCTGATTTATATAAAGTACATTTTTTGTGACGTTTATCATACTGTTGCTTATTATATTCTTGTAGAGTTCGATTTACTATTTGCGCTTTATCTCGCAAAATATGACGCTCTTGTTCGCTGTCTTCGGATTCATTTCGTAACTGATCTATCATTGATCGCAAATTATTATCTATTCCATGTCGCTGTTCATAGCCTAATAACAATTTACTTGGTGACGAACCAATCGATTTATTAACAGTATTGTTTATAACATATTGTACTTTGTTTAAACTATCTTTCCATTCGGATGCTTGTTCATTTAATTTAGATAATGTAGACTTTAAAAATCGATTAACTCGCTCTACCTGTCCATTCGCCCACGGTGATGCAACCGCCGTCATAACGTGCTTTATATCATTGTCTTTCATATAATTTGTGAAAGCAATAGATGAAAAAGCTGTACCTCGGTCAGATATTATACGTTGCGGATAACCAAACATGGAGAATAAAGATTTAAATGTCATCAATACCTCATCTGTACCAGTAGATTTTGCGGGAAATAACCAGACAAACTTAGTATAGGCATCGACAATCACCAATACATGTTTAAAACCGTCGTTTGTAATTTCTAGTGGACCAAAATGATCTATATGAAGTGTTTTAAAGGGCGATGTTTCTTTCTCAAAAATTTGCATTTCACCTTCTGGTTTGCCTGACAAAACTGAATAAGATAAACATTTCACACAATTATCAATGTACTCTTTAACTTTTACTTTCATACACGGAAACCAATAATGCGATAAAATTCCATAAATAGTTTTTTCTACGCCAACATGCCCCATTTCGTCATGATGTATACGAATTATGTTGTTTATCATATTCTCTGGTACCACAAATAACAGTTTTTCTTTATAAAGTCTAAAAACTAATCCGTTTATTAATGTAAAATGTTTATCACCTTTCAATTCAATATTTTCTGCTATTTCTTTAAGTTTAGTATCCATCAATTGTTTATACAATAGTTCGTCTTCAGATAAAGCATTGATCAGCATTATGTTACGACTAAGACAATCGACATGTCGCATTTTATCTCCAGATCTATGTACAATTTCAAAATGATAATTTTGTAGCATTAAGCTCCAACGCGCGATTCTAGGATTTATGTTAATTTTTTTAAAAGCTAATACCAACGAATTACAGTCCGTCACAATTTTAAAATTTATACCTTGTAAATACACATGGAATCGTTCTACCGCTTTTACTATCGCTAACGTTTCCAATTCATAACTGTGAAAATGTTTCTCTGTCTCACTGGTCGCTTTACTAAAGTATGCTATAGGCGCAAGAATACCATTTTTTTGTTTCTGTAGCAGAATTGCTCCATAACCTAAACTACTCGCATCGGTATGCAACTCAGTTTCAGCCTTCGGATTATAAATGTGTAATAGCGGCGGCGAAGATAACTCTTTCTTCAACAATTTAAAAGATTTCATACATTGATCTGAGAAAATGAACTCAATGTTCTTTTAAATTAAATTTTGTAATGGTTTCGATTTCAGTGCTTAATCCTGTATGAACTTTCTAAAATAGTTTGTTAATCCCAAAAAACATTGTATTTGTTTAACATTTTTAGGAATCGGAAAATCAAGTATCGCTTCTATATGTCTTGAAGACATTGTAATTCCTTTCGCAGAGATCAAATAACCTAAATATTCCATTTCGGTTTTTAAAAATAAACACTTGGATAAATTTAATTCTAAATTATATTGCTTGAGTAATATTAATGTTTCTTTAAGAATAAATAAATTTTCTTCAACCGTTTCAGTAGCTATTAAAATATCGTCAATATAAATTAAAACTTTATTATTTTGTATCAAAGAACGAAGTGCAAATAAAATTCTTTTTTGAAATTCGGCCGGAGCTTCCAAATATCCAAAGGGAAGTTTAACAAATTCGTATTGTCCTTTATGTGTGGCAAACGCAAAATATTTAGTATCATCTGGATGTATATCTATTTGATGGAACCCGTCCTTCAAGTCTAACTTCGTAAATATTTGCTTGTTATATAAACGATCAATTTGATCCTCTATTATTGGAAATGGATATTTTTGCGCTGAAATCCATTGATTTAAAGGTCTCAGATCGACGCACATTCTTTTCTGATTATTACGCTTATTTACTAAAACAACGCGAGCACAGTATGGCGATATGCTGGGCTTTATTATACCTCTTTTTAATAGGTCGTCCGTAATTATATCTAATTGAGCTTTTTCTGCAAAAGACATTCTTCTAGGAGCGTATCTGAAAAGAGAGTTATCTTTTAAATGTACTCGAACAAAATATTCATCTTTTATCGGTTCTATTTTCGTATTATCTATTTCTCGCAATAAACACAACAAATCTTGCCTATGATGCCATGATAATTTAATATCTAAATTTTCTGTTACAATATCATATTTATCTTTAGTCTCAATTGAATAAATTGGTAAAATCGATTCTATATTCATTTCGTTTTGAGTATTGAATTCTAAATTAACTTTGCCATTACAGTATGTTAATTTTAATTTTGTATTATCAATGAATTCTCTTCCTATAATAATATCATGATTCATGGTATCATCAGCAACAACCAATAAGGTAATGTCAAATATAATATCTTGCAACTCGTCTAAATGTATTTGACTATAAATTTTCCCGAGAATAATTACTTCTGAGCTATTGACGCCTCTTAATTTTAATTTATCGTTTACTTTAAGTAATGCCGTATCCGCAAAAGCCTTCAAATAAACAGAATGTCGAATTAAATTTACCGAACTGCTCGTATCTAACAATGCCCTTAAAGATATATTATTATTAATATTTCGCACGACAATACAAGAGTTTTCAAGGACAGATACAGACGAATCACTAAACGAAAAGCGATTTACAGACAATACCGATCGATCCGACGAATTTTGTTGCTGTTGACCTTGCTCCTCTTGAACATGATGCAAAGCGGTTCCCTGGTTTACTTTTCTCTTTGGACAAGATATGCTCTTATGACCCTGCTGACCGCACGTGAAACAAGTTGGTTTTGTTAATCTGCAATCCTTTGCCAGATGTCCTGGTTTTTTACAGTTGTAACATGTTTTACTGCTATCCGCCACCGATCTTCCTCCACCAGATCTGCTTTTAAAATTAGAACTCCTCGCTTGCACCTCATCCTCGGTTATTCTGCGCACTTGATCAATAAATTCCGGTACCGTTTGCGCCCAAGAATTCAAAACTAATTTTCTTAGATGATGATTCTTCACCCCATCGGCCAACAACTCGATCTGCTCTCTCTCTCCGTTAATGTAAGCAGTTGCATTAATTTAAGTTTGTCCTCCGCATAATCAACAAATTTTTCGGTATGTGACTTCCAAATTCTGCTACTAATTCTAGAATGTGTCATAGCATATGATTCTTTTCGTTCAAAATATTTACGTACCTGGTACTTAAAATTATCCCATGTAGAAACAGTACGTAACGGCTGTCTATTGTACCAGTCATTAGCTCGACCTTTTAACTGACTAACCGCCGATAGCAACAATACTTCGTCCGTTATATTATAAACATGCGCCACATAGGTCACACGTTCTAGCCAAAATAAAATATTCTCATCCTCTTTACCGTGAAACGGAGGTATTAATTTAGATGTAAATTTAATCTGATTCCAATTATTAATAACCGATTGATTAGAATCTGTCGATGCAGCCGCCGAATATACGGTACTTTGTCTCGGAAGCGGAGTACTTTCCTCTACTCTCGCATTCCCATTCCTCTCCGTCACCTGCCGTCCATCTCCTTGAATCTGACTCGGCTGACCCCTCTCCAAAATAGTTTTTTAAAATCTCAGTCAAAACAAAATTCTTATTGTAAGCATAAATATTTACTAATAATACTAATACATAAATAATTGTCTTATTTAATATTTTGTATATTTTCATTTTATTTAATATTCCTTTTTTATGCAGCCAGACCAAATTCAACATATTCTGATATTGTTAACGAAGAAGTGCCAGTTTATGGGACAAAACGTAGCAGTATGTAACATTATTACATACTGCTATTACATTATTACATATTGTTTCTTACATATTTTGTTTTTTATTTTTATCCTTTTTTGTTTACAGATAGTACAATATCAACTCCAGATTCAGAAGATTCGCTTCATTCATCTGTACCTCCAAAACGTTACAGTTAGTATAATATGATAGTTTACATATTATTATGCAGTACATACAAAAATATTAAATTATTTTGTTTACAGAGAAATCAAAAACAGTTGAAAATATAGATACTCGTTTAGAAGAAGCGATTTTGACAGAGTTAAAGCAAACAAGACCGACAAATGAAGTTAATATGAAGATGGATAAAATTGAATCCTTCACAAAATACATCGACGCCTGTCTTCGAGGAATGCCTTCAGACCTTTCAAAACGTATTATTAATAAAATGTTACAATTAATTGTGGAGGAAGATATTTAAAATATTCGTTCAAGGTAAAATATTCTTTATTATATACTTCGAGTCATATTACTGTATTTTATATTGTATTGTGTTATGTATTCGTATTAATTTTTATTTTTCCTTAAAAGATGTAATATGTTTTCTGATACAACATTTCTTTTTTTTTTGTTTTGTTTTTGTTAACATATAAATGATTTTATATGTAAAGTGTACGATTATATAGAACAATTATTTATTAGATATAGTACAAAAATTTATTTTTTGTTGTCGACGTAGAGGGATTTTACGTAGAATGTACGATTATATAGAACAATTTATTAGTTAGTACAAAAATTTATTTTTTGTTGTCGACGTAGAGGGATTTTACGTAGAATGTACGATTATATAGAACAATTTATTATTTGATGGTACAAAACTTTATTTTTGTTTTTTGTTGACATAAAAGAGATTTTATGTTATAAAGAAAGACTGAGAATGTATGCTAACATATATGTAAGTGTAGGATAACATAATTAAATATATAAATGTACGATAACATATAATTTATTTTTGTAGAATAAATTACATATATATTTATAAAAATTACATTTTCTATAATTTTGTTTCGAATACAATAGACATACAATTTATTTTCAAATCACAAATATAATTTCTAGTTAAATCATTTCATCTTGCCAAGGAACCTGACCTTCATTCATAAAATAATCTGTAAAGATATTTCTAACTTCGTTAGCATCTCTTGTGTAATTATTACTGCCGAAACTTGCACCATCATTAAAATTATTTTGATTTGTATTTGTGTTTCTCCATTCTCTGTTAATTATCCTTCCATTTGCAGTTCTTTTATCTGCATAATTTTCTCCGCAATAAAGTGAACTATTCATTAAAAGATTATGCAAACAAACGGTTGCTTTAATCATCGAATCTGCAGTTTCAAGACTTGTATTGAGAGGTTTATGAAAAATACGCCATCGACTTGCTAATATTCCAAACGCATTTTCTACTACACGTCGAGCTCTACTTAGTCTGTAATTAAATATTCGTTGCCTCTTAGTTAAATTTTTCGATGGATATGGTCGCATTGTGAATAAATTTAATTGAAAGGCCTCATCAGCAACCATAACGTATGGAACGTTATGTCGCATACTTATAGCAGAAGGATCGGGCAAATTCATAGTATTGTTATAAAATCGTTGCCCCATTATGGAATTTTTAAAAATTCCTCCATCACTATGCCTGCCTTGAGTACCAATATCAACAATTAGGAATTTATATGTGGCAGACACAAGTGCCAATAAAACAACACTATGAAAGCCTTTATAATTATAAAATGTGCTTCCTGCTTTCTTAGGACACTATATAGAAGTAAAAATGTTCATCTATAATAACTTTTTACAAAATTTTTTGCATTTTATTTAAAATATAATAGTAATAAAAACTTACAATTACAGCAACATGTTTTCCGTCTAAAGCACCAATACAGTTTGGAAAATTCCATATTTCTTGAAATTCAAGAGCAATATTTTGCCATCTATTTTGTGCAGGAGTTAATAATTCTTCTTCGTGAAAGCATTCCCAAATAGCTTCACAAGTTTCTTTTATTATACCTGATATAGTGCTTCTTCCAGTTCTATAGCATAATGCGATGGATTGAAGTCCATCTCCAGTTGCCAAAAAGAAAATTACAAAGTAGTTATATTCCACAAATCTTAGCTTATTTTTTATTATTGTTTTATATGTAGTTAAAGAATTTTTAATTTTAAATATATGTATATATGTAAAATGTATATGTATTTAGATGTACCGTATAGTCATTGACAATCTTGCAGCTGCTGGAATAGGAACTCTCCAATTTGTTGTTATTTTTTGTATTAAAGGGCCAACTTTTGATAATATATAATCAAACATATTAGGTGTCATCCTCATATAATTGAAATATGTTTCTTCATCTTGTAATCTCATTTCGTTAACAAGATTATGCCAATCTCCTTGTCGCTGTTTGAATTGTAATATAGGATGCACCCAATATCTTCTTTTTTGTTTGTTTAAAATGTTATTTCTCTTATTTCTCCTTCTTATATAAAGCAGAACCAACAGCAATATTCGACGTCTTTGATTCATAATTGCATCCATATCTCCTATGATAGATTAAAGCAAATAATTTTATAATTCAGATATGTACCTTTTTATTATATTATTATATATGTTTCATATATTTTATATATGCGTATTTTTAAGTTAAGATTTATATGAAGAAACCTATATACTTTAAGATATTTTATTAGTTATATTCAAGTGTAACCACAAAAATATGTCTGGATGGACAATAATAATAAATTAATACGAATAATAATAATGATAATATATAATTATACAAATAATTTCTTGCCACGTTTAAATTTGCTCGCCGTGCCGAAAAAGGGGAGTCAATTGGATGTTAAATCAGACAAACAACCAATAGCGTGATTGCTTTCGCGTGCTGTGTGAACAAAAAGCTATTTTTGTTTGCCGCGTCGCTTCTTGCCGCGCGGCAAGCATTTCCGCGTCCTGTGTGCAGGAGCCAATAGGCTTATTCTATTAGCTTCTTCTTGTCCTCAGGACTTTGCACGAAAACCAAGATCTTTACATGAATTATCATTTTACAAAGCAACGGAATTCCGTCGTTTATGCTTATATGATGGTATAGTAGCTTTTGCTTCACATCCTGATATAAATATTTATAAGCACTTTCTATTATTGCATTGTGGAATTTATATTCTTACAAGTCCTATTCTTTATAGAAGTTTTAACGATTGTGCAAATACTCTACTCAGAACTTTTATCCAACATTCTGTCACATTATTTGGAAAAATATTTGTAGTGTATAATGTTCACTCTCTTTGCCATTTGGCACAGGAATGTATCGATCATGGTTGTTTAGATACATTTAGTGCCTTTCATTATGAAAACAAATTAAAAATGATTAAAAGTAACCTCAAATCTGGTTTTAAACCCATTCAACAAGCAGCAAAACGTGAGCTAGAACAAAATAAGAAAAACGTTGTATTTTTAGATTCTGATATAAATAAAATTATTTTTTCAAAAGAACACAGAGATATCAATGAAAATATTTACGGTAAACAATTAAAAAAAATTTCAGTAAATAATGTTATTTTTGAAGTAAATAATAGAGATTCATGCTTCAAAACAAGTGAAGGTAAAATTGCAGTCCTGAGAAATGTCATTCGCAGTCAGGATAATATAATTTTTGTTGGCAATATTTTTAAAAATGTTACTGATTTTTATACATATCCTTTGCATTTGTCTGAACTTGGTATTGTCAAAGTATCTGATTTAAGTGAAGAAAGATTGGTATTTTCTTTAAATAATATTATTGCCAAATGTTGGCTCATTCCTACAAGAGATGATGAATATGTTTGCATACCTTTATTTCATACTATGTCGTTTTACAAATAGAATGTCAAAATTTTTGTTTTATTTAGTATCATAAACATGAAATTTTGATATATTATGCCGTCTATTGTGTATCTAATTGTAAAAGTGTATGTAAAGTTAATTCTTTTATATATTTTATTGTTAGAAAAATTTTAAATCATTACACATCAAAATCATTATTATTTTTTCAGTTTATCGTTGTGAAATTTATAAATGAAGATGTTGATTGCGACGAAGAAGATGATTCTTTATTTGAAGTTGGTCTAACTAAATGGCTAAAACAATTAGATGAAGAGACAAATACAAAAATTTCTTGGCCTCCTAAATCTGAGCAGAGTACTGCAATTAAAAAAGAAGCAGATGCACTTCCTTCATGGCCGATATATAATGTTACTGTTTTAAAATTTTATGGTATGTTGTTTCTCATTGTGTTTTTTACTTGTAAAGTTATTGTCTTTTTAATTGTATTTCCTAGATACACTTTTGGCTGCACGAAATGCACGAAATGGATATATTATGTCGTCTAATTATAAAACAGAGTGTGAATTTGGTCGTGGTAAACGTAAAAAAATTAAGCGACAATTTTCATGTGATGAATCTCTCTCGACAGAAGTGACAAAAAAGAAGAAATTTAAAAATATTTCAACTTCTGATGATTCAGATTTTGATAGAGATAATAGTGCTATAAAAAAATTTAAATTTAAACATGCTCCTTCTCCGCCACTTATCTTGTTTCGATCACAAAATGATAAAGTAAAACAATACCAAAACAATATTACCACAGATAGCAAAACAAAAAAATTGAAAGATTACAGAAAAATAATAAACAATTAGAAAAAAAATGACACAATGTTGACATTTTCTAAAAATCATAAATCTAGAAAGGATCTCCCCTAACAGCACATGTAGATACTGAGAATGTTCGGAGGATATCGCAAAAGTATATTGCGTATATTCTCAGAACATTCGAGATACGTACTATGATGTACTGAATATGTACTAAGAATGCTCTAATGTCCTTCTATTTTAGTTCATAGTATATACTGAGAAGATCTTATGGTATATACTAAGGATATCTGTAGAATGTTAACGATATATCTCCAGTATGTTACCGATATATCATGCATATATATATATATATATATATATAGATTAGGTTAGGTTAGGTTAGGTTAGATTAATTTGTACTCTATTTATATTTTATAAATTAATATTTATTACTTGTAATAAACTGGAATGACAAATATAATTATAGAGGTATATATCCATGTGTGTATATATATACGTGTTATATATATATATATATGTCTTCATAATATAAATAAAAATTCGCAGTGAGCACATTCAGCGCGTTTGAATGTAGAACATTAAATAAACATTTTCTATATAATATAAATAAAAATTCGCAGTGAGCACATTCAGCGCGTTTGAATGTAGAACATTAAATAAACATTTTCTTCATAATATAAATAAAAATTTGCAGTGAGCACATTCAGCGCGTTTGAATGTAGAACATTAAATAAACATTTTCTTCATAATATAAATAAAAATTCGCAGTGAGCACATTCAGCGCGTTTGAATGTAGAACATTAAATAAACATTTTCTTCATAATATAGGTACATGCAAAGATCTAAAGACTTCATGTATACATTTAATGAGGAAAATATTTTCCAACGATGTAGCAGTTCATTACAGCTGGTATGGGGCAAAAAAAAAGAAAAGTTTTCGCAGCTACAAATTTGTAAAGTAATTTTGTGTAAGTAGAATAAATTCAAATATAATCTTTATTTTATATTTCTAAAATAATGATTCCTTACAATTAAAAGACATTTCACAAATATCTATAACATTTCTTTTATTTATAATCAAGTGAAAAAAAAGTATACTAAATTAGATTTAAGAAATTTGTCTTAAAATGTATTAATAAATTAATAATTTCTAAAAATATATTACTTTTTTCAGGTGTTATAAGAAAACTTCATCAAAATGCAACGGATGAACAGATTTCCACTCCAGTAAAAATATGGCTAGCCCATGCAAAAGAACGTATGGGAAGAGAAAAGGAGCAAAACATAGAAAATCAGGAATGAATACGCCGGTGGATGAAGACTGTTCTACATTCAAACGCGCTGAATGTGCTCACTGCGAATTTTTATTTTAACATGAGCCAATTGTTTAATCTAAAATTATTATAAAAAATTGCGTTATAAAAATTTTACAAAACAAATAATATTTGTGATAGTATAATGTGGAAATAATGTGCTCTCAAATATTTTACATAAAATTACTTTGCATATTAGTATTTTGTCTATGAATAATTATTTTTGAAACATATTTAGCCAAAACTATATAATTTCATTTTTATATTTATTAGATTATATTTTAAGAAAACTAATTTTTATATAAAGTATCCTTAAACAAAAATATCAATTTTGAATTTGAAAAGCAATTGTGATTAAAAAAGTTTCAATATAAGTGTATGTAATAGTATCTTATGTGGCAAGTGTGGAAAACAACGAATTACGTCGCAGGTGAAGTTGCCGCATGAGCCGAAGCCTTTGATGCATTCACACTAGTACGAGTGTGATTTGCAGCACGAGCCGAAGGCGAATGCTGTAATCACACGAGTACTGGTGTGAATGCATCATAAGCTGAGGCGAATGCGGCAACTTTACGCGCGATGTATTCGTTGTTTTCCGCACATGCCGCATACAATATTTTTTGTAATGCCTGTCGTAAAAGTTCAATTTGAGATTATCCTTCTTGAATAAAGGTTATAACGAACTGACGTTTTGTCTCGCGTGAATTTCGCTACGTTCAAGTTTGTTATGTCAGTCGAGAAATGGTAAAACAAAAACTATCAACCATTCAGAAAGAAGATTTTTTACACACTAGTGCGGTAAAGTAACCCATATTTCCGCACTAGTGCGGTAAAGTAAATCATAAAGGTGCTTTTCTCGCACTAGTGTGATAAAGTAAGTCATACATTGAATCATTGAGAAATAAGCCATTTTCCGCACGCTAAACAGCTATCGAAAATCGAACTTTCGCGACAAGCATTGCAAAAAATTTCTTTTACAAAATTATTGAAAAAGTTTGTTGAATGTAAATATGTATATCTACTGTTCTTCAAAAACTTACGTACATTAAATGGATTAAGTTACGTCAAATATTGTAGCAGATAATAAATCTAATAATTCCATTATTGTAATTGTAATTTACGTAACATTCAAAAAGTATGATATACAAAGTTATTTTACGATAATTAATACTAAGACTTTTACCAAACATTGTATCTTCTATCAAATTTTAAGTTATTCTCTTTTTTTCGAAGATACTTTGTAAGATTAAAATAATATTAGACTCACCATCTGGCTTTGATAAATATTATCATTCATTAATTTTGTTTCCATTGCTTGGACATCATTTTGATTTTGCAATGGCAAGTCTTGAAAAATGTCTATATTTTCTTCTTCTTTTTCTTCTCTAAAGTTTACAATCGGAAGTTTTTCCATGATGAGTTTTTGATGCCTTTGTATGCAATTCATTTTCAATTCTAACGTTATCAACTTTCCAACGACAAACCGTTGAAAGTTTTCTGTTTCTATGTAGAGATTAAAAATATAAGAAATGTTAGAAAAATATTTAAAAAAATTCTTTCAGTATAAACATTTATGTGTGATTCGTGTTATATTCTAAATTATATAACAAATAATCAACTAAAATAAAAAAAGAATACAGTTAATATATTACCTGGTTTAAGGCGGGATTACGGTGAACTTGACGTGAAGTGACGCGACGTGAAGGGACGGGACGTGAAGTGACGTGAAGCGAACTTGACATGAAGAGAAGTTGTGTCTATTTACGATGATTGTGAAGGGAAGCGAAGGAACGCCGTGTGGTATCGAAAAGACTGTCTATTGTTTGTATACAAATGTGCACGAAAAACGCACTTTCGCATAACGTCACGAGCTCTCTGATTTGACGACTGACTTCACAACTTAATGTGAAGTCATGAAATAAAAATATTGCCAAGCTTTGCCGTCTCGTCCCGTCCCGTTCCTTCACGTCACGTCACGTCAAATCCATCGTAAATAGTGTCATTTGTTGCCATATGTTAAACTTTCAAGTTCACTTCACGTCCCGTCCCTTCACGTCGCGTCACTTCACGTCAAGTTCATCGTAATCCCGCCTTTACTATTCCAATTTGAAGGTATCGTGTTCTTTGCCTCGGATTGCCATCTTTGTCGGATTGGCATGCTTGTGGCTTGTGTTTCAACAAACTCATTAACGGAATCTAAATCTGCAGTAAATGACCGTTCTGCGGACACATTAAGCAAGTCTTCATTAAAAACTTTTATAGAAAAACATTAAAAACTTTTTACATATATATTTATATATACTATATATAAAAATGTTTCGTATGATTATATATATCCAATATATTAAATTAATATATTAGATAATAATTATACAATAATATATTATATATATGAAATATGCTCTATTATAATAATGAAAGTAAATACGATGCGCGCTTTATTATTGTTGTACATCGTCGTTTATAAAATAAAAAGAATAAGCTAAAATATTGTAGAGATTAAAAATATAAAAAATTTAAGATAAATATCAAAGAAAATTCTTAGTATAAACATTATGTGTGATTCGTGTTATATTCTAAATTATATAACAAATAAGCATAATTAAAATAAAAAAGAATACAGTTAATATATTACCTGGTTTACTATTCTCATTTGAAGGTATCGTGTTCCTTGTCTGTCCGATTGGCATGCTTGTGGCTTGTGTTTCAGTATACTTATTAATGGAATCTAAGTCCGTAGTAAATGACTGTTCTGCGGACATATTAAGCAAGTCTTCATCGTCACCTAAAAAAAATACTTCTTTTATTGCACTTTAATGTTCAATGTAGTATATACTTCAATGTCACATCAAATTTTAATGTTAATTAGCAACAATATATAGACAGTATTTTTAATTATTTTTAACACACTAATTTTTAATATCAAACCTAATATATGCAATAATATCACAAAACACATTTATAATATATACAATTTCTATTTATATAAATCAAACCCTTATTATAAGGTACATTATATTGTTCTGCTACTTCATTAAAAAGTTCCACAAAATACCAAGTTATATTAAATTATAGTTATTAACTTCTCATATAATAGCGTTGAAAAACATATTTTCATATTTTTAATTGTATTTATAAAAAATTATAAAAATATAAAATTTATTAAAGCGACCTGACTGGCCAATACAAGAATTTTAACACGACGTTTCGGCCCTTGGGTACGGGCCCTTATCAAGTGTTGCTTTCAAGCTGTCAAAGTGAAAGCAACACTTGATAAAGGCCCGTACCCAAGGGTCGAAACGTCGTGTTAAAATTCTTGTATTGGCCAGTCAGGTCGCTTTAATAAATTTTATATTTTTACTTATCACTGGCGACTTCGTTTTAATTATTTGATATTTAAAAAATTATAAATTTACAGTAAAATATAAAATTCTTAAAAACCTGATAAAATGTATGATTAATATTTCTTGCTATTTGCATATATTTTTAAAATTATAATTGCAATCGTATACGTGAGCCAATGTTGATTTTTGCTTTCTATACTGTTGTAATTGTGAAACAAATGAGAGTTTTATTAGATAGTTTTACATTACTTTATACATTACGAGTAATTTCAATATAGATCGCAAGATATGTATGTGTATCTCTCAATATCCAGAGATTGTTCATAAAAAATGATACGCGTTTTATTTTATATTTTTCAAAAAAAAATCATACTTACAATTGTCCTGTGATTTTTGTTGAATCCATGAACTTGTATCCTTTAACTTTTCTAGTTTAGAATCTTTTTTTTTAGGACTATTAATATAATTACAATCTGCAATTTGTAAACCAGTATTTTATTATTATAATTTCTTGTTTTTAGAGTTTATTTTTTCTAATGTTATTTTATTATGCTTTTACCTGTTTGTGACACTTTTGCACCTCTCGTCGTTTTAGTTATTGCACGCTTTTCAGAAACTTTTGGGAGTTCCAAAATAAGTGAAGTATCATCCGATTGTTCGTCGTTACTTGTATCTTCGTCGAACATCTTAGCGGCTCTAATTTTTCTGGATTTTTTTAAAAATTCATCTCTATCAGTACCAGAATTTAGATCCGATAACTCTTCAGCGTCTTTTAATTTTTTCTTGCCAATGTATAGTTAACTAAAAAAGAAATAATTTTATATTTTCTTAGTAGATATATTACTTTTCTATATTATTAAAAAATATGTATATATACATATACATATTATCATGTCATAAATTATAATAATTATATATTTAAAAAATACTTACAATACGTTCCATATATTTTAGAAATTGGATGCTCCAACCACGTAGATTGCGGTTCTTCCATTAATTTTACAGCCTTGTCATATCGTTTATTATTTGTGAAGTTTGGCCAAACAGCCCGTTTCAAGTCTGCACTCAACCAATTATTTGGAATTATTTGTAATCCGTCTTCAAATTCTACAACTGCATAGAAGTTTTCTTTCTGCGTAGAAGTCTTTCTTTCCATCATTCTGTGCAATAGGAAAAGTATTTACATTTTGCTATGTATGAGTGGGAAAACTGCATATTTGTTTTCTCCACAAGGCAACTGTACATATTTACTAACTACATTTTTTAATGGCCATGATTTTAAATTAGAGCGTGAGTGCGCAGAATAAATGCCAATAATTGAAGATGAACAAGGAGCATTGAATAAGTCTTCCTTTTCCAAAAATTCGTATCCGATAAGTATAGGAATATTTCGTTGTGTACAGTATGCTATATTTTTAATGCAAATAATCGCACCACAATTTAAGCCACAACAACTATTCGCAAGTGTCCCAGCTTTTAGTGTAAATCCATTGCATTTGACACTTTTATATTGTGGATTGCGGCAATTCGGTATAAGTAGACCCTCATAATGCAACGATGTCAAATTTAAATATATCCGAACAGGATCTGATAAAGCAGGTGATGTGCATAAAATTTCTTTTTCACTGTATCTTCGCACAACTTGTTGCAAAGGTTTCTCTGCTTTTCTGAGATATTTTTTTAGTATCTGCATGTAGTTTTCAAATTTAAAGGCGCTGAAATTATCAACAGGTCCAAATCTCTTGACATCATCCACAAGATGAACTAGGCTGTGAACATTGTGTGACACGTTTTGAACTCCATACAATTTTATAAATGTTTTAATAAAAAAATAAACCAGATCTTGCGCATAGGTTAGATATTTATGTAAATCTTCTGAAGACAAGATCCTCATAATCACGTGTAATGTCATAAAGTGTAGATACACATTTTTTTTTAACACAGATTTAAATGCTAACGGACCCGTATATAATAATATTAATCTATATTCAGTTGCTTTCCATAATTTTAGACAATCTAATTTTCTTGGTTTTCGTGCAAATTCTATGGGTATCGATGGTTTTAATTGAGTTACTAAACGTGTCGAAATTTCGTTAACGGCTCTGTGTTGTAATCGATAATATAGTTCTCCATCAAGCCATAAATTTAATAATTTGCGCATAACTCCCAAGCATATTAAGTGCATATAGTCCAACGGGACATTTGTTACAGGTTTAAAATAAGGTATATTTAACAAGCTGCACGTTGTATCTGCCTTGTGATAACTATCATCTGTTTTTTGTACGAAATCGTTATCTGATCTAAGCGGTGCATCAACTTGTGGAAAACATATTCGGTTTCCTACATATTCTCCTTCCGTTATACATTTCGTACAACTAGAGTATCCACAATGTCCTTTTACACTCAAAACAAATGCTTTGGCTGGCGCATCACAAATTAAAGCTCCAATTCTGCATGGTATGTTCCGACCGTTGACGTAAATTCCATTTGCACTTATTTCTTTAGCCTCGTTAACAAAATCTTGTAAAAAATCATTGGCATTCGCCCGTTTTTCATAGCCATGATAAATTCCAATTATGAAAACGTTGCTATATGGAAAAATTGAGCCTAATATAGGCCAAAATTGTTGCTGGGACGATTTCGATAATGGCAGCCCATCAATGTTCACAGCTATTCTAACGCAATTAACATTGTCCTTTACAAATGTTAATATTCTTCTTATAGAATTTGATAGTCCAAAATGATAATACGACCCTGGTAAAACTGTACGTATCTCTTGTTGTCTGGGTGTTTTCAAAAGCGATCGTGCATCCAGTGATAAAGTTGAAAAACAACTATGTTTCTTTAATCTATGTAACAATGCTCCTAAAGCAGTATGCGTTATTTGATGTTCTACAGCCCAGATTGCAAGATCATGTTGCAAATTGCTGTCTCTCATACTTCTAGTTTCAAATGCCACATCACTTGATTCATTATAAGAAATATTAACAGAAGAATGTTGTGAATCTGTATTGTATTCATCCGAGTGTCTGAGCGTATCATCATTTTCATATTGTACAAATACTTCATTATTTTCATTCCATTCCGTATTGATATCTATTGTTTCTGAATTCACCGTACAATCATTGTTCAAATCTGTACATTTATTGTCCATATTACTATAAGACGAGATCTCACACACCAAAATATTAGAAACAATTTCGGACTCTTGCGCAGCTAATCTTCTTAAATGTCGCATTGATACGCATGACGTATCTTTTCTTTTACGTTTTCCATACATTTCCATTTTCAAATAAATGTTATATCTGTACAATATGATATAATGTTTATAATTACAAATGCAGACCAAATAGTATTAAATTATATGTATTTGTATATTATATATTATATATATATTACGCATTATATAGGATGATGAGTCACTGAGAAACCTGACAATCTTCAAAATAAAATGACAATATAAAATATAACTTAAATATTTATTTCTTATTACATAACAATAGAATATAAAATGCTATTTGAGAATATTACTTCATCTGATTCATTTTTTAATAAACAGCACATTTGTCAAATATACTCCGCCATTTATCCTGTACTGCTATAATCTATCATGCAGGTTTCGTATTGCTGTTTGTACCATGTTGTCTAATATGGCTGTAATTTCTTCCTGTATATTGATCTTGAATTCGTTAATGTTCTTAGGTTTATTAATGTACACTTGAAACTTAAGGTAATCCCAAAGAAAGTAAATGACCGGTCTGCGACTACTTTCTTTGGGATTATCTTAAACCTATTATTAACGGCAGAGAACGGAGATAAAGTAATATTATCAAATGGCATTCTATATTCTATTGTTATGTAACAAGAAATAAATATTTAAGTTATATTTTATATTGTCATTTTATTTTGAAAATTGTCAAGTTCCCGTGATTCACCCTATATTACATACATATCAATCACATTTATTATGTCGAAACTTTATAATTATACACAGCACTAAATATTTTTTAAATATGTATATATAATAAATTTCTTATAGCGAAAATGTCATTTTTCTATAAGAAATTTCGTTTTATTTATAAGAAATTTAATACATATACATATTTAAAAAATATTTAGTGCTGTATATAATTATAAAGTCAATCACATTTTTATAATTTTTATAATTTTGTTTCGACATTATAAAAATTATAAAAATGGTAAATATATTTATATTTTTGTTTTCATAAATCGAGAAGTGTGTTGTAAGATATTTTATTATCTTTATGTGAATATAATATCTCTTGATAGCCCGCTTTCATTTATAAAAAATACTTGTGGATCTTAGGTAATTATTTCATACTAGCTTTTCGGCCCGCGCTTCGCGCGGGCCTCAAAGCTTTCTTGTATATATATATATATATAGATAGATTAAATATATAGATATATGATACGAAAAATTTAAAAAAAAATATATATGCAATTAATAGAATTTTTTAGATTATGTCGAACTGAAGTTCATATAATAGAGCATTCTCATAAATATTTTACTTGGCATATAATATTTCTTATATTTTCTATTATTTACTTACAAAATTTTTTTTTTACGGCTGAAATACCCACCGCTGACCTGCTATATTATAAGCTCTCATGCAATTTTCTAATTCTTTAATTTATAAAACCTCTCTGTATACGACATTTTTCGTAAAAGATTTAGGATTTTCTTTAATGAGATGCCCTTGATTGCTTACTTCATCGATCTTAATTTTAACATTTTCCCTTTTAGTTGCTCTAGAGAATGCTACATAGAGTTGACCATGAGCAAATACAGGATGTGGCAGATAAATCCCAACTTTTCGTAAAGTTTGTCCTTGAGATTTATTGATTGTCATAGCAAATGACACTCGAATAGGAAACTGTCTCCGTTTAAGCTTGAATGGAATTTCCGTATCATTTGGTAAAAAATCGATCCTTGGAATAAAGACAATCTGACCTCGAGAAGGACCAGTTAGAACCTCCGCATAAATAAGATTAGGTTTCAAATCAGTTACAATAAATCTTGTGCCATTGCACAGTCCTTTCTTAGTATTTAAATTCCTTAATAGGATAATTGTTGCATTAACTTTTATTTTAAGTTGATGAACTGGCATCCCAGAAGGTGTCACAGAGTTTAAAAACTCAGTCGGATAATTCAATTGCTCTTGTGGATCATCACTCACAATAGAGTCGATTGAGAGATATTCCTTTTCTTCTCCTTCCATTAGACGAAGGATTTCGTCATTAATTTTAAATGTATCCTCATTCTTAGGACAAAGGATCGCGCGATCTTGATTTTCTCTTATCTGTTCCTTGGTGATTCTATCACCAAAAATCTCACTAATAATTGATTCTTTTGAAGTCTTTTAAAATTCTTTTAAGAAGAATTCTTTTAAAATCTTGAGGTATTTCAATTGTATCGAGATCTAGTCCATCTGTATTGTACAATTTACCATCTCCAAGTTGCATTAGCCAATTTGCAAATTCCTTTTCATCCCCAGTTCTCATATTTTGCTTTAGTTTTATCTGAGTTACATTCCTCCATATATGGTTATATTTTACAGTTGACTCAATTATGGCTGCTTTCTGTGCATGTGGCACTACGGGAAGATTTTGTCTGAAATCTCCTGCAAATAAAATTACTTTTCCTCCAAATGGTCGAGGATTCTTCATGAAATCCCTGAAGAGTTTATCAACTGCTGTTAAAGCATGTCCAACAGTCATGCTCACCTCATCCCATATGATTTGGCAGTGATCAGTTCTCGTGCAGCTTGAGAATTTCCTCTGATATTTAATTTAGCTCCATCATCGATTGGAATTGAAAGCTTGAACAGGGAGTGATAGGTTCTTCCTCCTTTTAAAAGTGTGGCTGCAATTCCAGTTGAGGCACATGGGAGAACTATTTCGTTTCTTCCTCGAATAACACTCAAAAATGTGTTAAACAGGTAGGTTTTACCACTTCCTGCAAACCCGTCAATAAAAAATAACCGCTGGGGTTCATTTTCATTTTGAATCGCTCGCATGACTATATCGTACACGTGCTTTTGCTCAGCATTTAGTGTCGATAATAAATAATCACCACGGATTCTTTCTTCATCCACATTATACTCTGTTACGTAAATATTTACTGGAGTTGGATTTGGCAATTGGAAGTTCTCACAGTTACTTCCATTATTTATCAGAATTTCTTGTATATGGTTTAAAGCCATATTTTCAGGATTAACAACATTGTTATGTACAAAGTCCTCAATCATGAAATTCTTGTATTTATTCCAAATAGTTGGTACATCAATTGGAGTTCCAAAGATACAAATGTAGGCAAATAGTTCTCGAAGTTGTGCAGGCATATTTGATTCTGTTGCGTCCTCCAGAGTTTTTTCCCAAAGATCATCAGCTTCTACCAAATTTCTTGCAATTGCTGCATCCTTAAACGTCTCATAAAGAACTCCATTTACAGTTCTCAAATCTTCAAAACGTTTAGCTCCAGCCACATGGAGTAGAAGAAGACGGAGATAAAATCTCTCAATATCTTTTATGCTTACTGTATAGAGTCTTGAAATTATTTTGTCACCACCTTTTTTGCGTGGCTTCCACTTAGTTTCTTTTTTATCATAGATATAATGATAAGGAATATCTGTGTAAAGAAAATGCACCGCATTTTCATCAGATTGATTTAATTTGAACCATGCAGTCAGCGTAGTATCTCGAGTGAGCTCTCTTTGAGCAGCTTGCTCTTCATTTCCCGCTCGGAAATAAACCATTTGGCGATTGGGCAAATGAACTGCCAGTCTTATTACTGTGTGAGACTTCATGAACAGATCATATCTGTTCAGTCTCCACATTGCTTCTGGAGCACTAACATATCTTGCATCCAGAAATGAGTTAACTTCATCTATTTTAATTAGCCTTGTGCCATCTCGTGCTTGCACTTCAATTGCAGCACAGTCAAATCCTTTGTGAATATATTTATATAAATATTTTACGCTCTTCACTGATGAACATATTTCCAAATTGATATGTCGATCATATTTCATAATTAAATATGGTGAATATGGTACCACCCATCGATTATCAACTTCTTTGTTTCTGACGATGTATTTTTTCCCGAAATTCCTTCGTTGATACATGGGATATCCATTCACATTAGCATTAGTTTCTTCACGAAACTCTTTTGGAAAACCTTTTGAACATTTTCCATCGTCCCCAGTGCAAGGATATCTCTGGGAGGGATCTCCACAAGGACCATGAATCATGTGCTTCAAAACTTTTACATTTAGTTCTGGATATCTTTCTTCGTCAGGGATTTCAGCCCATACCATCATGTCAATGACTTCTTGAAGTCGAGGCTTATCTTCATCACTTAACATTGCAAGTAAATGCAAATGTGGAAGTCCTCTTTTTTGAAACTCAATCACACTTGCATAAGCTATAATATTTCCAAAAATATTATTTTGGATTAGATCCTTTAAAACCTCTTTGACATCTAAGTTAAATGTTTTAGCGACCAAATCAGGTCGAAATTCTATTGAACATCCATCAAGATTATCTTTAATTTCGGGGCATTGAGGATTGCAAGTCATCGTAAGAAAAATGTCTGGTTTACCAAACTTTCTGACCAAAGACATGGCATCTTGGTACCTTTCTTGCATGTTTCTTGGACTGCCCATAAATGAAGATGGTAATATTACAGGTATACCAGCTTTAATTCCTTCATTTTGTGCTCGATTATCTAAGTGATCCATTAATCCCGAATAAAGTTCTGCTCTTAATTGAGGTTGATTTAATTTAATATAATTAAGCCTATTGGCTTCAGTTTTCATATAAGCATCAAGTATAAATTGACATCTCAACTTGCCTGCCTTTTTAAATTGACTAAATTCAGCTCTTAGTGCCAGCAGGTGAGCATAATAATCCATTTGAGTTACTTTGAATCCTGGATATTTAGGATTATATGATTTAAGTTCTGAATGCCATCCATCGTCACCATATGGATATAACAGAGGATAACACATAGGGTCACATCTTTTGTCCAGAATTGATATTTGTTGAACATCGTTCGAATTTTTGTTATAAATCCGAATGTCTCTCTCAAATGGAGGCTCACCATCAACATTCTGAAAAACCACGGCTATTTCATTAGCTCGTGGAGCATTGTATCTTCTTTGATCGTGTTGAGGATCATTTCGAAAAGACAATATTAAATTTATGGCTTCATTGCCTCTCGGATTAAGATCTTGTTCAACTTGACGCATCATTTTAAAAGTCTTAGCAAATTCATTGCATTGGATCATAAAGCATGACAAATCTTTCATTAGGGCTGGATCACAGCCTTGATTGGCTTTATTATTCATTCTATGATTAATAGCTTCTTCTGTATCTAAAAAGTAAAGCTGCGCAAAGCGCGGAGCTTGCCCATCCGCTGGGCGCATTGCCGTCGAGGTCAAATGATGATATTGCCCATGAATCTTCAAGCAATAAGGAGCATTGTTTACAACATCCAATGGATTTTTATTACCTGGGGCACCCATGGAAGCCATAGCTAAAGCGCTGTTATATGAACGAATATTATCAATGAAATTTTTTGATGTAGAATCATTTCCCATGTATAATTTTTTAAGAAAATCAGGATAATTTATTGGCTTTAATTGAAGCTTGCCTTTTTGGCAACAATATGTAAATTTTTCATCTTTAGATTTTTCACATGCAAAGTTTAATGATTTGCAAAATTGGCATTCTACATTCATTTGGCCAAGTGTATGAACTGGCACATTTATTTCATGGTCCTTGGCAATTAGCGCAATGTGATGATTTAATTGTCTAGCTTGTTGCCTTCCCTGAGCATATCTCTAAGCATCAGCTTCGAGTCGTTTTGTCCTTGCGTCGTCATTTTCATTGACTCTCTGCTGAGCATGTCTTTGGGCATCAGCTTCGAGTCGTTTTGTCCTTGCGTCGTCATTTTCATTGACTCTCTGCTGAGCATGTCTTTGGGCATCAGCTTTGAGTCGTTGAGACCTTGCATCGTTATTTTCATCTGCCCTCTGCTGAGCACATCTCTGGGCATTATCTTCGAGTCGTTGAGACCTTTCCTCCAAACTCTCAATTTTTCGTCTTTTTTGTGAGCGTCTGCCTTCGCGACTCACTATATTCAAATTTCCGCCTTTTCTTTTTTGAGGCATAATTATCTGTGTCGTACTTTATATGTTACTTTATGTTATATAAAACAATAATATTTCTCGAAGTACGTCAAAATATTTATTTTATATTAATTTTTGTGATTACTTTTTTATTTTATAATAATTTTAGATATCAATATTTATAAATAACTGATTGATATATTTTAATTTGAATATAAATATTCTCAATTATTTCCCACTTTTACATCAAAAAAATAATTATATCTATATCTATATATATAAGTACCGTCTATTTATATAAGTACCGTTTGTCTTTCTATATTACCGCGAACTTCTTATTCATAAATTTATCTATTTTCTTCATGGATCTTTTCTTTCTCGTATTTATTCTCTTTTATATTTATTCTTTTTATAGGCGCACAGCAGCCTTTTTTTACAGGCGCACAGCAGCTCTGTATCGACGGATAACAGCCGTTTCTTACAGGCGCACAGCAGCTCTGTATCGGCGCACAGCAGCCGATTTTTATAGGCGCACAGCAGTCTTTTTTTTACAGGCGCACAGCAGCCTTTTTTTACAGGCGCACAGCAGCTCTGTATCGGCGCACAGCAGCCGATTTTTACAGGCGCACAGCAGCCTTTTTTTACAGGCGCACAGCAGCTTTTTTTTACAGGCGCACAGCAGCTCTGTATCGGCGCACAGCAGCCGATTTTTACAGGCGCACAGCAGCCTTTTTGTACAATTTACTTAAATTTCAGATATTTAAAAATTTTTTTTAATTTTATAAAATTTTAATTATTAAAAAATATTAATTATAAATAATTAAACAATGTTTAATTTAATAAAATTGTAATTATTAAAAATATATGAATTACAAATATTTAAACACATCTATTATAAATCTATATATACAATTATTTAAAAATGTACCTTCTCACTCTTCACTCTCCCTCTTCAATGTTATAATTTCGTCTATCACTAACTCTTTTCTCGTAAAATTTTATGCCTTTGACTCCTTTGTCATACCGTTTTCATGTATTATAACATTTTCTATTTTAATCGATCTATCCATGATGTCATTTAACATTATTTAATCTGAAATCAGTAACTTATATAGTCATTTATAAAATGACTCACGTCAAGAAATAAAAACTCGTATAACCCCTAAGAGGTGATGTTGTTTCTAACGACGTATAAAACGTGTCAAAATGTCTAATAGCAGCGAAAATGCAAGCAACTCGAATCAGCATAATGTAAGTAAATTTTAATTTTACATAAAGAGAAAGAGAGAGAGGATTGACATAGTGAAAGAAAGAGAATGATATTAAGAGATAGAAAGAGATAATGACATTAAGAGAGAGAAAATCAGGTTAAAAGAGAGAAAGAAAAAGAGAGACTTGTGTTTGTTTGTGTGAAAGAAAGAAAGGATTGACAGAGTGAAAAATAAAGAATGAGATTAAGAAAGAGAAAGAGAGAATGAGATTAAGAGAAAAAGAAAGAGAGAGAGAGAGAGAGAGAGAGAGAGAGAGAGAGAGAGAGAGGTTAAGAGAAAGAGAGAAAAAAAAAAGATTTGTGTGTGTGTGTGTGTGTGTGTGTGTGTGTGTGTGAGAGAGAGAGAGAGAGAGAGAGAGAGAGAGAGAGAGAGAGAGAGAGAGAGAGAGAGAGAGAGAGAGAGAGAGAGAGAGAGAGAGAGAGAGAGAGAGAGAGAGAGAGAGAGAGAGAGAGAGAAATTAATATTATTAATCTATATATTTCTTTTCTAGAATCACATCAGCAGCGAAGAAATTTTTGACGAAAATAATATATTAAAGTCGAAAATACAGGAGTTGCAACAGCAACTGGCCGCTGCTTTGGCCAAACAACCAGCTGAGAATCCACAACCTGCAGTGGTGGCTGCTGACAATCCACAGCCACCACTGCAGGCTGCTAACAATCCACAGCCACCACTGCAGGCTGCTGACAATCCACAGCTTGCAGGTAAAAAGGATACATTTCAACGTAAATATATTATAATAATAAATAATAATAAATAAAAATCTATATATATCTACATATATATATCTACATATATATATATATATATATATATATATATATATATATATATATATAAGTAGTAAATAATATAACCAAATATATAAAATATAAATATGAAATATAGACTGGTTATGAGAGCCGAACGCAGGTGTCAATGCGTTGATTCCAACAAAAATTAATTTTTCGTTTGAATTTTAAATACTTGTGCATAAATATATAAATTTTTTATATTTTTTGACAGCAAAATATAAAACTCGGTGGGCAAGAGCTGGAAGAGGCCGAGGACGCGGACGCGGACGTGGCCGTGGACGCGAACGTGGCCAGGGAAGCAAAACTATTATTAATTATATAAATATGTAGATATATTATTAATTTTTTAATGACATGTTTATATTAAATGTAAAAGATAAAAATAAATTGCAACATATTTTTTATATAAATTTACACGTGTTTCTATTTTACAAAAATAAACTTTAGATTATGAAAAAGATAGAGAAAGAGAGAGCATGAGGTTAAGAGAGAAATAGAGATTAGTGTCTATGTGTGTGTGAAAGAGAGAAAGAGAGAGAGAGAGGGAGAGGGAGGGAGAGAGAAATCGGGATTATTAATCTAATATAATATATATCTTTTTAGAATTACATTAATAGCGAAGATGCTCTTAGTGCTGAAAATGATTTATTAAAGACGTATGTAAGTACAGGAGTTGCAATGTTTACATAGTTATGTAATTTATAATAGTAGGATTGTTAACCACAGCCTGCGGTGGTGGTTGCTTGACCAAAGCAATGGCCAGTTGCCGTTGCAACTGCTGCAGTCTTTAATAAATTATTTTCAGCACTAATAAGTGCATCTTCGCTAATGATGTCACCCTAAAAAAAGATATACAGGGTGTTCAAAAAGTCCCGGACCGGTTGAATAACTTGTAAAGTAGGCGTCGCACTGAAAAATGGCCTAGATAAAAGTTGTAGGAAATATCCCTGGCTATCTGATGGTGACCTTGGCTGTAACTTTGGCCTTGACCTTCAAGGTCATTTGAAGGTCAAATCGATTTTTTTAAATGGAACGCCATATTTTTGACCCCGGAAATGAATAGAGCGGAAAATTTTACGTTCAGATATGACCTTGATCATTTTAAAAATTTGATCTCTGAAGGTCGAGCGATGATCAAGGCAGGATCAAGTACAGGTTGGCCTGATACCTTGAAAGTAGGCGTCGCACAGAAAAATGACCAAGACAAAAGTAGATTATTCGATGGTGACATTGGCTGTGACCTAGACTTTAATCTTTAACCGCCATATTGCATCCGTCATCTTGAATTTTCAAAATATGATTTCAGATTCGTAACCAGCGATCTGAAAAACCCGAAACAGTTTTCAGTCCAAATTCGAGAAAATTAAGAATTTTAGTCTACCATGTTGGATTTGTCTGCCATCTTAAATTGATTTCAGATTCGAAATCAGCAACTCAAAAAACCCCCAGAAACAAATTTTGGTGTATTTTAGTTAACAATTGTCGTCTACTACTTTTGGCACGAAATTTAGAAAACAGCCTACCACTTAACCGGTTAAATATTGAGTTGTGAGACTGCAGTAATTACATCTCTAAATCGGGTTTATTTTACTTACGCTAATGTGAATATTAGTAGTTCATCAATTTGAATGTTCATCATTGAGTACTCTTCTTGCTTCTGCCATTTCATTATTACTTTCAAGAACTGTGTGTGACTTTCTTCTTTGATAGAGCTGCTTTTTTTCATAGCTCATCTCTGTAATTTTTATATCAGGCGTCTGTATCGCTGTTCATGTTGTTATTTTTTTATTTTTTGCTTGAACGTCTTGGATTTTTCCTACACCTTAAGATAACATGGCTCCTCTCACTGAACGTGAGCGAATACTTATTCTTATGATAAAAGGCTATGGAAATATGACGAGATCTAATAAAGATGTACAGATTTTATTCAACGATACTTTTAGGGTAGAAGGTGAACAGATATCCAAATCGACTGTACAAAGAACAATTGCACGTTTCAATTTGAGTGGAAGTGTAAAGGATCTCCCTAGATCGGGTCGCCCTGTTACAGCAACTAGTCCAGAAAAGCAGCTGGATGTTGCTCTTTCAATTACTGAAGATCATCACAGTACAATTAGGAAATTAAATCAGCAACATGATATTAGTGTAGGATCTACACATAATATTTTGAAAAAAAAATTAGTTCCATCCATACAAAATTAAACTTGTACATGAACTGCTTGAGGATGATCCTGATAGACGCATTCAGTTTTGTGAATTGATGATGGCCCAAATAGATGCTGATGGATATTTATTGAATAGAATTTTATTTTCAGACGAAGCTATGTTTGAACTTAATGGCAATGCCAATAGACATAATTTTAGGTATTGGAGTGATAACAATCCAAGATGGATGTCTGATACTCGCAGTACTCAATATCCTCAAAAATTGAATGTCTGGGCCGGGATTATTAATGACAGAATAGTTGGGCCTTTTTTTATTGACGGAAATCTTACTGCGGTGAAGTACGAAGACATGTTGCGAAATGAAATCATACCGGCAATTCAGGCAATTGTGGGCGATGATTTTCATCAGACGTGGTTTCAGCAAGATGGTGCAGCTCCTCATTATGGCCGAAATGTTCGTGCCTACTTAAACACAGTATTTCCAGCAAGGTGGATAGGGAGAAGAGGAGCTATAGAATGGCCAGCCAGATCTCCTGATCTTACACCGCTTGATTATTTTTTGTGGGGTTACCTCAAAAATAGGGTATATCGAACGAAACCAGCAAACCTCAATGAACTTCAACAGAGAATAATAGATGAAATCATTGCCATTGATGCAGACATGATTCGCCAAGCTATAGCAGGATTTTACAACCGCATAGCGTATTGCCAGACAGCTGGGGGCGAAAACTTTGAACATTTGCTCAAATAAATAACTTCCAATCTTGCAGCAATTGCTTGGCTTCACCCAACCTTGCCTTAACCGGCTGGGATTGATGTCAGTCTTGCCTTCACTGGCCGGGCATCACCCAACCTTGCCTTAACCGGCTGGGATTGATGTCAGTCTTGCCTTCACTGGCCGGGCATCACCCAACCTTGCCTTAACCGGCTGGGATTGATGTCAGTCTTGCCTTCACTGGCCGGGCATCACCCAACCTTGCCTTAACCGGCTGGGATGGAGGCCTTGCCAACTATCAGAGGTCAAATTTTTAAAATGGTCAAGGTCATATCTGAACGTAAAATTTTCCGCTCTATTCATTTCCGGGGTCAAAAATATGGCGTTCCATTAAAAAAAATCGATTTGACCTTCAAATGACCTTGAAGGTCAAGGCCAAAGTTACAGCCAAGGTCACCATCAGATAGCCAGGGATATTTCCTACAACTTTTATCTAGGCCATTTTTCAGTGCGACGCCTACTTTACAAGTTATTCAACCGGTCCGGGACTTTTTGAACACCCTGTATATTAGATTAATAATCTAGATTTCTTTCTCTCCCCCCTCTCACTCACACACTCACACACACACACACACACACACACCCACACACACACCCACACCCACACCCACACCCACACCCACACCCACACCCACACCCACACCCACACCCACACCCACACCCACACCCACACCCACACACACACCCACACACACACACACACACACACACACACACACACACACACACCCACACCCACACCCACACCCCCACACACACACACACACACACACCCACCCCCCCCACACACACACACACCCCCCCCCCCCCACACACACACACCCACACACACACCCACACCCACACCCACACCCACACCCACACCCACACCCACACCCACACCCACACCCACACCCACACCCACACCCACACCACACACACACACACACACACACACACACACACACACCCACACCCCCACACCCCCACACACACACACACCCACACCCCCACACCCCCACACACACACACACACACACACACACACACACACACACACACACACACACACACACACACACACACACACACACACACACACACACACACCCCCACACACACACACACACACACCCCCCCCCCCACACACACACCCCCCCACCCCCCCCCCCACACACACACACACACACACACACACACACACACACACACACACAATCTCTCTTTCTATCTTAACCTCATTCTCTTTCTTTATATTTATAGATAGTATTAATAATTGCGTTAATTTATAAACATTTTATTGTTATTATTATTTGTTAATATTATTTTTTATTATTTATTTATTAGTTTTTTAGTTTTATTATTGTTTGTTGTTTATTATATATAGAACATTTTTTTTATAAATACATATATAGAAATACATATATAGCAATGTATATTTTCTAAATTAAATTTATAAATACAAATAGATATATTAAATATATATATAGATTAGTTAGGTTAGGTTATATAGATAGGTAGGTTGATTATTATTTATCAAAATTTTTTTTTTAATCTTCTTATCATTATTTTCATTCTCTTTCCGCTTTTTATTTTCTTTCTTCAATTCATCTATAAATTCTTCTTTCTTATCTTCTTTTTTATTCTTCTCTTCAAATTCTATTAATGCATTTATTAATAACTCGTCGAGTCCATCTTCAAACACTGAAATTTTTAAATATAGATTAAGTCATATGATTATATATATAGATAATAATTACTTTAATTAGAAAAACTAATTAAAAAATTATAAAATATTTTAGAACATATATTAGTTAGCCTTAAAGTAGTAATAGTAATAGATTTTTAAATATAAATGATCAAAAAATATTAATAAATAAATATTTTTTATTTTTGTTTATATTAAATGATGATACTAAGAATAAATAGATAATAAAAAAATAAAAAAAAATAAAATGTAAAATAAAATAATTTTTAAATTAATTTATTTTATATTTAATATTTTATAATTAATTATTTTTTACTATTTACCATTTTTAAAGTCCTCAATTTCTCTATCTGTTTCGCTCTGTCCAGTTATTTCTTCCATCGTTATACTTTTAATTTCATTTCCATTATTTTCATTTATTAGTACATTTTCACTTTCATTCGATTTATTTGTTAATAAATAATCAAGTTCATCTTAAAGCACTGAAATTTTTTAATTAATATTTAAATTATAATTATTAAGAATTTAGTAAAATTAAAATAAATAAAATTATTTTTGACAAATTTATTTTTAACAAATTAATATTAATTTATTTAATATTTACCATTTTTATATTCGTCAATTTCTCTATCTATTTCACTCTGTAATTTTTTATCCATATTTTCCTTATTAATCAATCTATTTATTTCAAGTATTATTTCATGAATGACATTTAACATGTGAAACCAGCAACTCATTTATATAGTCATTTATTAAATAACTCAAGTTAAAAAATATAAACTATATATTATTATTACACATAAGGTGTATTTTTTTATTGCTATCGAATGAAAGTGAGAATGTAATAATAAATGAAAATAATTGCACTGGACAGAGCGAAATAGATAAAGAAATAAACCAATATGAAAATGGTAAATACTAAATAATTAATTAATTAATTTTTCAAAAATAATTTTATTTATAGTTAATTTTTCAAAAATAATTTTATTTATTTTAGTTTTACTAAATTCTTAATAATTATAATTTAAATATAATTAAAAAATTGCAGTGCTTCAAGATGAGTTTGATTATTTATTAATAAATATATTGAATATATAGATTTTTATTTTATTAGTTTTATTTATAGAGTTTATTATTAGTTTATCTACACTATTTATATAAAGACACAGTTTGTCAGTTGGATAAATTTGTATTTGATAAAAAATAAGGCCTTTCTCATATGTATTTATATTTAATATGTCAATTATTATGTCGATTATCAGTGTTTGAGATTCATTTCAAATATAGACCGATTGAAATGAAATCTTAAGGATTGATTCTTTATTATCTTGGGAGTGTTAGACTGTGTTAAAATTTTTTCAGTTTTTAATGTCAATGTGTTCGAAATGTATTAAAAAGTCGAAATTTTAAGGATTTTATTTTATATATATTTTTCTGAGAAAAAAATTTTTATATATATTCTTCTGAGAAAAAATTTTTTTATGCATACCCGCCCCTCAAAAAAAATTTTCTCAGATAAATATATTACACAGCCGAAAAATTTACTCAAATATCTTAAAATTTATTGAAACTAGAACAATTAAAAACAATTCTTAAAAATTCAAAATTATAAAAATAAATCCTTTCATTGATTCTCGTCAAATATCAACCATCTTTCAATTCGGTGAAAATCGGTCCATAAATGCGCGCGCGCGTGGGTGGGTGCGTGAGTGGGGGTATAAAACTTAAAAAAAAAAACACATAGTAACCATCCCCGAAAAATTTGCAAAATTTTGGTACCAATTTCGAAAAAATCGGTCAACAAATGTGTATATACGTTGATGGGTGCGTGGGTGGATGATTGGGGTTATAAAACTTTTTAAAAACCACATAGTAGTGATCTCCGAAAAATTTGCAAAATTTTGGTATTAATTTCGAGAAAATCGATCCATAAATGTCTAGGTGCGTGGGTGGATATGTGGGTGGATGCGTGAGTGGGCAAAACTAAAAAAAAACCCACACAGCAGCCACCCTCGAAAAATTTGCAAAATTTTGGTACCAATTTCGTGAAAATCGGTCCATAAATACGCGCGCGCGTGGGTGGGTGCGTGGGTGGAATAAAACTTAAAAAAAACCACATAGTAGTCATCTCCGAAAAATTTGCGAAATTTTAGTACCAATTTCGTGAAAATCGGCCCATAAATGCGCATGCGCGTGAGTGGATGCGTGGGTGGATGCGTGGGTGGGAAAAACATAAAAAAAAACCACATCGTCACAATCCCCGAAAAATTTGCAACATTTTGGTACCTGTTTCGTGAAAATCGGTCCACAAATGTGGAAGGAGTTCGCGGTCATACAGACAGACAGAAAACGGTACTTATATATATATATTTTTCATCACAATTTTTCAACAAACCAAGTTATAGGTAAATGCATGTATTATTTGTAGTCGTTCAATTATTATTTAGCATGTAGCAGGTATCGCTGTTATTAACTTGCCAATCGTGAGATTATATTGTTTCGCATTTTGTATTATGTACTCGGTTAAGTAGGGTAAACCGACCAGTGAATGAACAAATAAGCGGCGTGTATTCATTAGAGACGTGAAATAAAAATATGTATTATCCGAAATACTTTCAGCATTGATGTAATTGGTACGATATATCATACTAATTATAAAAAAAAAATATTGAAGGTCCTTTGATAATAAAACATTTGGGAAATAAATGGAAAAGTAACAAAAAGACCGATATACCAATGAATGAACAAAATTGCCAGTAAATGAACGACTATTTACCAGTAAATGAACATGTATTTTTGCACTAGAATAATACTGGAATAATAAAGAATAGAATGTTATTTTTGCACTAGAATAATACTGGAATAATCATAAACATAAAACTTTGAAAAATATTAAATAAACAAAATATTAAATACAATAAATATTAAATATTAAATACAAAACTTTTTAGCATCTTGAGAAGAGTTATATCCTGAATCGTGTGGATTGAAGAAATTTTATTTCTTCTCAGTCTGAGTTATCTAATTTTCTTTTCTTCGGCGTAGACTTACTAACCACTTTTTTCTTATTTTTTGGAATCTTTTGATTAACATTTACAGCAGGATCTTCTGCGGTTATTGAATCATTTGTAGCTACGAAGGTTCTTTTTATTGCACGTTGTTGTGTCTTTGGTTTTGGAGTCTGCTCTCTTTTCATTTTCGCTTCTTCTTTCATTTTTGCCTTCTCTTCTTTCTCTTTCGCTTTTTCAGCTCTTGCTTTCATTTTTTCCGCTTTTGCAGCCTCAACCGATTCTTTTTTAATTTTTTGCATGACAAGTCGTTCCGCAGCTTTTCTTTCTTTTTCTTCTTGTTCTTGTTTCACCAATTCGTAATAATTTTTCCATTTTGAAGATGTTATTGCGTATGGTAAAGTTTGTTGTTTTTTATTGGTTTTTTGTTGTTCCTTTTTCTCAAACTCGGGCCATTTAAGATGCTTTTCCCATATTTCTTCTATAGGTACGGCGTTCTTTTGACTAGACAATGCATCTTGGGACATAATATACTTATTATTCTCATTCTTATTTGGCAAGTTATTTTTCTCTTCAGTCACAGTTTCCGATTGAGCATTTTCTTGCTGATGAGTGGTGCTTGATGCATGTTTATTTTCGTCAATCTTGTCGCCATTTCCATCGGAATAACCCTCTTTTTCTATATTTGCTTCGTGGATTTTTATGAAATTATTATTCTCTTCATGTAAGATATCCACTGCGTATTCGCAGACAATAGTTTCATCATTTTCCTTAAGGCAAGTTTCATCTAAGGCTAGTGATGTATAATCGTTATTAATCATATTTCTTTCTTCCTGAGTGAAATCTTCCGTTACAATATTATATATTGGCAAACCCGCTTCAAATACACCATAAAAATAAACATATAATAAGTGATCGATTCAAAATAAATGTATTTATATATTTTTACATGTATTTATTTTTTATTTTTATCATATATTTACAAAATGTGGAATTAACATATTTTATTATAATTGTAAACTCTGATTAAAAAGAAGAAAAACTGTTTTGGACGTAGAATATTGAAGTTATTAGTTATCTAGTCAACCGCGTCATATTTATGCAAATGTTTGTAATATATAAAGCCTGTACCAAAGATGTGTAACATATTTAAGCAAAAAATTTTTTAATCGAAGATGATAGACTTTACTTACAATTAGGATCTGTTAATTCTTCGATGGGAAATGAGATGGAATCCTCAACTTCTTGCAGCATTGCGTTGTCCGAAATCAAAATGGCATTTTGTTGAGCCTGAACTACAGTGTTGGGAATGTTTTCTTCGTCGTTTGGTACATGTATACCTTCGACATGATCAGTACAAATTGTCCACAGCTTAAATAGAGGATCGGTAGCATTTTTATTTTGGATTGCATTTCTCATTTTCACAAACGATTTGGTCTTTGCAGATCCAATAATATGCTCTATGACCTTCTTTGTTGAAGCAAAATCCTCTGTCGAGATAGATGATTCTTCTTCTGGCATTTGATGAAGATTAGCTCTCCTGGTGGAAATGCACTTACTATAATTAACCGCATTCTCGTCGAAGGGATACAATCCGCAAGTTTTAAATCCATTCTGAATAGTATCCACTTTAACTGATAAACGGTCAAAAGCTTTCTTGAATAACAAAGCAAAATTTGCTTTCGTAATTGATTTCTCCGTTTGCTGTTTGTGTTCGCTCACTACTTTTTTCCAATGTGATTTCAACGGTTTAAATATTGTAACATCGCACGGCTGCATTATGTGAGTAGAATTAGGCGGCAAGCAGTAGAGAATAATTGCGTGTTCGACACAGAATTCTCGAGGTTCCGCACTGATGTGAGATTTATGTCCATCGAGGAAGTATAGCACCGGGAACTGTACGTTATTTTCTACACACCATGGATAAAAAACGTTGGCTACATACTCATAGAATGTAGCGTGTATCATCCAACCAGAATCTGACCGACCAATTGGCCACCCGTCTGGGACTGATTGTGCAATATATGCCGGAATTCTTTTATAGGGAAACACGATCATCGGTGGTATTGACTCGCCAGCAGCAGAGAACGTACAGAGAACCGTTATGCACTCTTTTTCTTTGCCGTTCGCAATTTCATAGAAATTTTTCTCGCTTTTTGCGCCTAATAACAAACCACTTTTCGGACAGGTTTGTACACCTGTTTCTTCACCGTTAAATATGCTGTGAGGTCTGTTAAGAATATCAAGCGCATCGTTCTCTTTTAAAAAAACTCTCGTTTCAGCAAACCACTGTCTCAGTCCTTCTTCGGTGACACAGGCACGTGCCTTCGAGATAATTTCTGTATTTTTCTTACGAATTTCTGGGTGCCTTTTTAGAAATAGATCCATCCATTTTTCACCCGGTCTGTTATTTGTAAATGGATTTTTTCGTGGATATTCTTCCATGACACGTTGTACAGCATCCTTCACTTCGTTCGGGTGCATAGGAAAGCCAACCTGAGCTTTGCCTAAGATCCATTTTTCTAAGCGATCCTCTTCTGCCTCTGTAAGTATTGACTTGGGTCCCATCTTACGCTGATCAGGAACTTTGCAAGTGTATCTGCCATGCAAAGTTGATTTTGGTACATTATATTTTGTTGCTGCACTAGAGATTGACATACCACTCTGGGCAGCTTTCAGAGCGTTTTGCATATCTTTTTCTGTATATTGAAATCTTTCATATGCTTTTTTTGGGCCTTTCTTTTCTGTCGGTGCCATCTGTGAACAATAATATCGTTGATAATATTTAAATTAAAGTAACTACAATACTCATAAAATTTTAAAAAATATATAAACACAAAGAAATAAATATAAATATTGATAAGTTATTTTGTAATTTCGAAAAATTAAGACAAAAATTAAAAATGTCAAATCAATTTATTCATTACTAGGTATCTACATATTAATCGCTACAATAAAGCCTACATGTTCATTCACTGGAAAAAGGTTAGAAAATCATACCAGTGAATAGACATCATTATATTCAGCCTATTTTTACGAATTCACAAAAAAACTTTTTACAAAATAAAATATTGACTCTATCTTTACTTATATAATGTAGTACTTACCTTTGAAAATCAATTACAACACTTATCCTAACGTAAAATCACAAACTCCGCAAAGTTAACCTCTTAGTAGCTTGCACGTCATAAACAAAAAAATATTTCTCCTTGAGTCAACACTTTCTTTACAATTGTAACACAAATCTCAGCGCCCTCTGTGAAGTTTTCTCTTAATTTTCATCACAAAATCATTTACCTTCGATCCATGACTTTTTTATATTTAAAATATTCAGTGATTTCGTTCATTCACTGGTCCCTGTTAATTCACTGGTCGGCTTACCCTACACACATAATATTTGCGCGATGACGAAAACAATACGAGACACGGACGTCCGTATCGACAAATTAGAGCTCGGATTTTCGATCGCTTGATGATTGGTTCGACGATTCCAAGAAGGGATAAAATTTAAGACAAGCGGTATAAATACCGGTGATTTCGAGATACAGGGGCGCTACTCTCTTTCACATCGAGGCTCTTCGTACGGATAATCGACTTACACTTAGAAGAAGCGACAGAATCTTACCGAGGCGAATCTCACGAGAGGCAATCTTCGAGAGGCATTTTTCGCAATAAACATTATATATATATTATTTGGAACATTCGCATAAATAATTAGTATCCTATCCTTGTCCCATACCACGCTGCCTATCAAATTTCATATAAATAGGATCCCAGCTTTATCAGAAGTGGGATCGACGGACACTGCACCTGACTGTGAAGTCTGCTCGAGGTAAGCGATTCGAACATTAATCGCGTTGCGTTGTCGAGTGATAGGTGCGCGAATAGAAACAATTATTCGGGATTCGCGAGTGTCTTGAGGGTCGAGTCACGCGGCGGCGTATCGGATGAGTGATCGAGCGATTTCGAGTGACAATGGACTACCAGCCGAACGATTTCACCGTCGCCGAGATGAGGGAGGCTCTTCGACAGGAAGGACTGTCCGTTGGAGGAGCCAAGGCCGAGCTTATCCTGAGACTGAACGAGAACGATCCAGGCGTGTGGGAGAGGCTCAACGAACAGCGGAAAAAAATAATAAATTCGGGCGATCGCTTGAATCTGGACGATGCCCGCCTAGTGCCCGGAGCGATCCTGATGAGAGGATGGAGACGATCGACTATACGCCGAGATCAGTGCGAGAGGATCGAGCGAGCTTGACGGCGTTGAGGTCAGAGGAGCGTGGTGACGCGATGCAAATGGAACTTTTGTTGTTGCGACGAGAGCGGGAAATTTTGGAGAGAGAGCAACAGTTGCTCCGACGGGAGCTGGAATTAATGAGAAGTGCATCCACGACGACGACAATGACGAACAGCAGCACTGTTTCTGCGTTCGGTGGCGTGAGAGGCATCAAAGAGTTGCTGCCTGAATTTAATGCAACGGATGGCACTTTCTGGAGGTGGAAACAACAATTGGAATTGTTGAGGCGGACGTATCAACTGGACGATAATTCGATGAAGGTGCTGATTAGTTCTCGGTTAAAGGGCCGTGCGTTATCGTGGTTCTATGGTTGACGGTATCGTTTGCGTTGATTTAGAGGTAAAGGGCGTGCGACAAGAGGTGAAATTTTATACAGTGCCTAACAATACTATGGCGTACAGCGTTCTGCTTGGTAGAGATTTTTTAGTTGTCCGTCATTGCGTGTGACATTGGGGGAGAATCTCGAGATTGTGAATGCCGAAGAAGCGCGCGTTATTAACCAAATGATGCATATCGAATGCAACGATAGTTCTATGTATTCCGGCAGCGAACTAAAAATAAATACGGCTATTGGCGAGAGTGCGACCGAGAAGATCCGTAAGGCTTATGAATCGTGTTATTTAAATAATCTTCGAGCGGAAAAATGCGTACCGGACTTTGAAATGGTCATTGCACTGAAACACGAACAGCCAATAAGTATGCGCCCGCGGAGATTATCTTTCGCGGACAAAGAAATTTTACGTGAGATATTAGACAACCTCGTAGCAAAGGCAGTTATCCGACCGAATAATTCGCCGTATGCTAGCCCTATTGTTTTAGTGAGAAAAAAAGATGGTAGCTCGCGATTATGTGTAGATTACCGGGAATTAAATAAAATCACAATACGCGACAATTTTCCGACTGAATTGATTGACGATAATATTGACCGGCTGCGAGGTAAAAAATATTTCACGTTGTTGGACTTGAAAGACGGATTCCATCACGTCAAAATGCATGAGACATCCGTTAAATTCACTTCGTTCGTAACTCCTTTGGGCCAATACGAATATTTGCGTATGCCGTTTGGCTTAACGAACGCGCCGCGAGTATTCCAACGATATATCCATGCCGTGTTTGATTCGCTAATCCGAGAAGATAAGATAATATTATATTTAGATGATTTATTAATCGCTACGGAAAATATAGACGAACATATCGAAATTTTATCTGAAGTTTTTAGAATGGCTGGCGAGAATCGTTTGCAATTTCGACTCGATAAATGTTATTTCGCACAGACCGAAATTAAATACTTGGGGTATTGCGTAAGCGTACACGGCATACGACCAAGCGACGAAAACATAGAGTCTGTCTTAAATTATCCGGTGCCGCGTAATGGCAAGGACGTACACAGATTTGTCGGACTCGCGAGTTATTTTCGCCGATTTATCCCGAGTTTTTCTTTGGTAGCGAAACCACTATATGACCTAATTAAAAAAGATGCCGTTTTCAAATTTAATTCTGAAGAGAATGTCGCGTTCGAGGCGCTGAAAAGATACTTGTCTAGTAAACCAATATTGGCGATTTATTCACCGCGAGCAGAGACAGAGTTGCATTGCGACGCGAGCGCAAGCGGTTTCGGCGGTATCCTGCTTCAAAAGCAGGACGATAACTCGTGGCGGCCGATTTCATTTTGGAGCCAACGAACAACGCCGACGGAATCGAGGTATCACAGCTTCGAGCTCGAATGTCTTGCAATTGTATATGCATTAAAACGATTTCACGTTTATCTGGCTGGACGCCGATTTAAAATTATTACTGACTGCGATAGTTTCCGCTTGACATTGGGTAAAAAAGATGTGAATCCTCGAATTTCGCGTTGGGCTCTTTTTCTACAGAACTATGATTATGAAATTGTTCACCGCCCGGGCAAGCGAATGGCCCACGTCGATCAGTGTTGCCAAGTTGGGGGATTTTCCCCCAAATTTGGGGGTTTTTAATTTTCTCTGGGGATTTTTAGGGGGTAAGAAGATTTAGGACAAGTTTAGGGGAAATTTTAGGGGACTTTAAGAGGGAATGCAAAAATGTATAAAAACGTTTGTAACTTGTTTTATTACAATTTTTAAGGTGGTAATAAAACAAATTACAAACGTTTTTCCTTATAAGAATTAATAAAACACATTTATAACCTCTGCTACGGATAAAAATATACCATCTCAAATATGAATAAGAAGAAATATACTCAATCTTATAATAAAATTTGGGAAAAAGATCCAGAATTAATGTGTATGTATAATTTAATTTTAATGAATTACTTAATATATTTAATATACATACATATATTCCTTATCTCTCTTATTGATGACATTGTTTATTTAGGTTATATGAATTATTAGAGTTATAGTACACAATTATTAAATGTGTATAATAATTAAGGAATTAATTTTATAAAACATTTCATAAAATTATTAACCGAAAATTAATCAAATTTTGAATTGATGACCTATATTTCTTTATTTTAGCATGGCTTGCACCTGATCCAACAGGATGCACGACACGAGCATATTGCAAATATTGCAAATGTTCTTTAATTGCTCATAAAAAAGATTTACTTAATCATTGCAAATCTTCAAAACACGAACGATATGTTAATCTCGACAAAGAAGCAAAATTAGACAGATATATTAATGTAGCATCACATTCCACAGATACGCGAAAAAGAGCAGAATTAAAATTAAGTATTTTTATTGCGGAACACTCATCAATAAATACAGTTAATCATTTATGTGAATTACTTCCGAAAATAGATTCAAATTCAACTATTTTATCTAACTTAAAATTACATAAAACTAAATGTACAATATTATTAAAAAACGTTATTGCGCCTTGTATGCTTCTCGAATTAGTGGAAGATATAGCTGACTCCTTGTTTTCTATTATTGTGGACGAGAGCACAGATCTTGCTTCTGATAAAGTTCTATGCATAATGATAAAATATTATTCAGTAAAAAGAAGAGAAATTATTACTGCATTTTATAGATTAATATTATTAGAGAGATGTGATGCAGAAAGTCTTTTTACTGTTGTAAAACAACAATTAATGAATGATAATCTTAAATTAAAAAATTTAATTGGTATTGGCGTTGATGGTGCTAATGTGATGGTGGGACAACATCATTCTTTTGCAACCCTTTTGAAAAAAGAAGTCCCAGATGTTGTTATAGTTAAATGTGTATGTCATTCTCTCCATTTATGCGCGGAAAAAGCTTGCCAAATGCTTCCTAAACGTCTGGAATTTTTTGTAAGAGAGGTTCATAATTATTTCTCACATAGTCCAAAGCGTATAACAGAATATAGGAATCTACATTTAAATTTAAAAGGTGAAATACCAAACAAAGTAGCAAAATTGTCAGGAACACGATGGTTAGCTCGAAATGCAGTCATACATACCATAATGTTACAATGGGATACTTTATATTCCTTTTTTAAAAAGGCCATGATAGAAGACAGATGTTACATGGCAGAACAATTATTTTTAATAATGGATTGCCCAGCTTATAAAGCATATTTAATATTTTTAAGAGACAATTTAGAAATGATATGTCGAACAAACATGCTTTTCCAAAGTGAAAATATTAATCCATTTTTATTATTTAAAGATATTTTTATGTTGTACAAAAGCATGTTGCGGAAGATTGTTGTGCCTATGCAACTAGAGTTAATTTCTGATGCACAATTAACAAACTTTAATTTTGAATAGCACATCATGCACATAGATTCTATAGTTTATGGATATGACTTTGATATTATAGCTAAAACAATGATAAAAGATGATATAACAGATGTAAAATTTAAATGTAGACAATTTTTAATAACCGTTTGCAAAGAAATCCAATGCAGACTTACTCAAAATATTAATATTCTTCAAAAAATTAAAATTTTTATGCCTGAATCTGCCACATCTCAAAAGAAAATGCAAATAACAGATATTGTATTACAGTTTCCAAGATTTTCTGTAGAACATTGTCAATCAGAATGGAATTTAATTTCTAATAAAGTATGGAATGAAACAGAGAATTACTTACAATTTTGGTCAGAAGTGTATAATGATAAAGATAGTGCAGGAAAACAACGTTTTGAAAATATAAGTCGATTAGCATTAGGATTACTTTCATTATCGATCTCCAACGCAACAGTAGAAAGAGCATTTTCCATCTATAATATCATAAAATGTAAATTAAGAAATCGACTTTCTATAGATGTAGCAGAAGCTTTAATGAGAATTAGATATCATTTAAAAAGTAAAAATATTACTTGTGTGGATTTCGAGCCAACTACATTAATGATCAAAAAATTCAATGCATCAATGTATGACCTTGATCTTAACAACAATGATATGGAAATTCTAGAATTATTTGAAAATATGTAGTATATATCATATCACTTTTAGTCTTAAGATTTTGTTCAACTCATTATATTGTTCAATTAATTTTCTTAATATATATAATAATTCCTATATAAATTTGTGCCTTTCTTATTCCACTCTGTAATATTATAATTAATAAGTGACATCTACATATAAAATATCGCGAGGGAACTAAGTATTATCATAATCACGGTCTTACATACAGGTCTGGAAACGAAGCCAATATTTGGTGGTGGGGGTAGTCGCCTTAGCGTCATGAATTTCATGTCTCCGGCCGCCACTACGCGTCGCTTTTGATTATGGTACCTGGTTAGAATACCTCACATAACTGATATTAATACCACGATTCTGTGATTGTAATAATTTAATATTGTAATAATTTAATATTGTAATAATGTAATAATTTAATTTCAATTTAATCACACGGTTTTATATATCATACATATATATATATATAAATAGGTTAGGATTTCATGCACAGGGCGCTTGCGCTATCCGTACTTTAATTTGGCAGCGCCGCCCTTGCCAAACTAATTCTCGGACATTAAGACGACCACCCCCACCACCTTCGTTTCCAGACCTGTATGTAAGACCGTGATCATAATAGTAATTTATCTCAAATCAGGGGAAAATTTAGGGAATTTGTTTCTAATTTTAGGGGTTTTTGGAGGATTTTCAGATATACGATAGGGGATAACCTTTGAAACAACTTGACAACACTGACGTCGATGCTCTTAGCCGCTGCCATAGCATACTCGTGTTGGAGGGAAGTACATTCGAGCGAACTCTGTCAGTATGTCAAGATCGTGACAACGAAATTATTAAGATTCGCGACGAGTTAGAAAAGGGCGAAGTTAAGCATTACGAGCTGCGCAACGGATTAGTATATAGAAAAGATAAACACAAAAAATTGTTGTTTTATGTTCCACGATCAATGGAAGATAACGTGATTCGAACTTGCCACGATGACCTTGGTCCAATTCCCAAATGATCCACCCCGATATATTATCGACGACTTTATCATCGGGGGTTTATTGGTTCCCACGAATGCGCGATAAAGTACGGGAATATATAAATAATTGCCTAAAGTGTGTCGAGTTTTCTCCGCCGAACGGTAAAACGGGAGGATATTTGCATAATATACCCAAAGAAAATTTACCTTTCGCGACAATTCACATAGACCATCTGGGTCCTCTAGAAACAACTGGCAAGGGTTACCATCACCTGTTCGTTGTGATCGACGCGTTCACTAAATTTATCCGGCTCTACCCGTGTAAGACTACCGCAACAGAGGAATCGATAAAACATCTTTGTGAATATTTCCGCGCGTATAGTAAACCGAGGCGCTTAATTTCAGATAGAGGGACGTGTTTCACATCCGATGCATTCAAAAGATATTTAGAGTCCGAAGTAATAGAGCACGTATTAATTGCTGTGGGCACGCCGAGAGCGAACGGACAGGTGGAAAGATTCAATAGAGTGATAACACCTATGTTGGCGAAATTGAGTGAGACACCTTGCAAGTGGGATCGTGTGTTAGAACAAGTAGAATATTCATTGAATAATACTAGTTGTCGTGCGACTGGGGATACTCCTGCTCGATTATTATTCGGTATTGAACAGCGTGGCAATTCGAATGACGTATTGCGTGATCTGATTGAGGTAAACGACATTCGGACCGTGACCTTGATCGGTTACGGGATGAAGCTCGAGCGAATATAAGCGAATCGCAGCGTAAAAGCGAAATAAGATATAACTTGCGACGAAGACCAGCGCGTAAATATAATGTCGGCGACTACGTGGAGATACGCAATATCGAAACGACACCCGGAATAAATAAAAAATTGATACCTAAATTTAAAGGTCCGTATGTAATAAAAAAGGCCTTAGACCACGATCGTTATGTCGTTACTGATGTCGAGGGCTTCCAGTTGACTCAGCGACCGTATACTAATGTATTTGCACCGGATCAGATGCGTCCGTATATACATTATATAATCTCTAAGAATTGACATAGAATCATTGATTATGTGACGCGACTCTTTTTACGAAAAGGAAATCAAGATATGTATTTTTGTTATATATTTTTTTCCCGCGAATGAAATCGAGATATGTATTTTTTTTTGTATTCTGTTTCCGAGGATGAAATTGCGGCATGTATTTTTTTTATATTTTATTCTTTGACTGGGACGGCCAAAATGTCAGAATGGCCGAACTGTAGTCGTTCAATTATTATTTAGCATGTAGCAGGTATCGCCAATCGTGAGATTATATTGTTTCGCCTTTTGTATTATGTACTCGGTTAAGTACACACATAATATTTGCGCGATGACGAAAACAATACGAGACACGGACGTCCGTATCGACAAATTAGAGCTCGGATTTTCGATCGCTTGATGATTGGTTCGACGATTCCAAGAAGGGATAAAATTTAAGACAAGCGGTATAAATACCGGTGATTTCGAGATACAGGGGCGCTACTCTCTTTCACATCGAGGCTCTTCGTACGGATAACCGACTTACACTTAGAAGAAGCGACAGAATCTTACCGAGGCGAATCTCACGAGAGGCAATCTTCGAGAGGTATTTTTCGCAATAAACATTATATATATATTATTTGGAACATTCGCATAAATAATTAGTATCCTATCCTTGTCCCATACCACGCTGCCTATCAAATTTCATATAAATAGGACCACATATTATATTATACGAGTTATCTTGCATACACACTAATGGTTTAAGAGAATATACTAATACAGATAGGATTCAAAATTATTAATCCAATAAATTATTAGTACATATGCTCATTAAATCATTATATAATGCGTATGCGTAAGGTAATTATAGGTAATTATACAGGTATATAATATAATAATACATGTATTTACCTATAACTTGGTTCGTTGAAAAATAGCAAGAATTGTATGTACGATATATTCATAGATAGAAGAGCAGAGAGAGTTCAAAATTATTAATTTATCATATTAAATATTATAAAACATACTTGGTTTATTGTTGAATCCAGTTCACATTTATTTATTTCCTTGCTTTATATCCTACTTGTAGAGAGCAATACACGACTTTCTTTTTGTGGAAACGCTGTAACATAATGAAAATTTCACATAAGAATACATATATAAATATATGTCTTCCCTGATAGCACAGAAAGATTTCTGCAACGTTGCAGGAATAATACATTGAAACATTGAAACTATTACAGTTACGTTGCGTAATGTCTCTGAGACGTCTCTGCAAGATTGCAGCAATGTTAAAATGTCCGCTTTGGTCCGCAAGAAACGTTCCTGAAATATTACGGAAATGTTTCTGGAACTTTTCGGTGAGGTTGGTGCAATGTCCTCTTTGATTTCATTTGCAACATTGCAGAAATGTAAGAAAATATATATACGGGAATAAATACATTATTAATATAAAAACAAATATTTTATTAAATCACAATTAGTTTTATTTATTACACTCTAATTTATTATAATATATTATATTATTTTCTTATATTATTAAAATATATGTATATAATGTGATAATTTTTGTTATAATTTATATTGCATTTGCGTCCGCTGTTTCCTGATGTTTACTGAAAATAAAAATAATAAATATGTTATTAAGAATTTTAATAAATTAAACATCTCAGCTATTTATTATTATTACTCTACTTTTGATCTATAATACTAAATTTTTTATTAAACAATTTTATTACTACTCGAGCCGTTTTAAAGACGTGTATATGGTTACTTAAAAATTTCAGAAACCTAACCTTTTCCGGACACAAAATATGTATTTTCTTTGTAACTGATTTACAACTTTTCTATTAAAATAACAAGCCATCGATATTTCATGTAACTTGTTTTCATATTTTTATATGTTAATTATAAGAGCACTGTACATACCTTTTACGTAAGACAAAAATATCTTTGGCAGACAAAAATTTGATCGTTTATCGTCCAAGGTATACACTAATACTACTGCACCGTCCCGGCGATCATTTCGCGACAATATATATACATACACACACGCGATGCTCATTTATTAATTGAGAGGTCTCAGAAACCTCTCAGAAACTTTGCATTTGTAATGTTGCAAAATATTACATTACAGAAACATTTCAAATGTAAGGTTTCAATCAAGATGATTGCAGAAATATGCAATTGCAATATTTCAAAAAAGATGATCTCAGAGACATTACAAATGTAATGATACACAATTGAGACATTGAAACGTCCTTGCAACATAACTGAAATCTTCTGTGCTATCAGGGTTTACTTGTATTATCAGCATAATACAAGTATAGAATGCGCTATACATATAAAATGATATGTTAACTAGGCTTTTAAAATCACATTAAACTTAAATGTTTACCATCATACTTTTGAACTGATTTAAAAACTGTATTTCTATTCATATTTATTATTTAAATCAATTCAAAGATGTGATTGTAAACTTATTATTTAGATCTAATGTAATTTTAAAAGTCTAGCTGTCATGAATAATTTCATGTCTGAGCATTCTGTATATATATATATATATATATATTATTTATAATAAATCGCGCGCGCAAAGATGTACAAATCTGACAATCAAAAATAATAAGAGACATTTGGAAGATACACTCCTGTCAATGACTCGTTCCATTATTTTGTTCCTTGTTACTCTAGTGTAGTATAACAATGGAACGAATCATTGGGTAGTGTACATAAGAAGCAAGAAAAACATAAAAAAAAGAGGTAAAGGAAATAAAAATGTAAATTTTTTACAGATTATTGTACTTACTCCTTGCTTGGTGTCCCACAGCTGTGTGTGTGCGTATGTGTGCCTCCTATGTAAATTTTTATGTGCAGTATTATATTTAGGTTGCGCTTTTTTTGTGGCAATGCTGCAACATAACGAGAGTCTTAGATAAGAATAAGTATTTTTGATCTAAATATATGAAATATAAAATATAAATTTACGATAAAATAAACAAGTTTTAAAATATCCGATTTTGAGGTTAATTTGCAGTAGTGAAGTATTTTATCGTAAATTATTAAGTATGAATAAAAAATATGAAAAATATCTTTTATGCGGAAATATCTTTTATAAAATATCTTTCATGTTTAGTGTATTTTAAAAGAAATAAAAAGGATTACCTGTGATTAATCACAATTGTGGTACAATCGCACGTCGTCACAGGTTCCCACTCGGCATGTAATATTCCTGAAATATTGTAATGTTCGGAAATGGTACAGAAATATTTCATTAACATTTCAATTGTAACTTTGCATCTGAAATATTTCAGAAACATTACCAAAAAAATAGTATTCAGTCACTAGTTCGTTCGTTTACCGCTATGCGACGTGCGATGTGCTATCTATCTCGTATTTAAGTTTTATTCATGAGAATTATATAAAGCTTGCAAAAAGCGGTTAATATTAAGAGATTAAAGATATATTTGTACACGCATTTTTATGATAATGTAATTCTCTGGTAAACGACTTCTATTAATATAAGTCATAATTTTATTGATATAAATTTAAATCTTGAAATGTTTTCACGTAAAGATGGTATCTGATGCTACATAAGAAAATATTGATCTTAATATTCTACGAGAAGACGATTTTTCAATTAAAGTTCAGGATATATCATCAAATAAAGATGTATCTCCAAGTACAAGTGCAAAATCGATAAATATAGAGACACCAGGTACATATTGTATTTATCGAGCAGATATCATCTAATGAAAAATCATCTTCAATATGCAATTCTCCATCAGAATTACGTCAAATGAGTCCAGTTACTTCTCATGTGACAGCTCCTCCTACAACGAGTTCATCTTGTGTAGATCAAGTAACATATATGACTTTGTACTTTTTAATTTTTTCTAAAGCATCGAATATTACGTTTTGATTTTCTTACAGGTAGTGTATTAGATGTGTCTGAAGCGACCTTTGATATGAAAGCTTTTGAAAAAAAAATCGTTAAATCAAGAAATTAGTAGCAAATTAGATATGATTATTATGAATTTATGCAGATTAAATCGCTTTCTTCTTCCACATGAGAAAAGAATAATAAGGCCAGCAGATCTTCCAGCACTCCCCAGTAAACGCTAGATATTCCTAGAATATTCATAAAATGTTCCTAAGATCCAAAATTAACATCCCAAAAATATTCCAAAACATTCCGGAATATTTACAGAATGTACAAGGAATATTCAAATAAGCGCGAAATGTCCCACTTTTTTATCCATATTTTGAATGTTCCAGAAATATTCTCAGGACATACATGAAAAACATTCGGAGTATATCCTACGTATATTCCACCATATATTCAGAATGATATATATTATACTATAGTAAAGATTGTTTTAAGAAAACGGTTTTATAAATTATTTAGATGGTATTCATTTATGAATATTGTTCATTTATTCAAAGATATATTTTAATACAGACAAGCAATGCGTAATGGCCACGTAATAGCTGTGTGCAGTACACAAAAGATGCCACGAGACATCCGTCTTGCCCTGTAGTTAAGACTCTTCTTCTTCTTCTTAATTGTATACGACCCCGACATTGGGGGACACTTACGAAACGCAAATAATTAAAATAAATACCGCACGATGAAACACTGACTCGAATATAAAAATGCAATGCACGATGTGTAACGCGCAATACGGGCTTACGTATACGTGAACGCAAGAGTCAACCAAGTAGCCACTGCGCTCGCAGGGTAACGAGATGCATGCGCACGTCGGTTTTCACCAATGTCCGATAAGATTAATCCAATAATATTCCATGGAATATTTCGTGTATGTTCCATTCATATACCAAAATGTACACTGAATATTCCTTATTGCATATACAACTAGTGTTCATCGAATATTTTGAATATTTCACGATTATTTGAATGTTCTGTGAACATTCCTCTACTATTCCGGTATATACGGAACTTTTGGAATACGAACGGAATATTTCAGGAATATCTAGCGTTTACTGGGTCCCATTGACAACAGAGGAAGAATTAGAAAAATTTGAAAAATATTTATCGAAAGATGATAATGCAGGTGCAACTGTAAATAAATATTTTTCTCTTTTATTATATATATATTTATATATATATTTATATTGTATATTTATATATTTTTATATATATATATATATATAAATAATTAAAAACAAATATATATATATATATATTTGTTTTTAATTATTTAATATTTAATTTTCCTCGCTCAAATATTGATATTTTTTCAGATTTGTTACATGAGTCAAATTATTGGTCCTAAGGACAATATTAAGGAAGCTACATATAAAATACTAAGGAAACTTATTTCAAACACATTGGCAGCAGACTTTACTTTGAAAGGTGGTAAAAATTTATCCAAAAAATGTTTTGAAAAGCTGATGCTGTATGAAATTGTTCAAGGTAAGTAAACTTTTACTTATTTCCAACATTAAGAATTATTTCAAATAAGAGCAATAATTTAAATATAAATTAATCAATAAAAATAAATTTAATAAAATATAAAAATTATTGCATTTTTAGGTGCCATTTTAGACAAAAGGCCAGAAACAGAAATCCCAGAGATTGATGCAGCTACTTCACTGTGGCTAAAGCAAGCTCCTTGGCGTCGCTAAGATGACGGCAGTTTGGGGAAAAGAATAAAGAAATAAGATTTTTTGTTTCTTTTGTTTTTTGAAATTTGACGATTTTTCTATTGTTATTTGACGATTTTTATAGCATTCATTGCTGAACTCATTCATTGATATACTCTGCTTTATTTAAAACAACAAAATGTCTGCGACAAAAATATCTATTTTTTATGCGTAACGTGAAAACAATTTTATTTTTTTCTAATTTTATTTGATTGCGAAAAAAATTATTCATACTTTCGTTTTGAAAAACACACATATGGAATTTTATTTTGTCGCTATTAATATATATAGTAGGGCTCGTGAAAATCGATTAATTCGATTAATCGTTTAACCGGTTAAAAACGAATTTACTGATTAAAATCGGTTAACCGGTTAATCGGTTCGAGTGATTACCATTATTCGATTAATCTTTAAATCGGTTAATCATTTAATCGGTTATTCAGGTCAATTAATATATTTATTTTGTTTTTCAAGATTTTTTTTCTGGAATGAATAATTTGTTTATTATTGTTTTTTGCACTGCTCGACTTACATACCAAAGTACCAATACAAAGCAGAGAGGATTTGTTTCAAAGATTCAGCACAATGCTACATAAAAAAAGTATATTTTTTATTTGAAAATATCTTTAATTTCAACATGAAAATGGGATTATATTGCGTTGAACAAAAGAAACTTGCTTAAATGAAACCATTTTATATTGTTCAATCAAGAAAAATACATTCTTATTATTTATATAATTTTCTTGAATCGAAAGGAAAAAATGTTGGATAGAAAATAACACATTTTCAAATAAAAAATTAGAATTTTCTAAAAATATAAGATTAAATAACTTCTATTACAATATCCTTATTCTTAAAGAAAGCTAAGATATGCTAAGGTATGCTAATTACTAAGGTATATTTAATTCTCACATTCCCAATTCAGAAAGCCTGCATCAAATTCAGACTCATTGAAATTTAAGATTATCAAATTCTTATAAGAAGATTAAAGATTGTTGTGTATATACGAAACAATGAACGCGTCAATTTGAGTATATAAGTTTTAATTTGACACTTCTTTCTTTTCTGTGTAGACACTGTACACTACACAGTTACATATCATTCTAAATCCTAATGAAAGTAACAAGTAATCGAAAAAATGGTTTATTCGATTAATAATTAATCAGTTTCAGCGATTAATCGGTTAACCGAAACCGTATTAACCGATTAACCGTTTAGTCGAATATTAAACGTTTCTTTCGGTTACAACCGGTTAACCGATTTTCAATTAACCGACTAATCGGTTACAATCACGAGCCCTAATATATAGTATAAGAGACTTATTTTTTACATTTTTTTTATTTACAAGCATCGGGATTTGTGTGTGTGTGTGTGTGTGTGTGTGTGTGTGTGTGTGTGCGTGTGCAATATTGCTTTCGTTATAATTTAAAAGTTTTCGCAGTATTTATAATATTATGTGTAAAATTTAGTAAAACGCAGCTGTTCTGCAATTATTTGTGATTTTTTGTTAAACGGTACCAAACGCTTTATTTTTATATGTTAAAATTTGAAATATTTTAAAAATATTATAACGCATTGTTAAATAAGTATATTTTAATGCAATATATGTAGTTTATATTTAACTTTGTATAATAATAATTAAACGAAAGAAAAATAAGATTTACACTTTTTATTTTTTAGTATTTTTACCTTAAAAAAATAAATAATAAAGTATATACATATATACTATATATTTTGTATATACAGGGTGTCTCACAACCTCCGTACAATACTTTGTTAGCGTGTTCTAGAGGTAAAATAGAGTCAAAAATTCTAATACAAAAATTTTGAGGCTGCAATAGTTTTTGAGTTATAAGCGATGAAAGTTTGCCAATGATATCGCATAGAATTCGCGCGCTCAGGCCCGTAATTACACATACACGCGTACCGATCTGTCATCTGATATTGATTTTTACTGCACAGCTGATTTTATTTTGTCGTTTCCTATATACAATGTGTGTTACACGTATATCGTACATTAAGGTGACAGGCTAATATTAACAAATTATAAATAACGGAAAACATTTAATTCTTAAATAATTTAATTAATAAATTTAATTATTAAATAAAAATTAAAAATAATAATTATCAATATTTATAATTATTTTTATTAAGATTTATATTTATATTAATTTTTATTTAATAATTAAATTCATTAATTAAATTATTTAAGAATTAAATGTTTTCCGTTATTTATAATTTGTTAATATTAGCCTGTCACCATAATGTACGATATACGTGTAACACACATTGTATATAGGAAACGACAAAATAAAATCAGCTGTGCAGTAAAAATCAATATCACCTAACTTGAAAAAATCAATAACAGATGACAGATCGGTACGCGTGTATGTGTAATTACGGGCCTGAGCGCGCGAATTCTATGCGATATCATTGGCAAACTTTCATCGCTTATAACTCAAAAACTATTGCAGCCTCAAAATTTTTGTATTAAAATTTTTGACTCTATTTTACCTCTAGAACACGCTAACAAAGTATTGTACGGAAGTTGTGAGACACCCTGTATATACAATCGAATTTCGACTATACTTCGACATTGAAACGACGTTGAACGACGTTGAAAAAATTGAAAATTGGTTGATATTTGGTACGACATCGACGTCGAATCGATCAAAATTTCAACTATACTTCGACATCAGATTTTCAACGTTGATTCGACATCGAGTCAACTATACATTTCTGAATGGGAAGTATATAATAAAAGAGTAAATAAATAGTAATAAAGGAGTCTACCGCCTAGATAAGCTTACAAATTCTTGATGTTTTCTCTAACGGTTAAATATATACTCAGACTAAAAATAATTACAACCTAAGAGAAAGTAAATTGCATTAAATTATGGTAAGTAAGATTAGCGCTCTCATTATACATACAAATCATAAACAAAGTTACAGTTACTATATCGTGTATCTCTAACATATTACAGTGCATATAATAAGACAAAGAAATAATATAATCAAACATAATACGATGGAAATTTATTCTTTCAGAGACCCATTAATATTACATCAGATACGAGAGTCAATCTCAGAAATAAATCTTCCTAAACTATAGTAGATATCCTGATCCATAATCGATAACAGAGACTCAATTGGGATGGAAAGAGAGGACACCACCCGTAATAATGAGGAAGTCATTGTCTTTCTACTAGTCTCATATTTAAAACATTGCCAGAAAACATGATTAATCGATTCAGGTTCATTGCACCAGTCACAATTAGGAGAGTCCACTATTCTGAATCTAAACAGACTTTCTTTAAGTGAGGTGTGCCGACTGCGCATTCTGCATAATGACACAATCCCCCTCCTGCAAAGTTCAAATTTACTAAACCATGGACGACGGGACATAGTGAGATAATTATTCATATAAAAGGTTCCTCTATCAACTCCTGTGTTTTTACACCAATCCAAAAAATCGGCATGCACAGTTTCCTTCCATAGTAATTTTAGATCCCCAGGGGGAATTTGAATTTGAGTGTCAATACCTAATCTTATAGCTTCTTTAGCCTTTTTATCCGCCATTTCATTTCCTTTGATCCCCTTGTGAGCGGGAATCCATATTAGTTTAATTTCATATCCCAAAGATTCCAAGCGTCTCACTAAATCTTTAATAGCAACTATCAAGACTGAGCTTTTACCTAATATGTTCGATTTCATCAAGGATTCAAGTACTGATTTTGAGTCCGAAAAGATCGAAACTTGTTTTATTTCCTTCTGCGAAACAAAATGCAAGGCCTCTAATATGGCCAGAGCCTTCACTGAGAAAATAGATAAAAATTTTGCCGCTCTAAACAATTTAGAAGATGAGTCGTCCATTGTTGTAAGTGCAAAACCAGTAAATTCTAATTCTGGAGATTTATAGAACCATCCGTAAATAAACAATATGTGTCCTTTAGTTCTTTTTTGTACGTGTCCAAGAAACAAACATTAGTTGAAGGAGGATCTGCAAGATTTGTATCAGACAGCGTACACACATTTGGAATAAATAGCAGAGAGTTGAAGTGAAAAGAATATCCTAAAGGAATAGAGTGTTTGGAGATAATATGCGAATATTTTTGAACTACTCTAAAATTATCAATGAGTGGAATATTCATGAATCGGTTTACAACAATGGGGTCATCCTCCAAATCTATTATTGCCTCAATTTTGTGTATAAGTGGGTGATTCTCACAAGAGAGGACTTTTGTAAGAAAGTTTCTGCATATATAATCTCTACGTAAATTAAGAGGTGGTTCTTTTGCTTCTGCTAAAATTACGTTCGTAGGCGTTGAGTTTCTCAGTCCTAAGACGAATCTAAGAGCTTTATATTGCAGTCTCATTAATTTCAATGAAGAACTTTTAGATAGATTATGGAAAAGGAATCCTCCATATTCCAATCTAGACATGATCAAAGCTATGTAAAGATTAAGCAATACTCTGGGATCTGCACCCCACCAAGTATATTTTAAACATTTGATTGTCCTTAAAGGATTTTGACACATGTTCCATATATGCTGAATGTGTGAGGACCAATTTAATGTTGAGGTTAGTTTTATACCTAAAATATTTTTTCGTATGATACCTAAAATACTTTATCGTTGATTCGTTAGGGATGAAGTGATCTTTAAACGCGATTCCAAGATTATGCGTTTCCTTCAAACCATAGGAGAAGACACAAAGTTTCGTCTTAGACGGTGAAAGTTCCAGGCCTATACAATTCAAAAAACGATCGATTTGCTCCAAAGCCGATTTCAGGTCATCCAGCCCTATTTGAATTGAGTCGGATGATGAGAGAATAGCAACATCATCTGCGTACTGAAGAATTTCGCAATTGGTCATGTCCAAACTATTCAGACTCTTGACATATATGGCATACAACAGTGGGCTCAAAACACTACCCTGAGGAAGTCCCTTAAAGGTCCAAAGGACTTCGTCCACATCTCCATACCTACAAAAGAGCTAACGAGAAGCGATTATATGGTAAATAAATTTCAGAGATCTAGGAAACATTCCGAGTTTCTTTAGACTAGTGACTAATATATCAGGAAGAACATTATCATATGCCGCTTGTATATCTAAAAATAACGCAGAAACTGGTTTGTGCAGCTTAAATGCTTTAATTATATTAGAATATAGAATTGCAATATTATCAGTACATGTTCTACTTCTACGGAAACCGAATTGAGAATTGGGAATGAACTTGTGGTGCTCTACCCACCAATTAAGTCTATTACATAAAAGTTTCTCTAGAATTTTACAGGTGCAAGATGCCAAGGAAATTGGTCTCATTTTATCCGAATCAGTTTTTGGAATAAAACAAACTAGAAATCTTTTCCATTCTGTGGGGTATGTACTGCAACGACTTTATATTCCCGTTGTGAACGGGCTTAATTGCCGTCCCGCTCTCGCCGTCGCGCGGATCTTCTCTTTTGCGCCAACGACGGGGAGTTCATTCGTTGAACGCGAGAGACGTGCGGGAAAGTCGCCGACAAAAAGGGCGAAAGGATCAAGGAAAATGATAACGCGCCGAAAAGGAACGGGTTGATAGGAGTTCCGCGCGTGCCGTGTCGAAAACCGTGTATCCAACGCGAAAACCGAAAATTGGGCGCCAGACGCGGTCTTCCACGCGTCAATTCGCGATATCGTGCTAAATTACGCGAACGTTAATTACCGGTATTCGCCACGGGCTGGCTAGCTCGCCTAACGGCAGAGGGGCAGGGTATTGGTTGACGGAACGCGAAATTAGGCAAGAGGCGACAAATACGGTGGGCACTAAAAACGGACGAACAATACAGACAGTAACTGACGCACAAAAAAAAGCAAATAAATAATATAAATAAAGCGGGTTTATTACAATCGAGTAGCGTAATAATTCAATGAAAGAGGTGTACAATAAAAGATGAAAATAAGAAGATTCAATTAAAGGCGATAATAATAAAAGAAAAGAATCGGAGATAATTGATAGTAAACAGTTTCAGAGTGATACTGGACCGATAAATAATGGAGAGGAAAGCGGCACAGCAAAGTAATAATAAAGAACTATAGAGTATTACAGATACGACAATCCCGGATCAGAAGATCGACGAACAGAATAAATGATATTGAAATACGTTAAACCCGACTAAATATAAGTGAACTAACGTTTAACATAGAAATTGATAAGAACAAGATTCGCAAGACATAAAAATAACCATCCATACGAATGAACGCTCACCTCGGACGGCGGTAGCGATTTGCTTACAAGACTGGATGCTCGATCCGACGGATCAAATTCTCTCACAACGACGTTGAATTATAAGTCGGACATTTCCCGACTCCCGACTACAGCGACGATTTTTTTTTTTTGGTCACAACGGCCTCGCTAGCCGGGTTGAGTCGTCGCGAAATTTTCGATACCGACGCGAAGAATAAGCGAAATCGAGACGCCGACAAAGGCGGCAACGCGACGCAATTCTCTCACACACTTTCACGCTCCCCAGGTGGCTCCCACAATAGCACGCGTCTAATGCGACACTCAATCACTAGATCTCATTCACACTACGTACTTTAACCTACCATACGACGCTTAATTACATGCAACGACATTCTCGCGACGCGAATCTCCAGAGAGACATCGATACTTTAACGCGATCGCGATATCACAATTGAATACACTAAACGAGGCCTGTGCTTTGCAGGCTCATGGGATCGAGGTCATTTGTCGTCGTGGCCGTGACACTAAGAAATTTATTAATTACGGGGCATAGCCCGGACACCAAAAATAACTAAAAGTACAACGACGACGACAGAATGACGCGATCCCGGACGCGATCGCACGTGGCTTATTATACGGAGGGCAACCTCACCGGCACCTCGTCCCTCCTGGGTAGGGTGGGTCGGCAACACTCGTCCTTCTCAAAAGACCCTTATCGAGGCGGCAACACGGGAGCGGTGGCACGAGGTCCTCTCTATTACACGTGTCGCGACAGGCTCCTTCCCGGATCCTCGCGATCCAGGATCGATGGTTCGAGGCCTTCCCCAAGGCTGCGCACGTGAGGTGCGTGTTATCGCGG